>QEPC01013938.1:42853-72056 GCA_003113815.1 Sphenodon punctatus
ATTTTTTTTTTTTTTTAAAATTGTTTTATTGATTGCTGTTCGCTGCCCTGTGGGCAGGAGGGGCGGGATATAAATTTTAAATAAATAAATAAAAATAAATACATTTACGATGTCCTCAACAGATGGCTGTCTGGCTTTTTTTGAAAACCTCCAGTGCATGTCCCTCCCTCCAGTGAGGGAGCACCTATGACCTCCGTAGGCAACTTGAACAGCTTTTAATGTAAAGAAATCTTTTCTTTATCTTCCCTCTTGATATCTAGCCAAAATATATCATCCTATAACCTGAGCCCATTCTTTCTAGCCCTGCACTCTGTAGCAATGAACACACCGTTCCCTGCCTCCTTCTTGGTGGCAGTCCTTTAGATATTTGATGAGTGCTATCATGTCTCCTCTTAAATCTTCTCTTTGTCAGACTAAACATACCTAGTTCCTTCAACCTTCCCTCGTAAGACTTGCTTTCCAGACCCTTTATCAGTTTTCTTGCCCTGCTTTGTATCCACTCCAGTTTGTTAATGTGCCTCAAAGTGGTCACGGTACTCTGGGTGGAGTCTGACCAGTGCTGAAAAGAGTCGAGTAGCCAGAACTCAAATGTATGTTTCCTAGTACAGTTAAAATCCCAAAGCTGCAATATGCATGAAGCAATTACCTGTGTGGCAATTACAGTAAAATTTTACATTTGGGTAGTTGACATGTTAAAGGAGTAACTTTCACATGTCTGAAAGGAACTCAAGTGGCATTGTGATAGTAGTAGCTGATACAGTAGGAAATGCTGTGGAATTCCTATAGGGATGGGTGGCTTAAACAAAGGGTGAGCTCCCCATTAAGTAAAAGGGCTGCTTTGCTTTCTCTGTGGAGAGCGCTTCATTGTATCCCCAGTGCCGTGGAGCAGAAGATCAGCAGATAGTACTACTGTGGAGCCATTTTGCAGTACCTTTGCAACAGTTAAAACCTGATCAGATGCAGTGGTGTTTGCTGTGGAGCAGTTGAGTAATTGCTCTGCAGCAGAAGCAGTGTTCATACAGTCTACTGCTCCATAGCAACAAGGCATTTTCCTTTTAAAAAACATTTTTATGACCACATCTCTGCAAATGTTTAGCAGAAAAACTGCTGTGCCTAGTTCCGGACAGTTGACTATTAAAGATGCTTCTGATCATTTCTACACATTCATCATTCTGAAATAGTGCTGATGAAAAATCTTCAGATAACTTTTTGTTACAGGTCTGCATCGTTGTAGGGTATAGTACTCTGACATGCATGTATGAAACCTGGGCAGGGGTCAGATTCAATTGCTTACCACTTCTCTGATGAGGGTTGATTATTTGGAATTGAAGCATTAATATCTTCTGAAGTGAAGATTTTAAACACAAAGAGCACCACCAGAATACAATTTAGGGCAGTCTGCCTAAGATTGCAAGCAAAACTGACTCAGAAAAGTGAGACATTGCACCATTAATTTTAAATGGCATCCACTCTGAAGCCTAAGGGTAATTGAAACGCAATTGCTTCCTGTGCTGTTAAAGAGAGATCCAGTTGTTTTGAAATCCTGGTCAGAGCTTGAATGGACATCGGAATTCTGTATAGAAGAAATTCAAAGTTTGTTTACTAAGCAAACAAAAAGTCAGGATTGGAGTAAACTTTTCCCCAGACCAGGATTCCAGTAATAAATGTTTATGCCAAAATACAGAAACAGTAAATGTGACTACTTCGTGTGTTTGTGTTGTAATAGTGTTAGGGAATCCAATTCATGATTAGTGTGTCCCTTTGCCAATGCATGTTTAGATGAGATAGGGACAATGTAATGCTGCTTGTTACTACTATTGAAACCAAATCTTGAATTGATTAAAAAGGAATCCCCTATCATTGCACTTCAGAATCAGTGGAAAATGTAGAGAAACCTCTTAAGGTAACTTGGTTTGCTTAAGCACACCTGTGACCATCTAGTCTTTCCATCACTTGGTTTTGGTGTCCAAATACCATAAGTAAAATATTTGCTAAACTTGTCTCTAAATTATTCTACTCTGCATATCTTGATTCTGTCTCCATTTGTTGTGACATGATTTACCAAAGGCACAGAAGAAACCATCGGCCCAAGCTTTCTCTTCTCCCCCCGTTAAAGAGAGCAAACGTTTATCATTTTATTTTCCTTCCTGAAATGTGAAAGCTTCTGAATTAAAACTGTGGTGAAAAAGTTACTTCCTTCACTCTATGCACTAGGGCTATGTTTCCTCTATTTTCATCGAGTAAGCTTTTACTTCTGCTTGCATTGTAGAATCAGCTAAGTTTGAAGAATGTGAATGAGACTTGTGGGAGCACATGCCCCCACAAAAGAAAAACCTTGACTCGTCAATTCGTAAAGCTGGGAGCTAGAAAAATCATTTTCTTTGTAGATCCACATAGTGAGGAACACCTCTTTTTACTTTTTAAATTATTGTTTAAATCCGTAAATATGAGATCTGCTGTTGGTTCAGTCCAGTGTAATGGTGATTTATACATAGTTTTACTGGATAAATAATGGAAGTCTTTCTCTCACCTGGAAGCAATAATTCTGGATCACTTTTGCTTTCCAGAATTTCTCAAGCTTTCCAATTAGCAGTTGCTACTGTTGCAGAGTCATTCTTTCTGGAAGAGCAGGTTTGTTTTGAACTGTTGCCAGTTGCACTCTGTCAGCAAAGGGCAACTAAAAGCAGTGCAAATTATGCTCTCACCTTGACATTAGGCAATCTTTGGAGTAGGAGTCCCAAATCAGTTTTTTAAGGCTGCGGTCTGAAACTGCTTATGAGCTTGTAAATAATGGCAGAATTATAGCCTATTTTAACTTGGCATTGTTAGCTTCTATAACTCTTTACTGAACCTTACTTAACGGGATGCTGTCATCTTACAGAAGGTGTAAACAAATTCTTTGCTTCTTGCCTAATAATATTTTTAAAAACTAAATAATGATTCCGCATAGCACCCATGTAAGGAAGGTAGGAATGTCAGTGTAACCTTTGCATTACATATGAGGAAACGGAATTAAAGCATTTAAGTAACTGCCCAAAGACATGGCGGTGCATCTGTGACACAGCCAGCAGCCAGGGCTAGCTTTAACTTACCAACAGTTTAAAAAAACGGTGTTCTTGTTTATCTTTTTAAATCTTAAAATCTTGAGATTAAAAGACTAGTCTTAAAGAAAATATAAGTGCATAAATTTACGTAGTTTCAAACTACTCCTAATTAGCCTGGAACTAGAATGGCATGCAGTGGAACTGGTGACATACTTACAAGTGGGAAGATAGATATTTTGCAGTCACTATGCAGGGCCGGCCTTACCACAGGGTAACCTGAGGCAGCTGCCCAGGCCCCTGTTTTTTCTGGGGGTCCCATTGGCCACTGTTTTCACCAAGGTAGTGTGTGGGACCCCCACTCCCTCACAGTGAGGCCCCAAACAAAATGGTGGGTACAGAAGAGGAAGTGATCTTGACTGATGTTTTGTTAAGTTATATTATGACAAAGTGGATTGTAACTTGGTTTAATAAGCTACATGCTATCTACAGAGCTGTAAATATCTGCTTGACTCCAAGGAGTGTACCTTTTTAAACTAGAAAGTGTGTTTTCCCAGGCCAAGGTCCTATCCCCTACTGAAAGTCTGTCAGGCAAGTAGATTCTTGTGCCATGTCAATGGATTATTTTATATAGTTTTAGAACCCTGAATTCAGACCTTTTCTTTTGATGCAAGTCTCTTTGTATGGATGCTCCCATTTTAACCCTACTCAGCCAGTGGGGTAGCATGGTACCCTGGAAATTGTAAAATAAATTCATAAAACGTTTTTAGCAAACCTGTACCACTTCGTATTCCATGTATACCTCAAGGATAATGGAGTCAGGTGTGTCCCACTGAGGCTGAGAGGTTGTGACTTGCCCAAGGCCACCCAGTGAGTTCATGGCTAGGTCAGGATTTGAACCCTTGCTTCCTAGGACCAAGTCCAGCAGCTTGTCCACTACGCGACAGTGGTGTATGTACAGAAAATTTCATTACAAGTGCATGGGTGTGTGTGTCAATTATACGCAAAGTGGAAAACTCAAGTTACCAACTTACAAGTTTGCTTTATCATTCAATTCTTAGTGTGAAGCTTCAATAATGTTTTTTACTTGCAAGGTTGTGTTGAAAAAAATTATCCTATTTTGCTGAAGGGGTCATTTCAACCCCACCATGCATTACTGTGTCAGCCAGCTATCGAAATGCAGACAAGCCGCCTGCCTGTGAGTTATAACCCACTTTATCTTTGTTTGCTTATGAATGGAGAGCATATTGGGATGTTATCAGCTAGATGTTATCTCATTTGCATATGAATGTGCTATTCCCTGACATGAGGAAATCTGTTGCAAGTCTATTTCCTTTGTAATAAATACTTAGTTGAAAATCTTGTTACTTTTTTAGTTTCTGCACATCTTATGGTCCAAAAATGCCCTCCTTTTTGGGCTCAGGCTGGACTCCCTAGCTATAGGAAAACTGGGACATCATGCCTCTTGGGTCATGGTCACATTGGAAAGGAGTGGGAGAGTGCCTTAGCCCTGGGGCAGCTGTCAATTCAAACCAGTACCGTTACTGTTGGGATTTTACTGGTACCAGTGAAGGTTCTTAGTAACCCCACAAACTTTCATATTGGACATACATTTCTGTACCAAACACAATAACTTTTTTTGTATTAAATTGTAGTCCTATTCAATCATATTTAAATTTTTCAACTGTGATGTAATTGGAGTATATTATACCCCATAAGTAGATTAATACATGGTTTTTAGGGTGGAGTAGAGTTAAGAACAAGAATGATCTATTGTGAGAAGTTCTGATTTTTACTAAAGTAATTTTATATTAAAATAGCCTTGCTTTGAGATAATGTGTTGTCTTTCCTCCTGTGTGACTGCTGTTATACAAGGAGTCAGCGTGGGTTAATTTAAGCCCTGGATGGTCAATTTACGCTGGATAAGCATTATTTTGTGTGAATGTGCCATGAGATGTAAGAAAAGAGGTTGCCAAGTTGGGGGGTTGGGATCCCATTTATCTCCTTCTGCAGATGGGATTGTGATCCCATTTATATCTGGTATACTTTGAAGTAGAGGCCTATGATCTGATCCCAGTGGGGTGAGGTCAGTCGCACAGCCTGCCCAAGCTGCTCAGGCTGGGCTCCCTAGCTATGGAAAAACCGGGACATCACGGCCCTCCAGAGGAGTCTTGGCCACGTTGGAAAGGGGTGGGAGAGCACCTTAACCGTGGCATCTTCTGACATTGCCCTGCTCCTTACAGAACATCATGCTGCCATGACTATCCATGAGGGTGGGGCCACCCAGTTACATTAGGGGCAGGCTTAGACAAGTATGTCTAGGACAAGCCTAATACAGTCGGGCTCAGGCGGTCCCAAATTCTGACTTAAGAAGGGTTCTGGTCTTTGCTTTCTGGGGTTCTGGGATTCTTAAATTTCTGAGTGGCAGAAACTAAGTTTGGAAACCCCTGTCCTACAAGGTCCCAGCCATTTAGTCTATTACTGATGCCAATAATTGTAGAAACAGAGTAGCCTAAATGCAAGGCCTTTCATCTTCTTGCTGTCCAATTATGTACCCAGTCTACACTAATGCTTCCCATTGGTGATGGAATTGTCTGAAGTTTTTGATGTAGACCACATGCCAAGAAGCAAAATGAGCAGGAGGATTTGGTTAGTTAGAAAGTGGAATGAGGCTGTTGGTGTGTGAAATTCTGGGTGGCACTGACAAGACCTGTGTAAAAATGGGAAACGAGTCTTCCCCCTAGTCCAGCAAGTTGTTTGCATTTCTACAGTTCTGTTCAGCCAAAATATTATTGTGGGGCAGCATTAAAACTGAAGCTGCCATTGGTGCCAAAGAGTAGTAACAAAGTTTTCTAGGAATATGCTAATCCAGTGGTTCCCAAGTCTTTGCCCACGTGATTTATAATTAAAAGTTGTATAACTTTAAGTTATAAAGTTTTGAGACTTCTAAATTAAAGTTTTGAGTTCTGGAAAATTCATAATTGGGTCTCCTGTGAGAGCAAGGAGAACTATAGGGATGCATAAGTGACACCAGAGTTCTCTGGAACTAGAACACATCTAGTCCAAAGAGGATTGTGAAGAGGAAGTACCAATTGACTGGTCCGTTGGAGGTTTTTCAGTGTAACTGAAGCAAGACTACTCCCCCATAAAATCCTGTGACTGAAGGATTGCAAACCATAGGAATAGTGAAAATTTGATTCACTGTTTTAAAAAAGAGAAACGTTTTAGTGTTCAGATACTAATGTAAGTGGTATAATGAATAGGTGTTTGTTCTTTCTCAGAAATGGGAGGAACTATAATGATATTCCTAACTTTCTGAAAGGAAAGGAATAATAAGTACTAGTGCTTTTTAAAGCAGTCTTGCACATAACTAGGGAGCTTGTTTATCCAGATGGTGTCTAGAAGATATAAAATTTTAAATGATGCTAAATTGAACTGTACTTAGCAATAGTACTTCAGTTAATGAGTGCTGGGTCCATTCTGTGGTGCTAGCTGTTGAGAAAAATAAATACAAATGGTGAAATGTAGCAGAATGACTAACTTACATTTGAAGGATAAAGTCCAAATGAAAACTGCATATTTTTTTTTAAAACAAGTGATGCTGGAAAAGGAATATTCCATATTTATTGATGAATTTAGGTTTTTTAATGTCTGGCAAAATACGTTGAATAGATACCTTTTATAAATGGTACTATCCCTTAACAAGAAACGTGGCTTTCTATTGGGGTTGGGCTGTGGTGGTGGAAATGCTAAATATTATTGATAAACTATTTCTAGCTTGCAGGACCAGTTTGGTTTACAATAATTAGCTAGTGAATTCAGACAGTATGACTGCAACACCTCAAGGAAATGGTGGTGATCTTCATTGTTTTGCCTTTTCTTTCTAGATGAAATCAAAGCGGAGCTAGAAAAACAAAAGTAAGTTATTGCCACATTTTGTTGTCGTCGTTCAGCAATCATAGTATAGGTAGCCAGCAAGTATAAGTGTGAGTTTACATGAAGTGCAGACAAGGTGACTTTTCTGGAGTGAGTTTGTGAAGATTCTTTATCCTACTATGTGTCTAGTAATTTATTTGTGTGGAGAGGGGTGGAGAAGGCAGTAGTAATTATGCAATGCTTGTGGGTGTCAAGGCATAACTGCCACCATATTTCGTGACTAATGATTACCACACTTCCTAAGGATAATAGCTTTCCACTTCCTTTCTTCAACTGGATTTTTCTTCAGATACCTTTATAGCTTGACCATAATCCATTAATGGTAAATCTTGATCTGTTCTCTTTATGGTATTTTCATGTTCAATAATACATGCTGTTAACTGTCTTGACCACAGATGCCAATCTGCAATTGCATTTAATTAGGCACATATCAATTAAGTGAGTGGATTTCTTTTCAACATTACCAGCTTTGAATTAGTGTTACTACATCATGCCTTCTCTGCATCTCTGGTTGCTTAATGGGGTGGTCTTCCTGGTAGAGGCTCAGCATAATGAACTCTCATGGAGGAGACTTAATGAGACTATTTTAAGTCTTTTTGCATGAGGTCCCCCAGGGCTTTCACCTTAGATGATGGTTGCCTGCAGCTGTAGGGGGTGAGATTAAAGAGTGACAAATCTTGATGGCTTTTTCAATAATTAGTAAAGAAACTAACAAAATAAAAAAACTTATACTGTCCTTCTTTCAAATGCTGACCTCCTTTCAAATGATAACCAATTCCTAGCTTTCAGATTTGCAGAAGAAAGTGTGTGAGAAAGAAACTGAACTTTGAGGATCAGTCTGTTCACTGGTGCAAACCCCATTTATTTCACTTCCTTGGCACTGGAGCTGGTGAAGTACCTTGAGGGATCTGGCTTTAAGTGAAGAAACTAAATGTTTAACAGAGAATTCTTACATATGTGACAAACTGTTTTGGGACCAACAGGAGACGCTGCTTCCTTGAAGTCCTATCCCGTTGTCCTTATTTACTGTTGCACTACAAACATTGAAATATAATTGTAGGGTGGTTTTATTTTTTTAATAATGGGCAGACACAAGAATAGCAGTTGTTTAAATTCTCACAATAAAAATAGCCTGAGTGGAAAATCCTAGAGAATGCTTGTCAAAGCCTCTCTACTTCATTACTCTAATAGAAGCCGTTACTACTAATCACTGAAAGGAGTAAACAGCTGAGTGAAAAGGTCTCATGCTGTCATTCTTAAATTTAGAAGCTATTTTCTTTCCTCTTTCTACCCACTAAGAACTAAAATGTCCATCTTAATCCGAAACCTTGTTTACAGGGTTGTTTTTTTTTTGGGTGTCAGGAATTCATAATGTACTTCTGAAAATGCATGGATAATAAATTGATTCATGGCACTCGGCATCTGTCTGGCTTCTGAGCTTTATTACAGTGTTTAAGATCCCACAACTCCCCAGAACAGTTTTAAATGTGATTGCATATGAACCTACAATGGCTATGTAAAGGCTATCACTGGAACCTCCTAATGAGCATATGGTGGTTCATTGTGGAGTTAATTGGTTTTAATTTTGTTAGTTTGTACTAGTGTATAGCATGAAAAATCCAACTGAGAACAAAGGGATTGCCACAATATAAAACTGTGTATCTTGTTTAATTGTAGTGCAATGATAAAATATAAAAGAGAATTTGCCCTGGCATTTCCTTTGTGACAAGTATATACAAATGATCAGATATAAACTCGGAAGTAGCATTTTAAAAAGCAAGTCTTTCAGATTTACAAAGATGTCTGATTTTAGTGAATGTTTTAGTTCAGTGGGGAGAAATCGGCATCTATTGTGTATGCTGCTTTGCATAGCTTATGCTAGCTTTAAGTTTTTGTAATGGGGGAGAGGATATGTTAATATGGTTACCAATAACTTCCATGACACCACACATGCAGTAACTTTTTTGTTTTCACTAGACAAGGCACTGTAGCCCCACCGAAAGCAAACTTCATAGAAGCAGATAAATATTTTCTCCCATTTGAGTTGGCCTGCCAATCAAAATCCCCACGCATCGTCAGCACCTCACTTGACTGCTTACAGGTATTGTTTTTAAGCTGAATTGGGGGAGCAATGGTTGAAACAAGCTCGTTTTTAAAATCATTACTATGGAATTCACCCAAATATATGCTGTTGTACTTTTTGAATGGATTTTGCTCTTACCTTGTTTTATGGTATTAGCAGGGATAAGAAAGTATAAAAAGCATAAACGTTTTCCCTTTAGACTCTCTTGACTGCCCCCCCCCNCAACATTTTACAAGTGAAAATTGTAACATTTTCTGTATGGAGTTGCAGATGAAAAAAACACTTCTCCATTGTAGAGCAGAGCCCTGTGGGTTGAGTTCTGGTCCCAATTTTTTTTAAAAATATTTTTTTTCCTGTTTCCATTTGTATTATTTTCTTTCCTGCGCAATCCAAGATGGAAATTGCCTGGGATTAAGTTCAGGAGTGTTCCTAGTTAGGTTTGTGATATGGGGAGGATGGACATTGCAGGAGGGAGGGTGCTGGTCTGCTCCTTGTTGATTGGTGGGGACCATGGAAGTCCTCTAGTTTGCAGTGCACATCTCATGCCAGCTTCCTAGAGGCTAGGAAAAAACTGCAGCCTGCGAAAAAATCTGTTGCTGCAGATTGCCTCACAAGAGTTGTGCCCATCCAGTCCCACTGGCTGTAAGGGAACTTTCTCCCTTCCTCAAGTAGGGTACAGTGGCACCCGCAGAATCCTGCTGCTGCTGTACGTACCCTAGGGAGGGGCCTTGTATCAAACTCTTAAACTGCCTGATAGCGGTGACCTAAAGTCAATGGAAATTTTAGATGTAGAATCAGGTTGTTGAATTGTCTCCATTTTCAATATCTGATTCAAAGAATAGAAAATGTAGCTAATTCAGCAGATGTGACTTTCTGGGTTCTCTCTTTGAGGAAGTGGTGGCTGAAAATGTTGCTAATACACATTGTGTTCCATTGAGCGTATTAAAGAGTGAACTGGTGAAGTCATGTTAAATTCATGGTTGCTTTATTTAAAGCTTTAATTTTCTAGTTAAAATTTGTAAAACTTTTTTCACCTCTCCCTTGTCTCTTGGACCTTTTTCACATGGATGCGCCCCCCCCCCCTGCTGTGTGTGTGTGTGTGTGTGTGTGTGTGTGTGTGTGTGTGTGGTGTCCGTGTGCACCCCGCAGTGGTGGATGGGGTGTGTGCACCTGTGGAAACACCCTGGGGTGGGGTGCGTGTGTGCTCTTGGCGCACACCCATCTCCACCCATCACCCACCCACGGAGCCATCCGACAAAAAGGAGGAGGCTCGGTGGGTGGGGGCACACCTCCACCCACCGCTGGCACACACCTATTTCCCCCCCCACCCCCACCCAGCAGCGCTGTGGGAAAACAGCCTTGGATTGTAAGCCCCTTGGGGGTAGGGACATGTCTATAACTACTGATTATACAGCACCAGGTACATAGCTGGTGCTACATTAATAATAGTTTATTTAAATGCATGGACAATCCACGCAAAGATGAACCATAACAAACCGATTCACATTGGTTTTGTCAGCAAAGGTAGGTATCCTTTTGTAAGAGGATGTAATTGTTTAGGGGAAGCTCTGCATCATAAAAAACCTGTTTGTTCTTTTCTGTGCCTAGTCTGTACCAGACAGTATGTGTAGTTCTTAATCTGCATTTTCTTTACTTAGAAACTCATTGCCTATGGACATATCACGGGCAATGCTCCAGACAGTGGGGCACCTGGAAAACGCCTCATTGACCGGATAGTTGAAACGATCTGCAATTGTTTTCAGGGTCCTCAAACAGATGAGGGAGTGCAGTTACAGATAATTAAGGTAATTTGATTTGCAATTTCTTCAGTTCCTCGTTAGAAACTCAGATGTTTGTTTCCTTAACAGAACAACTCGCGATTGCATGTTAAGACTGTAACGAGAATTCTTGAATCTAAAGCCCTTATTTAATGGTCAAATTCTACAGCTTATGCAGTCTTGCTGGTTTCATTGAAATTATCCAAAGTTGTACATTGTCGAGAATTTTGAGCTCTAAACTTGTGTTTCCTTTATTAAACATGAAAACAAATTGATCAGGAACCAGATTATTACAATATCATAAAATCATCACCTTTTTAAACTGTGTAGGATAAATTGGCTGATTTGTCAGAATCCTTAAATTTGTCAATTGTAAGTTTTTTTGGGTTTTTTTTTGGCTTACAAAGCTAGTGCTATAGATCTAGACTAGATTAGTGTAGTTCATAACAAAACCACTTATCAGCTTAGCAATGTATATTTTTCTAAAATCTAACTGTTCCCATTTGTTTCAGGCTCTCCTTACTGCCGTGACGTCTCCATATATAGAAATTCACGAGGGAACAATCCTGCAGACTGTTAGAACGTGCTATAACATCTACCTGGCTAGTAAAAATCTCATTAATCAGACGACTGCCAAGGCCACCCTTACTCAGATGCTGAATGTTATTTTCACTCGGATGTAGAATCAAGCTGTATGCAGTTACTTTACCAATTTGTCTTACTTAAGATGTAGCCTTGATAAATGAGCATACTGCTGCTTTTGATTTATTTATTTATTTTGGTTCAATACCACTTTTTGTTGAGTGAACAAAATATAGGCCAACTTTTTATCTTGTCCTGTGCAGTGGTTCTGTTGTGGAATAGTTGGTTCGTTGCTTTCCATGTGAGAGATGGTGAGGGATATTCTGGGGCTTGCACATAGGCAGAAACAAACCCACTGCTGGTTCTGGAGGTTGGAGTAGATGATCATAAGTTAGAGTGGGGTGGGGGGGTCACTTAAAATCTAGGAACCTGTCCACCCCATTGGTTTCAGGAAGGTTTAGCATGCGCTGTGCAGTACTGAGAGCAGACTTCAGTCTTAAAACCTGACTCAAGGGTTCTTGTACAAAAGGAAGAAAGATGGCTTCTAACTTCATAGCCCAAAGCTTAGAATGGTCTCAAATGTGAACTGGAAATATATGTATTTTTTCTTGTTCAGTTTTGGGTCCTTCATTTCTGTTTTGTGTACTGTTTTTTAATTTTACTATGATGTGTGTTTAAGAGAAACATTACCACCTTGTTTTTCAGCTTCAAGAGACCAAAGAACTAGAAAGAATAAATCAGCAAAAACCCCAGTCTCCTGTGATTCCGGCTGCATCAGGGTCTCCAAAGTTTAATCTACTAAAACATGGCCAGTCTGAAAGCAACCCCTCCACCCCTGAAAAAATCGATTTAACTAATGGCGAGCCCGAGAGAACAGAAAATGGAGACCAGAAGCCAGAGAAAGATCAGACTCCTTCAGTATTAGGTAAATAAGACTGCAGTTTCTGTGCGGAAGGAAATTAAAATAAGTTGTCCATAAGGACAATGCTGGGCATCTTTTTAAAACTTTTTTTGATGTTTTTTTCAGTGTGTAAAAGCTTCTTTTCCTGTGAACAGACATTTCAACTTTTCCTGCATCTCCTTCCTCTTTTTTTTGTGGGGGCGCTTGGGAGCACACCCCAATTTCTTTTAATTCTTTGGCAGCTTAAGTACTTGGAATGGGGTTTTATGGTATTTTTTTTCTATGTGCTAGCACAGAAGCCTTAATGGGAAGGGTGGGATAAAAATGTGACTAAATCAATAGCATGCTATCTACTTCTGTAGCTACTTGCTGGGTAATTAATTTGCTTTGTAAATTGGTCAGTAAAAGTAAATTGCCCATGAAATTCAAAATACTTTGGTCGGATTACAACTTCTGAGCTGGGAATGGACTACTTGGTAATACTGTGAAGCCTGTACATGAGGAATTATACTTGGCTTTGCCCACTTGTGTTCAGCTAAGGGTTGACAGAACAGGAACTATTTAGAAATATATGGAATTTGGATGCAGCTAGTAATGCCAAGATCCTTGAGGGGTGAACCTCTGCCTTTACTATAGATCAGCATTTAAAATAGTTTGACCAGTGGGATTGCTTTTCTGGAGTTTGAAGAGAAGTATACGATTTGCTAGGTATGTGGCAAACTACATACATATGTAATACTTCAGTATTGTATCTCTTAACCTGCCCAAAAGCGTGGGTTGTGTTTTCACACCAAGGTCAAAAGTTGTATTAAAGGTCAACAGTGGAATTTAGTTGGAAGAGAGCAAATCCCCACCCCCACCTTCTTCTTCATTCTGGTTGCACGTTGGAGGTTTTGCTTCCATATCTTTTGAAATTTAAAGAGCTCCCAAAAAGGAAATCTATCTGCTTTTTTTTTAATGTATATCTCATGTGAATTTCCAAGTGCCATTACTTGTGACCTGTATCTGATTCTACTGCCATGTATCAGATTTTAATCCCATGGCCGGAGCGCCAGGGAGGGTGGAGAGCATGTGCAGCTGGCTGGCCACACCTCTGAACTGCACACAGTGCCCCGACCCCCACCATGATGTGTAGTTATGGCGACCAATGATGGCTGGCCATGGCAGACCTGACCTAGACCTTGTTGGCAGCCCGGGAACAGATGTGATGACCTGGTTGGGAGGGTCTTAGTCCGGGCTGTGACTTCAGGGGTTTCCTGAGGTCTGAGCCTGGGCTAGCCACCAGCATGGCCTGGGGCAATCCAGGGCCAACATCTGGCAGCTCCTGCACAGACATGCAGATAAGGTCCGATCCAAGCGGGTCATAGCAGACTGCTGCCACATCTGTTCTTAGCCATAGTGGCTATAATGTGTCAGAACAGTGTAAAGCTTTTTATCATTGTTCTGTGCAGTGCGAAACCCCAGCCAGAATCACATCATTCCAATGATGGGCTTTACTGCAGCAAATAAGTTTAAATATGTAATATAAAATAAAATAAAAAGAAAAGAAGAAATCCGATTTCAAAATGCCTTTTTCTCAACTATTTCTTGGTATGTTTCATCAGAGGAAACAACTGATGAAGACAAGGAAATGGTTAAAGACCTCTTGGAGGATGTGGTCACTTCAGCTGTTAGAGGTAAAATTCCATTTGGGAAGCCCCTTCCCAAGTAAACTTGTAGAGTAAGGTTTTTCTTTGTTTTTAAGGAAAAAATCCTCCTTTTTTCCTAATAGCTCTTTCCAGAACTACTAATCTTGTCAAGGGCCCATTAGAGACCTGCAATAACACAGCACTCTCGAACAGGCCTTATTACTCTATTGTAGCAACCCTCTCTCACAGCAGGCTTTATCGCAGGAACCTTCCTTCAGGCTAAATCCTTGCTGAGGTCTGTATAACTCATATGGTTGATGTATGAAGCTGGCCTTAAACGTTCCACCCCCATATGCTTCGAATTATGAACACAATGTGTATGATAAACGCTTATGTCAGATATTTGTCTATATATATATATATATTTTTTTTTTTAAAGAGGCCGAAGAAAGGCACGTCGTAACCGAAATGGGTAGGACCTCGTCTGAATCAGAATCTGGGGATCTTGCACCATCTGGTATTAATGAAAACGTACAAACGAATGGGATTCCAGACGACAGACAATCTGTCTCCTCCACGGATAATCTGGTACAAAATGACTTCAGTAAACTACTGCATTGATGTAGTAGCTTTTCAGCTTTTGCGGGGAGAAATAGGGGAGCAAAATAAATTGAAATGTGTTGAAGGACAGGCTTAAATATTAGCAAAATGATTTAGTTTTAAAATTAGTTTGGCATATCATGTTGAGGTTTTTTTTTGTCACCGTAGCTGAAAGTCTATTTTATAATAACACCAAAGTTTGAAGAACTCTTCTTAATAGGTAAGAAAATGGCTATTACAGTTAGTGAATTAATAAGGGATATTAAAAGTTGGACTTAAACACCCTTACCTATATTTAGTATGACATAAATTATTAAAACAAAAAGCTTAATCTACTTATTGCTATTTTCTTAAGGGTATTTCTAAAATTTTATATTCCTCATTTTGATGTAAACAGGCTAGTGACATCACAACAATGTTGCTAGCGACTACAAATGCTATAAGAGGGATGGAGAACAGGTACCACTCCATGGGGCAGAGGAGGAGGTAGGGGTAAGCCAAGGTGGGTACACCAGGGCAAGGGGAGCAGGGTGTGTGAAAGCGGAGTTCACAGGAATCAGGACCTGCCTTAGCATGCTGCTAGTGGATGGTAGAGTGCCTGCCCGCTTCTAGAGTGCTTGTGCAGGCCTGCCGGGTCCCGGTGGCCTCCTCTGGTCCCATGAGCTGGATCAAAGGTAGGGGGAGTATTCCCACTGTGGTTTTCCAGACTGAGGTTCCCCACTCCTGCCTTAGGGGATTATTTTGTTTTTTATAAAACTTGTTTCAATGGAATTGAATATTCATGTTCTGAAATGTTTGTGTTGTGCTTTTATAAAGATGCTAAACTTAAGTTTGTGACTAACTTCTAAAGTAACTTTTTTCTTGTGCTTTGAGTTGTTCTAACAAAGATTTTGTGTGGCTGTTTTTGCTGATTTAGGAAATGGATGTACCTGGACCTCGAACAGCTGCCAAATTCTCCCATATCCTACAGAAGGATGCCTTCCTTGTGTTCCGGTCTCTGTGCAAGCTTTCAATGAAACCTCTTGGTGATGGGCCACCAGATCCCAAGTAAAGAGCTTAATTTATGATATCTGCATCCATGTTCAAGAAACTGAAGGAATTAAATTATGCAGTTGCTAGCAGTGCTATTTTGATGATTCACAGCTCCCGTTTAGGGGCACTTTCACACCTGCGGGAAAGGGTCGTTAGAAGATCGGGAGAGGAGGCACTTCTTTGATTGGGTCAGAATGCCAAGACATGCCTGATGCAGTTGTTACATGCGTTTGCAAAGGCGATTGATGGAGCTGCGAAATACAGCTCAGTCAGTTGCCTTTGCAAATGTGCATAATAGCTGCAGTCAGACGCGTCTTGGTATTCTGACCTGATCAAAGATGCGGTTGATTTGCATGTGCATCCCTTCTCCTGACCCAACGACCCTTTCCCCCAAGTTTGAAAGTGCACTTAGTCCCAGAGATCTGTTGCGTTCCCTGCATTATGTAAACTTCCCTGTTCAGATGATCCATATGATACTGGAGTCATATGGTGCTGTAATAAACTTCTTCATATATGGTTTTAGGATTAATCAAAATAGTTCTGAGGCTGCACCCATAGTTGTCTGAGCTGTAGTAGTTTTGAAGGTTTTCTGAAGGAATATTTATATTATATCCTCTGTAATGCGAGCCCTGTCCTTTTAATGCAACCAGTAGGACTAACTGATCCCAGGGGATGTAAGCAGCTAACTTCTAGATTATTGGTTCCCAAACTATGGATCAGGACTTCATATGGGGTTACGCCATCTGCTGATATTTGATATACTTTGCATAATTTTGCTTTTTGTGGTCACAGAATTATGTTTTAAGTCTCTAAAATGGGTCACCAGAGTTTGGAAATGACCGTTTTAGAGCCCCGAGCCTTCTCATAAGAGAAGAATATAACTTTTTATTGGCATATCTGCTGATAGTATTGAGAAAGTATTAATTCCAAAACAGACTCAATAGAGGGTGGTTGCTGTATTGGTTCCAAATATAAGAGATGACTAAGTAGTTCATATAATACCTCTTTATTGGACCAACTTTTATTCTTGCTAAGTAAAAGGTATCGTTTGAACTACTTCCTTCCTCTCCATCTCAGAATAGACCAAGACGAGAGACAACACTGCCACGCAGTTACAAAGATACTCATGAACAGCACGTATGAGGGTCCTACAAAGAGTCTTGGCTTCAGATGTTTGTTCTTTACTGTCTTTCTCCAGATCCCATGAGCTGCGTTCTAATATAGTGTCCCTCCAGCTACTCCTCTCGGTCTTGCAGAATGCGGGTCCCGTCTTCAGGACACATGAAATGTTTATCAATGCCATCAAGCAATATCTGTGTGTGGCGCTATCTAAAAATGGGGTCTCTTCTGTTCCCGATGTCTTTGAACTCTCTCTTGCCATCTTTCTCACTCTTCTTTCAAACTTTAAGACCCATTTGAAAATGCAGATTGAGGTAGGTAGCTTTTATAATTCTCCTTTTACTTACAAGACTTTTAAAAAAAAATTAAAACCAAAAGATTTTGCTAATAAGGCAAGTTGCGATACATTAGACGTTTCTGCCTCAAAATATTGCTTGCTTGGCAGCTGATGTATTGCATCTTTAAAAAGTTGCATATGCATGAAATGCTCTTTTGAAGTGATATTATTTTTTACAAATGAATATGCTCATTAAGCGTGTTTTTAAAAATCTGTAGTAGCTCTGGCTGCAGTTTTCTTTTTCACTTATTTCACACAGGTGTTTTTCAAAGAGATCTTCCTGAATATTTTAGAGACTTCCTCCAGTTCTTTTGAGCACAAATGGATGGTGATTCAGACCTTGACTAGAATTTGTGCAGGTATTTCATTGTGAAGAACAGGTGTTTACTTTTATAATGTTGGGATTTTTCTTTTACAACTGTAGAATGTAAATATTGAAATCACCTTGTGTTAGAACATTCGGAACTTGTAGCATATGAAACATTTGAAATGTCACACAAAATTGTGCTCTGATAATATGGCAATAAGTACTTCTTTAAAAAAAAATCTAGATAGAAGACATGAAAAATATCTAATTGTTGGGAAATGGTTTTAAAGAAGTTTCCATTGCACTGAATTTTAACAACTTAATCTTGGTTTCAGATGCCCAATGTGTGGTGGACATTTATGTTAACTACGACTGTGATTTAAATGCTGCTAATATTTTTGAACGGCTTGTGAACGACTTGTCTAAAATCGCCCAGGGGCGCAGTGGACACGAATTGGGAATGACACCTCTGCAGGTATAGTGAGAGCTTTACAGATTTAATAGTGCTATTCTCCTCTTCCTTAAGTGCTGTCTACTGTAATTTAAAGCTGTATGTTGCTAATTAACTTATATAGCCTGTTACAGAGCTAGGGGTATTTGACTTTTATTCTTAAGTTACTCCGGACTCTGTCATTTGCATGGTGATCCTATTTTGTCCACTAGTGAGTTCAGCTTTTAGAAATGGAGACCAAATGGCTGAGATGATATATTTGACCACTTCTCTCACCAACAGAAAAGTTGGCCCAATAAAAGGTGGTATCTAACGTAGTTCCAAATGTAAGAGATGGAGACAACATGGCAACCAGCTTCTTGAATATACACAATGAAAATGTGAAGATGCAAATTTTGGCTTCTTTTTTGGCATGGTGGGAACTACTTAGTATTCCAAACTTACTTTGAGCCTTGTAATTGTTGTCCAAGGAAATTCATTTAAATTCTTTCAGTAGCTTCCTGCTCACAAGAGTAATGTCACAGGTGACAGTGCTCGCATTGTGAGGAGGTCCAGGTCCTGGCATCACCATTTCTTCACAAGCTGCGTAGTTTTTTTTTAGGAAGTCTTCTATCTATATCTTGCTGTTGTCTCCTCCCTTGCCTCCAAAACAAAGACAACCAGGCCATAGCCGCTCTGGGCTGCCTGTGGCGGGAGAGAGCGGGATATAAATTTGTTAAATAAATAAATACTTGTCTGGCAAGAAAAATAAATTTCTTCCAATATTGACTCTGTTCTGTAGTAATGTCTCCCAGTCAAGAATTAAAGTCACTTTCTAAGCTAAAATGAAACTGTAATAACAATTCCACTAGCACTTTCCTTCTAAGCACCTCTGCTATGCAGTCACAGGTTCATTATGTGACATTCTCCTCCACCCCTCTAGCCCATGGAATGAGAGTGACAGTTAAGAAATGTGTATATTGATCCCTGCCTGACAAGGTAATACTATGGAACTAACTGGGCTACACCAACCTGCTTCTGTCTGGAGAGGTATCGGAATAAGCAGTCACTCTACAGCTATTATGTTACAGTTTAGAAAATGACTCTCGTACACAATATTTCTTACCATAACGGGACGAGAGCTATATTTTCTGTGATGCATGACTTCTGTAGTCCATCTTGAACAAGTACTATTAAAACATTGCTAGATCAGTGAACTTAAATAATTCTGACATATCCATGTCCAAACGACAGAGTTGCTTCAGCTTCATTTGCCGTCTTGTTTTAAGTCTTGGAAAATTCAGTGATTCCTCTACTTCGTGGTGGCTTGGAAAATGACTCCTCTTTAGGCTACTTAAACTGTTGTTATTGGAGTCTCCTCTTGTAGAGTAGTACAGTCCCATGCTATTTTCAATTCTCTTCAGCAAGTTTGTTTTTTATGCATATACCGACTTGTAATTTTACACTGATATAGCAGTTACAACTCCACACGTTAATGATTTCTATATTGTCTTGTACTTTGTACCTTTTATAGACTTTAGTGCCCAAATCTTGTTCTGCACAGTATGTAGTAACCATTTTCTTTCCACTTCTGTAGGAACTAAGTCTGAGGAAGAAAGGACTTGAATGTTTGGTTTCTATTTTGAAGTGTATGGTAGAATGGAGTAAAGACCTGTATGTGAACCCGAACCATCAGGCCAGTCTTGGTGAGACATCTTATTCCTCCTTCTATGCCTCTTCCATATTTAAATGTTCATGGAAATCAAGTGCATCCTGGCTTCCCATATGTAGTAGAGATTGTGATCTCCGCCCCCATTAACAATAGTTTTCTCCCTTTACCTGTAATGCATTCTATAGGGGAGACACTGGAGGTGTGTGTGTGGGTGTTGGTGTGTCCCCCCTCCAATTTATTTCTCCCTTGCTACTAGCTCAGTGATATGGAGGAAGTGTTGGATGCAGGAAGTGCAGTCTCCAATGATAACTTTACTGGTGGCTTGTGGGGGAGGAGCATTGGCTTGGCTATGATTAACAAATTGCTTTGTGGGCTTATATTCTCAAACAGCCCCATGAAGGGGCTTCTCTTATCTATCATTCTTATTTGGATGCTTCTCACATTTTTCACTTAAATGCAGGTCCAGATAGGCTTTCCGATCAAGAAATAGGGGAAAATAAATGTTTGGACATTGGAGGAAGACGGAGCAGCGCCAGTTCTCTAGATTCAACTGTGTCATCGGGAATTGGCAGTGTGGGCACCCAGACTACTGTCCCTGATGATCCTGAGCAATTTGAGGTTATCAAGCAACAAAAAGAGATGATTGAACATGGGATAGAACTGTGAGTGGAACATTGCCAAGCAAATAAATACAGCACATTACATGGTCTGACTTCAAGGCTTGACAAAATTCAAGCCTATTGAACCTTCAACTTTTTTTTAATACTTCCTTACCCTTAATTTTGTAACTCTACTGTAGCTTTACAGATGTTTTGGGTTTTCTCCCTGGGGATCCTCCTGGACGTTCAGTCAGGACAGTAGGGTAGATCCCGCCCACTACCAGTAGGAGGCAGACAATCAATTTTTGAGGAGCATGCTCATAGGGATCTATCCTAAGCATTCTCTCCAGTTGTTTGTCTGCCTTCACGCTGGAGAGTGAAGTCTGCTTCCTACCTAGCTACCTGCATAGGATTTTTCAATTAGGCAGCCTTATTTGACGTAGCCCCTGGGTGCCAGGGGAGGAGAAATTCCTCTCCTTGTTCACCTCCCTCCCGAGGAGGGATTTGGGGAAGAAGGGGAAAAAAAACCAACAAAAATACCCTGGGTGCCTTCTTCCCCCTTCGGGTGCAGAGGCCCCGAGGAGCGGGCATACCAACCCCCCAAGGGGCTCTGGCTTCAGGTCCGCGTGGACCCTATCCCCGCTTTGACCACGGGAAGGTCTCTTAGAGCCTCAACAGGCCCGGAGGTTACTTGAGCGGCTGCTCTGAGAGTTTCCCCCTCCCTCCTGCATTCCAGAGGCACCGCTGTAGCCGCACCGCTAGGACAGGCCCCTCCAGCACCCACTTCCCGCGGCTCCGGCCTGGCGTGCGGCAGCGCGGTAGGCCCCAGCAGCGACAGAGCCCGGCAATCCCACCAGGGAGTCTGGATCGCCCCGTGGCTCCCAACCCGGCGGCAGTTGGGAGCGAGCCCAGAACAGAGCCAGACAGATCAGCCCCCCATGGGGCTAGAGAGGCTCTGCATCACCCAACCTCCGCTTCCCGTGGCTCATAGCCCGGCGTGCGGCGGATCAGGCCCTGTCCCTCCACCTCTCCCGCCTAACCTGCATTGCAAAGGCGGGAAAGGAAGCAAGATGGCCACCAGGAGAAGAGTGGTGGCGGCAGCAGAGGCGGAAGCGATGGCGAGCACTGCAAGTAACAGCACCTTGCGTGCCCCCCCCCCCGCATCCCAGGACCCCCATATAGAGGTGCTCCAAGAGATCCTCTCGGAGCTGAAAAGAAAAAGGTCCCCCCCCCCACCCCGGGCAACCAAGGCCTACAAAGGCAGATCCAAGGGAACGGGGAAAGGCAAATGCCCTGCCCTCAAAAAACCTTGCAGAGACCCCTTGACTCCCCGGCCTCTTCTGAAACTTCCTCTGAGGAAGTTCTGTTCGCTCAGTTCTCCGAAGACGAACGGGTTCCCAGAAAAAAGACCAGGGGGGGAAAGGCTAGCAGACCACTGGCATTAAATACCAGTGAGGAGGAGGGAGAGGTATCTGAGGGGCAAAACTCTATTGAACTTCAGGACTCTGAAATACAGAGCAACGGCTCCTCCCCTGAAGAAGGGGAGTTGAGGGATGCAGGGATAGAGGCCTCATCAGATCCTGACGGGCAATTCCCCAGCAAGTATCCCCAGGCAAGTACGACACAGTTGGCCCTTTATTCTCTTACAAGATCCCCAAACTCCCTTCTAACCATCCCTAAGGTGGATGCAGCTGCAGCGTCCCTGGCCGGAAATTCCGTATTCCTGACTGAAGGAAAATGCTTCCCACGGGACCCCACTGACAGGGATAGACTGTAATTTAAGAAGGAACTTTGAAGAGGTATTGTCAATTATAAAGATGGCATCTATCAATTCCTATTTCTCGAGAGCACTAATAACATTGATCAAGAGAGCCAGGGACCCTCGAGTCTCCGAAAAGATGACCAGAATCCTATCCACTAGGATTCAGTTGGCATATGCCTTCATAGCGGATTCGTCTACTGACATGCTCTGCTGGGCATCTAGAGCGGCAGCATCCAATGTAGCAGCTCGCCGCCGCCTATGGCTCAGATCTTGGAAGGGAGACAATACCTCCAAGAACGCCCTAGTAGGCGGAGCCTTCCATGGAACTAAGCTGTTTGGCATCTGCCTGGATAAAGTCCTGACGGACGCCGCGGACAAATCAAAAAAGCAGACCCTACAAAGTGTGGGAATGTTAAAAAAGAATTTTTGTTCCTTCCATGCAGCTTATACACCAGCAGGGGACACCAGACACCCATTTTACCCTCTCAGAGGGAAGCAGCAAAGGTACAGGTCCAGGTGGCAGAAGCAGAAGGGAAACCCGAACAAACCCAAGTACAATCAGACCTCCGGACGTCCCAAGACAGATGCATGACTGGACAGCCTCCCCCACCTATGAACAGGCGACTTTAGGGGGCAGGCTGCAAAGGTTTGCAGAAAAATGGAAAGGCATCACCACAGACACATGGGTCCTTCGGATCATCGAAGATGGCTACTCAGTCGAATTCTCCCACTCCCCAAGTCACTATTTCTGTACCTCGCCAGTCTCCAACAACAGAGACAAACAGGTTGCAATGCAGACAGAAATACACAGGCTCCAGTCCATCGGTTCAGTAGAACTAGTTCCAAAGAACGAGGAAGGTCTCGGCCTGTACTCCATTCTGTTCTTAGTCCCCAAGAAATCGGAGGAATGGAGGGCGGTTCTAGACCTCAAGATAGTAAATCAAGCAGTCACACCCTGGAGGTTCAAGATGGAGATCCTCCAATCCATCCAGCTAGCAGTAACACAGGGCGAGTGGCTAATGGCCCTAGACCTAAAGGAAGCCTATCTACACGTGCCCATCCTCCACTCCCACAGACGGTGGCTCATGGTCTCATATGCCCGACGACACTGGCAGTACACTGCTTTACCCTTCGTCCTCGCGTCCTTGCCAAGAATGTTCACAAAAGTACTAGTGATCCTCATTGCGAACCTATGAATGGAGGGAATCAAGCTCCACCCGTATTTCGACGATATTCTAATTCGATCGAAGTCTCGAACAGGCTCTACGAGATGTCCACCAATCTATCACCTGTCTGCAGGATCACAGCTTCTTAGTCAATCTCAAGAAGAGCCACCTCGTACCATCACAGACCTTGGAGCACCTTGGAGTGATCTTGGACATGACCAGGTACAAACTCTTCTTGACACAACAGAGGCAGCAAAAGCTCCGCCCTTAATACAACACATTTCAAAGTCACACAAATCCAGATTCAAGGTTCTCGCAAGTCGTCTGGGTGCCATGACCTCCTGCTTGGGAATCCTCACCTGGGCAAGGTTTCACTCCAGGCCTCGACAGAGATTTCTTCGCCTGTGGCAGGACACTCTGACGCAAGGGGGAAACCCATGGATCATGGTATCAATGATCCTAAAGAAATTCTTCCTCTGGTGGACACAACCAGACCGCTTCGAGCCCGGGGTTCCCCTCTCTGAGCCAGTCGGGATGACGACTGACGCGAGTCTGATGGCCTGGGGAGCGGGCACTCAAGACAGGATGGCTCAAGGCAAGTGGCTACCCTGGAAAAGAAAACACCACATCAGTTTGCCAGAACTCAGGGCGATTTACCTAGCACTATGGTCTCTGGCCCCGCTCCTTTGAGCAGGCACGTATTGGTGTACATGGACAATACGGAAACATCCCTCTACTACCTATCCATTAAAATGGCTTTTCTAGCGGGCATTACTTCAGCCAGAAGGGTTTCCGAACTTAGTGCCCTCTCCGCTGATCCTAGTCTATGCTCCTTTAAGGAGTCAGCTGTGGTTCTCAGACTAGACCCATTTTTCTGCCCCAGGGTGGACGTTCGGTTCCATAGGGAACAAGAAATTGTACTTCCATCCTTCTGTCCAAATCCTACTTGCTTTCTAGAGAGGACCTGGCACACCTTAGACGTTAAAAGAGCCCTCGGGGTGTACCTCGACAGAGCCAGACCATTCAGGAAGTCTTCAGCCCTCTTTGTTTCGTATAGTCCTCAAAGGAAAGGCACGAGGGCTTCGAAGGCTGTAGTAGCGCGTTGGATGACGCTCTGCATTACCGACGCGTATAAGGCAGAAGGCTGATTCCCCCTCCCCCCCCCGGGGGGTATTTGCACATTCCCTCAGGGGAGCAGCGACCTCTCAGGCCTTCAGGAATGCTGCCCTCTATGGAGAAATCTGCCGTGCCGCAGCCTGGTCTTCAGTGCATTCTTTTACATGGCACTACAAGATTCCACTGCAAGATTCAGCTGATGCGGCCTTTGGGAGGCGGGTCTTGCAGGCGGTACTATAAGGAACAGTTTACCTTCCGCCTTACTTGTCTCCTATCATACCTCACTCTTCTTTCCTTCCTAAAACGAAGGACGGGGCACTGCTTTGGTATGTCCCTACTGTCCTGACTGGACGTCCAGGAGGATCCCCCAGGAGAAAGGAAAATTGGGCTCTTACCTCTGAATTTTCCTTCTGCGGGGGATCCTCCTAGATGGCCAGTCCCACCTGGAGTGAGGTCTAACTCTGTGGTGGCGGCCCTGGGACTAGTTAGCTGGCCCAGACCACCCCTAAATCCCCTTCAAGGTGAAGGGCCCAGGGTTAGATGGTTGGTCCTGTTGGACCCTGAGAATAGTTCATATTGATAGCGTTAGAAGAGTTTTTGATACTGTTTCTATAGACCAATAGTTCAGAGTTTAGCTTTACACAACTGGAGAGAGAGCTTAGGATAGATCCCTTTAAACATGCTCCTCAAAAATTGATTGTCTGCCTCCTGCTGGTAGTGGGCGGGATCTACCCTACTGTCCTGACTGGCCGTTCAGGAGGATTCCCCACAGAAGGAAAATTCAGAGGTAAGAGCCCAATTTTCCTTTCTATCATACCATGTTGTCTTACCATAATATAGAAATGTTTAGCTCTTTCTGCTGCTTACTCTTTGTATTAAAATGTCTGTGCACACAGGTTTAACAAAAAGCCGAAGAGAGGAATACAATATCTTCAGGAACAAGGAATGATTGGCACAACGGTAGAAGACCTTGCGCAATTTTTGGACCAGGAAGAACGTCTGTGTTCTGTAAGACTAAATTCAAAACTAAATGAATTGACTAATGGTGCCCTAACGAATGCACGGTTCCCACCCTTTTGTTTTTAGAAATCAGTTCTTCCTCTCCTGTTCCATACCTCAAACTGAACATAAGTCGACAACGTGGCGCTTTGCAAAAAGGGCAAATGCTAGTTGGAATGCACTGGCAGAAGCATTGTATCTAAGAGGGGAAGTAATAGTGTTGTTCTACTTGACACTCATCTGGAGTTAGTGTCTGGATTTTTGGATACTACACATGAAGAAAGATGCAAAGGAAATAAATTTGCTCTCTTCTAAATCTTTTCCATGGGTGATAGTGGTAGTTATTTATTCTTTGACCATAGGTCATAACAAATATAAATATAGAATAAGAACAAATAAAAAGCAATACATAACAAAATGCCGTATAATGCTTACAAAAAAATAAAAATAAACTAATACACATCAATTCCTATGGACTAAGAGTGGGTTAAGACCTACTATAACCTGGGTGGGAAGGGAAGCTTGCTCAGGTATAATTCCTAGGGTTTGGGACCTGGCCCATAATAGGGACCTGAGTGATAATGTTAGAATGAGTCCTATAAAGAGAAGCTGAAGGAACTGTGTGTGTTTTAGCCCAGCTAAAAGATTAGGAGGAGTAATAGTAGATGAGACAAAAACACACGTGTTTCCCATTGTGATTGAGGGTAGGAGAAGAGGCAATGGGTGGTTTAAATCATAATAATGTAGAAATAGTGGGGGGGGGGGACTTCATAACTTCAAAAGCACTTGGGTAATGGGGAACATGTTGGCTTTTAAGAAAAGGCTGAAGAGACATCCCTAAAGAATGGTTAGATTGATGGTCCCCAACCTGTTGACTCATGACCCTCATGCTCTATTGCGTGTAAGCCACAGGTTGGTCTAGATATAGTGGGGATCCTACTTTGATTCAGGAGGTTGGACTAGATGTCCCTTGAGATCTCTTCTGACCCTACAGTTCTATGAAAAATTACTGTTTCACCAAGGAGGAAAAATGTCCAATGGCATGCAGATTCAATGAGAACAAGAACTGCTCAGCTGTTTGTACTTCATTAAGTATTAACAGAAGCAAGCCAGGACTGAAAGCATTCACTGATTATCAGTGCAATTCATCAATGTGTTGTTTAGAGAGCAACAGCAATGTAGTCCCAATTAAAGCATGTTGTACTGAGAGACCAGGAGTTAGCATATGCACCTAGCAGAGAGCTGGTAGAAGATGCATGTGCCAGCTTCCTTTGGCACAGCATGAGATTTTGTTAACCACCTTTGTACATCTCCTGATTCTTCAGTGTTAAGTTGGTGTGATTGAAACCTTGGGCAAGGAGGACGGTCTCATTATAATGTGTAGCGTCTAATAATAAGTGACTATTACTTTTAAGTTTATGTACATTTTTCTTCAACAGGGTCCATTCCTGCTGTCCAGCAGTGGCTACAGCTGTCATGAACTCGTCACTCTTTTTTCATAACACTGGACATCCAAGTGTGACATTTGTGTCATTTTTATACCATCAGTTCAGTGGAATATAAATAAGAGGTTAAAATATTCCAATATATATTCATAACTGTCTGTTTTTGTGTTTAGACCCAAGTAGGAGAATTCCTAGGGGATGGCAACAGGTTTAACAAAGAGGTGATGTATGCCTATGTGGACCAGCTTGACTTCTGTGGGAAAGACTTTGTCTCTGCGCTTCGTATATTTCTGGAAGGATTTCGGTTGCCTGGTGAAGCCCAGAAGATTGATAGATTAATGGAGAAGTTCGCAGCCAGATACCTAGAATGCAATCAAGGGTAACTTGAAACCTAAAGTTGGACAAACCACAGTAGAAATGGCCAGATTTTTTTCAGCATGATTCACAGGCATGATGCCCACTGATAGGATGCCATTGTGTCACATTCTGTTGTTGCTGCCCATATTATACCTATTTAATAGTTACACAGACAATAGCATCCATTGATCTCCCTATCGAGAGTTTATCGTAAAGTCTTGCTGTTTCAGAGAGCATGCTTGGAATCTTATCAACTGGGAGTCATTGAATACTTCAGATGTATCCTATCTGTGTACTTGAAATTTGATTTGGTGTCAATCTTCTATTAAGGTGCCGTTACAAATCAGTGTGCGTTTGTTGGGTTAATGGGCCACAGTCTTCAAACCACGTACTCCAGTGTAGTCCCATTGATTTGAATGGAATTACTACAGAGTAAGTGATTTGAGGACTACGGATTTTGCTAACTTGCCTTCCAACAGCCTTCCTTTGCCATCCAACAGGGGTGCTCAGTTGAATTGAGTGGAGCCAGTAATTAGGCTTACCCAACACTGGGTTGCATGCCAGCACCACTCCCTGATGGTGAATGAATCTTTGCCTGCCTGCCCTGATCTCTTGTGTTGCTGGAAGATGAATTGTGGAAAGGAAAATGTGGATCTATTTTGTAAATGAGGAATGAATTTATTTTATTGATTTATTTTATTTTTGTACATTTATGAGTCGCCCCCATGCCTACAGCATCTCGGATGAAATGCTGGATGCTTGTTCCTTTTTGAGAATTTTGTTCAGTTAAAGTGCCAGGAGTGTTCAGTCTCCTTTATGGAAAAAGTTAATTCTATGTTAATACCAAATATGCAGACCTTTCATTCTGTGATATGGTCTTGCCAAATGGAAGGGTACTACTGGTTAATCTAACACTCACTAGGACATTCTGGTGGCCAGCCACGTATTTTCTTTCTGGATATACTCATTGTTAAAATTCTTGAAAAGAGGATGAATATAATGTTCAAAATTGGTGTTGAAAGGAATTCAGGATATTTTTTTCTCTAGTCTTGTAAATATGGCCATTTTTACACAGACAGAGGTGGGTGGGAGGGATGAGTGTTTGGCCACAGCGGGCCGAGGTGTGTGTGTGTCTGTTTACATGGACACCCATGCACCTACACCCATTTCCACCCACGGGGCCACCTCCGGAAAACCGGAGGAGGCCCGATGGGTGTAGGTGGGTGTGCATCGGGAGCATGCATGCACAAACACCCACTGCCTGTGGTGTTTACATGGGTGCACACCCATTCTTCCTTCCCCGGCCATTTACATTGACGCCTGCCCCCCCCCCCCCCCGCCGGAACACTGAGCGCAGGGGTGGGGAGCATCCATGTAAAAACGGCCTGTGTCTACTAGTGAGGGAAGGGAAGTAAATTGCTTTCCCTTTCATCTGTCTTACTCTAACGTATTAGCAGCCTAACTGCTACAATTATATAGCATGTAAATATACAATTTTAATATAATACATAATATAGTTTACCATACAATGAATCATTCACTCTCTAGTATCTTAAGGTTCAGAGGTGGTCCCGCAGTCCGGGTGCCAGGATGGGTGTCCCACTTGCAGCCCCACGGCCAAGTCTGAGTTCACTGCTATGGCAGCCAATATGATGCCTAAGATCAGGCACCTGTGTACAGTTTGCTACTATGTGCTATTGTGCTGCACATGTTGTTGCCACCATCTTTACTCGCTAGATCATGCTGGGAAATGTGGTCCAACAGCTCCAGAGAGCAAAGATGGCGGCGACCAGTGTGCGCACGTGCAGTAGCAAATAGCAGTAAACTACGCTGTTGCACATTCATCTGATCCTGGGTTTCTTACTGGCTGCTATGGTAGCACTTGGGTGCAGGGCCAGCCTGGTCTGGGCCACAAGTACCTCCCTGCGCATCTGCACGTGCATGGAGGGGAGGTGGGCCCAGAGGGGACCCAGAGCAGCCCAAGAGAAGGGGGTGAAGTTTGGCCCCAAAGACAGCATGTTCTGGGTGTCTGGCAGGGCTACCCATACAAAGCATGTTTTTTTGTGTCATGAGGAGGGACCAGGGCACCAAGGTGTGGGTTCCCATGGAGGAACCCCGTCAATCTGAATGGCTTTAGGGTGCCTTTTCCAGGTACCCTAAAAGCATTCAGAGCCCTGAGAAGAGGCAGGGAAGAAAGCCGAAGAACTGGTCTGGGCCAATTTGGAGGCAGCTGCAGCATAGAATGAACTGATTACTTTTGAGTAATTTCATTTATTTTTCTTTTCTTTTTTTTTTTACTTCCCCCCCCCCCCC
>QEPC01013938.1:76863-114973 GCA_003113815.1 Sphenodon punctatus
CCCCCCCCCCCCCCCCCCAGATTCCCCTGCCTCAAGGCCTGTGCAGAACATCAGGTCAAGGATATGTCCCCCCTCATGCATCGGGCCTCTAACCCTCTGAGACTGTCCCATGGTTGTCATGACATCCATGAACTCACGCTCTACTCCCCCAAGGTTGGTGTCAGCGTGGATGTTGAAGTCCCCCAGGACCAAGGTCCTCTGGGGCCTGCAAGACCACCTCCAACACCAATTCCACTAGAGCATGTAGGAATGCTGCCGTACAGGTAGGTGCGCAATATATCAGCAGCAGCTCTAAGCTGTCTCTGGCCAAATCGATCACAAGATGGACCCCTTCCATGCCCAAGATAGTCTGCATAGGATACCGCCTCATAGACCAAGTGTCCTTAAAAACAGCTACAGCACCTCCCCGCCCCTCTGATCTGGACTGGTGCTGTACTGAGTATCCGACTGGAACAAGGTCAGCCAGTACTGGCCCCGACTCATTGCCCAGCCAGGTCTCGGTAATACACATGAGGTCAGCCAATTGATCCAAGATCGACTCTCGGATTGTCGTTGATTTATTACTGACTGACCTCGCATATAACAGCAACAAACCCAGATCAGGGGTCCCCCGATATCGATCCCTGCATTGTCTGTCTGGGGGCCTATGCGAGGGACTGGCATTAAATACCTGTCCCTTCTCACCATTGTTCTCTGCTTCCCAGAAGGATCATAATTACCCCGGCCCATCATGACCCCAATGGTTGCGGCCCCCCCCAGGGAGGCCAAACCCCCCACTCTTGTCGGGTTGAAACCCCCCTCACACTGGGGGCGCACACCCAACCCAGTCCCCCCCCCCCACAATTAGGGGAGGGAGTCATATTTCCTTTAGTCCTCACCCATTCCCCCCCCCCCATCTCCATCTGCATATACCCAAATATAACTGCCCTAAAACTGGCCACCCCAGCCCTTTGCCAGCCTCCCCCAGCCCTCACCTAAGGACTGCACCCAAGGGCGCTTTGGCCCTTAGGTGCGCGGCCTGTGGCAGTGCCGAACCACCCTGGGCTTTACCCCCCTCCCTCGGGAAGTCTCCCCAGAGGAGGGAGGGGGGGGGAAGCCCCTGACCCTGTTGGGGACACCAAATTGTTCTGGGGGTGGGGGTTCAGCTTCTTCCTCTATCGGGGCACACCTACCTTGCTCCCAGCCCCCAACGGTGAGTCTCTTGGGGGGGTGGTCCGAGTCCCGGCGGTGGGGCTCAGCCTGGCTGCAGGCAGCTTATATACAGGAACTGGAAAGGGGCCAAATAAAAACTCACCATGGGCCACATTGAGCCCCTGTGCATAAGGTCCTCCATCCCTGGTATAGGGGAAGGAGAGCAGGTATGGGAGGGGCTGGTCTGAGGTAAGCAGCACCATCAGCGACTTAGTAGCTAAGCTTTCGGTCTACTATACTGGTTGCTCAAGTATTCTGCCCCATGCTGCTGCTTCTCCCAACTGCAACTGCACTGAGGGGTGGGTGGGAACGACTGAACTGTTTGGCTTCTTTCATGCATATGAAAACTGCCCACAGTTAAGCACTTATAGGGCCTTTCCCTGGTAGGGTGAATTTCCTGGTGTGGGCTGAGTTCACCCTATAGCATTTCCCAGTCAGGGCACATGTAAGACTTTCCCCCTGTGTGTCAGGGTTTCTCTCCTAAGTAGATTCTTCTTTTTAAAATAGCAATTTTAAAAAGTGAAACAAATCATGGATGCGTACATACAATGTCCCCTTATTTAAAACAGACTTGAAGCCTTGAGCTGCCAATTTTGTTTTTCTAGCATCTGATCTACAGGAGCAAATGCTGGCTTTTCCTTTTTGATTTTTCACACAGAGATTTGCATTTTGCTCACTATCGTATACTACCATTGCTGTGTCCTTTTTTTTTTTGGTTTTTTGTTCTGCGAGGTTTTTTCATTCATTGTGTTCTGTTCTGTTGATCATGTAAGTGTGAAATTTTTATGCCAGCTCTGCTAACTTGAAAGTCCACCAGCCGCCACTGTTACATTTTCTCTTGAGTCAGGAATTAACTTCTGAACTGGAACACCTCTGTGCATGTGTGGAAATCCAATCGAGTGAGAAATTGCTCTAAAATCTGGTTCTTCTCCTTTCAGCCAAACCTTGTTTGCTAGCGCGGACACTGCCTACGTTTTAGCGTACTCCATCATAATGCTGACAACAGACTTGCACAGTCCCCAGGTAAAAAATAAAATAAATCGCTACAGTACTCTTTCAAGAGGCATTCTCTACAACTTGCAAAACTTGACAGCCAAGGCTTTTCTTTTCCTTAACAGGTAAAAAATAAGATGACAAAAGAGCAATATATTAAAATGAGTCGTGGGATCAATGACAGCAAAGACCTTCCAGAGGAATATTTGTCCACCATCTATGATGAGATAGAAGGGAAGAAAATTGCAATGAAAGAGACAAAGGAGTATGCAGTTACAACAAAAACTACAAAGCCAAGTAAGGCTTCTTTGAAGCATAGATCTATGATGATCAAGGTTTTTCTGGTTCAGTAACTTTAACTCTCATCTTGTAGTAGATCTAGGGACTGTTTTGCCAGATACTGAAATATGCAGCAAGTATGTTAGATGTCAGTTGTCAAACAGTATCTAGTTCCACTACAGCATGGTACAGAAGTGAAGACTGACAACTTGAAACAGCAGAAGAATTTTAGTCACAAGGTATTAACCTGAAATAGGCATGTGGCCAGGAGGGAGAAGCTTAGGGTGCATCCTCTGCCAATTGAAGCCAATGGCAAAACTCCCATTGACTTTAACGGTGGAGGATTTGAGCCCTTAGTGTCATTGTGACAATTTTGCATTGTGCGAATTTGGTAAGATTCTCACTTGCACACCTTATTTAAGACTATGCTTATCATATTCCTGAGGCATTAGATTACTAACTGGTAGGAAATTAACTCTATTTAGCTTTAAAAAATCAGTAGACCTGCTTACAATTGCAAGAAATAAAGTGATCATAATAGTATTCCCTTAATAGCTTGGTTTTGCACACTAGAAACGAGAATCCTTAGTCATGTTTCATAGATGTAAAACCTTTATACACATATTATGTAACTGTTTTAGTTCAAATGCTTTCTTTTTATAAAGTTATAAAGCCTATTATACAATGCATTTTCAATGGTGAACTTTAAAAGTGCAGTACTTTACGTTTATGATCTGGTGCGTGGATTTCTACACTAGAGACTTGTGTGTTATGAAAAGCACACATCTTATGAGAGCTGCCCGAGTAATATTAATATTTCTATATGTTTTACTACTGGGCTTTCTTGAAGTCTTCATTCACTTTGATACCCAGAATTAAGGAACAATCGAGGAGCAAAAATGCATACAGTGATATAGTTGCCTGTTCCTCTTAGGTGTAGCCAGTGAGAAGCAGCGCAGGTTATTGTACAACCTGGAGATGGAGCAAATGGCTAAGACGGCTAAAGCTTTAATGGAGGCAGTAAGCCACGCCAAGGCTCCTTTTACTAGCGCCACTCACCTGGAACATGTCAGGCCCATGTTTAAAGTGAGTATAGAATTTTCTACGTATGCTCGTCTGATAGATACTTATTAGGCGTATTATGGATTTAAGTAGGCAGGACTATTACAAGTGAACCTTATTGGAGAGCGCAGCTGCAGTGTGGATATCTTATGAAGACAAAAGTATTCTCATGTTGGAAATGCTACTGCATTCAGCCCCAGTTAAGGAGTGTGAGAGGGAAGGGTGGAAATAAGAGAGCGAGGGAAAGAGTCTTCTGGAAAGATGGGGAATGGTGCTATACCCTAGAAACTGGAGGAAGTTTGCCAATGAAACTCCTGAACTAGATTGTGTGAATGGGAGGATACGCTTTTAGCCCAGAATAATCTCCACATTGGCCAATGGTTGGATTTTAACTAAATTAAACTCGGGCTTCTTTTTTGTTAGCTTGTATGGACCCCATTGCTGGCAGCTTACAGCGTTGGCCTTCAGAACTGCGATGACACTGAAGTTGCATCTCTATGTTTGGAAGGCATACGATGTGCAATTCGGATAGCTTGCATTTTTGGAATGCAGGTTGGTATGTGATAAACTGAAATATACTTCTCCAGGCCACTGGAGGGCAATATCAATTCTGTGACCTGGAATCTCATCTAAAGCAAGTGAAAATAGCTTGCTCTGCTGATAACGACATTGCTTTTTTTTCTTTCTCTTTCTAAAGTTTAGAATGCTTTCAGTTTTGCTTTTGTTACGAGCTCTTGAAAATAAAGCTGAATTCTTAATTCCCAAATGCATCCCATTTTTGAGGTTTGCGGCAAGGCCAGTTTAACTTCCTAGCTTTTCCTCAAGGGATCAGCTGTGAAATTAACCCCACTACAAGTACTAATAGATACTTGATGCGGAGAGGAACACAAGTCTGGTATGTGAGAGAGGGGCTGACTTCTTCAAGACAGGCAGCCTTTTCAATCGTTGTTGTACTTCTGTTTTCATTCCAGCTTGAACGAGATGCTTATGTGCAGGCGCTTGCTCGCTTCTCTTTACTGACTGCCAGCTCCAGCATCACGGAAATGAAACAGAAAAACATAGACACCATTAAGACCCTTATTACAGTGGCCCATACAGATGGCAACTATCTTGGAAATTCGTGGCATGAGGTAAAACCCAGATGAGGATTTAGTGTGCTATATCAATTGTGTAGAAGTTTTTTTTACACATTTAGCTCAGCCTGACTTTTTGCATGTTGTGGCTTCCTCGGTAGAATTGTAGGCTTTATAAGCTGGGCTAGGGCTGGGCTAGGCTAAAGCTTAGTTGGATCTAACCAATCTATGATGATGGGCTCTTGTGTTGATTTCTCGGGAACCAAGAGAAGCTACCCTCTTCAGCAATGCATGGAAATAACTTTTTGCAGCTGCCAATTCTAGGAAGCTCCTGTACTTGGCTGGGTTCTATGGCAGGTGCCCCTTACCCACAGCTTCTAAAGGGGAAACCTGGTTTAGTGAGCAGGGGATTTAGGAGTGTACTCTTGGTTTCTATTTTCATAGCTCCCACTGACTTTCTGTGGCACCAGGGAATGTCTGCTTCATGGTGCCTGTGTTTCCTTACCTGTAAAATAGCAAGAACACCTCTACATAAGAGGTGCTGAGGTGTAATAATGTTGAGATGGTTTAAGTACATTTGGATCAGGACATGTGAAATAGGTTTGTGTTCACTTGTACTGAAACATGTCTTTGTTGTTAGATTTTGAAATGTATCAGCCAGTTGGAACTAGCACAACTAATAGGAACTGGAGTGAAAACTCGATACTTATCAGGCTCTGGACGTGAAAGAGAAGGAAGCATTAAAGGTTACACTTCTGGAGGAGAGGAATTCATGGGCCTTGGACTAGGTAAGATGAAAAGCCCTGACACTTCACAGGCGTGCATTTACAAGTTAATTAAATCTAGACATTTGTCACTAAAACAGATTATTACAAATGATCAGTTCCTTGCTGATGTTGGATCATATACTTAGCTGCTTCATCCTTAACTAATGTGTAGACCAGTGTCAATACATAATTAATGAAAGGGGCCTGTTATTTCAGCTGCACTGGTAATAATTAAACTGAACAGGTTGCAATTCCTATAAATCAGCTTGAAGGCAGTTAGATTACTCATATTAACTGCCTTGGAGCCTGTTGAAAAGGGTGCCTGTAGCAGTTGCATTAGACCGAGTATATTGCAGACATATTGCTAATGTTAAAGCCTACTTATTTTGTGCTGTGTGAAAATAGGAATATTGAAATCTGTTCGTTAAAGCTTTTTCACTGGTGCTGAGAAATTACTGCTTCGGAATTTTTACATCACAGGTAGACTCTTTGTGGTTTCAAAAGTTTATAGATTGTCTACTTGAATGTGCTTTGTACATTGTCCACTTTGGTTCTTAAATGGGGGCTGAGAGAGAGTGCAAGACATTTGTTCGCTGGAGAAGACGCATTCTATTCCAAAAGCATAAATACAACTATTTTATAATTAGTACATCATTCTATATATCAATATAATTCTACCCAGCGTTAATTGCTTGCATTTGTGTGGATGTAGTGAAAGTGTTACATGCCAATGACTTACAAATATTACACTAAAATGTGTTTGCAAAAGAGAATATATAGACAATTGCATGACAACTTCTAAGAATGCACTTTTAAAATGTTAGTTTGTTAAAACTTAATGTGCTAATGGTTTTCTCTCTCTCTCTCCTGTGGAGGCAGGCAGTTCATGATGGGCTTTACTCCTCCATCTCAGGAATTAGGCAGGATCAGGCCTGTGATTTGGCTGTCAGTACCTAGGGGAGGAGCAACCCTAGCTCTGCTAGCCCAGATTTGTTCCTGCCTCCGCAGGAGAAACAGCAGGGTGCTTTCTCTTCAGGGGAAAGCCAGGTTACCATTTTTAAAAAAAACAAAACAAAACAAAACCCAGAAAGCTAATAAGCTAGTATGCTGCTGTAGGCCCAGAGGAGCAGGACACTCGCCCCAGATCCTCCCTCCCCCTCTTCAGGGAGGGCGGCATGGGGCTAGAGGGAGTCCCTTTTTTCCCAGCGCTCTGTTGTCTGTGAAAAGGACAAGTGAGGCAAGCTGCCCCAAGGGTTCCTCATCTCCTCCTCCCAAGAAGGGGCAATGGGATGAGGGAGCTGGCAGCTCCAACCCAAGGGCCTCAGAACCTGCCCGCGGCACCTCAGCGGTGCGCGTGGGCACTCCAGCGCCAAGGACACTGCGTGGAAGCCCAGGAGCTTCCCACCCGTCACCAGCCCCCGCAGAAGCCGGTAGGGTAAGTGCGACCCCAAGGGCCCCCATGGAGACCCCACGAGGCCCCCGTCAGCGGGACAGGACCCTAGGATGGAGAGTGGGCCTCCTCAGAGTCAGGCCATCAGGCCTAGGAGCGCAGGAGGGGCCCCTGAGACCGGGACGGCTCCCAGAGTTTCCTACACCCGCCGGTCAAGTGGCAGCGGGAGAGGCAGCCCGCAGGAAGAGAACAGAGAAGGAGGGGTACCCGACAACGGGGTAGGACCAAACGGCGGGAGGCTGCCATCCCAGCATAGCTCGCGAGGGGCCTCCAGCCCCAGGCTACAAAGCCCTTGTGGGCGCAGTCCCAGAAGACATTCGCCCAGACAGGGCTCCCACAGGCACCACTGCAGGGGGCACAGTGTATCCAGAGCAAGGCCTTGTTCCCCTTGCTCTACTGAGAGGCATGGGAGCTCGGCTAGGGGGAAGGAGGGCTATAGCCACTAAAGGCGCAGACCCCACAGCCCATTCTCGACTGGCCCTGGCCCCTCTCCGGGCAGTAGGCATCACAGGAGGAGCCCCCAGGCTGGCATCCCCTGTTCTGAGAACAGCCGGGTAAGCAGCAGGGCTAGGGCACAGGAGGAAGAGAACATTCCCCCTGCAGTGTTACAATGACTGGGGAAGCAGTTGGTCTCAAAGGGGGTAGAGGGAGTTGCACATCTTTTGGGGGGAACCCCGTCAGCCCCGTCCCCTCTGTCAGGGGGTGAATCCTGGGGGGAGGGCAGCCAAGGGGGAGCCTCCCCTTGGTCTCATAGGTCTAACTCCCCCGAACCGGGGTTAGTCAGGAAGGGGGGGGAGTGACTTCGACTCCTCCCTTGGTTCCCACAGAGACTGAAGCGGGAGAACTTGTTGACGAGCCCCAGGATCCAGTGTCAAAAGCGGGGGCATGTATTTTCCAGCCCTGACATGTTCCTAAAATTGGTAGCTAGCGTAGCGGCCAGGATTGGCCTTTCCCTAACAGCACCTCCGCCACCGGCTCCCACAGAGATGAATTTGGCTGAGGATGCCTCCCTCGTGTTGTCCCCAGAAGAGGTGGACGCCTCAAGGCTTCCCCTTCCATCGCTTTATATGAAGATTCTTCAGGGCGAGTGGGAGCAGCCAACGACGGCAAAAGGAACCCATTCGGTGGCGAGGCGTTTCTATTCTCTCCCAGAGGACCGAGCGGCCTCCTCCGTCCTCCCCAAGGTGGACGTGGGTGCAGCTGACCTTTCAAAAGTCTCGGTTATTCCTGTGGATGGGGAGGGGACCCCAAAAGATCCGCTGAACAGAAAAATAGAAACCTTCCTAAGAGACTTTGAGGCCGCAGCTACGGCATGCGGGGCTGCCACTTATGGATCGACCTTCGCCCGCGCAATGGTTCTGTGGATCAAGGACCTGTGCCTGCTTGCTACCTCACTAAAGCTGAAAGAGGGCTTGTAAAGGCTGGCCTCTGCTGCAGCTTTTACTGCGGATGCAGCAATGAATTCGGCTCAGTTTGCGGCGCGCTCCATGGCCAGCAGCGTAGCAGCACGAAGGGCAGTGTGGCTGCAACCCTGAAAAGTGGACCTGCATTCCAAGATGGTGCTCATGTCGGCACCCCTCACTGAGGGGAAGCTGTTTGGGGAACCGATGGATAAGGTCATGACAGATGAACCTGAAAAGAAGAAGGGTCTGCCGGTAAACTCAGGGAAGAAGGAGCTCTGGAGGAGGCAGCCTTTTCCCCAGCCCTTTCGACAACCCCACCCCACCCCCACCCAAGAGGGGAGGTTTTTCATCATTTAGGCCCAGAGGGGGAAGGGGGACTCGTCAGTTCCAAGGTCTTCGACGCCAGGGGAGGACAGACAAAGCGAACCCCCCGCCCTCCTGATTCTCTTCAGACTGTACCCTCTCCATCGTCCCTGGGGAGCCACCGGCAAGCTTTTGCGCACCAGTGGGACGGGGCGATGTCTGATCTCTGGGTCAGGGAAACTACCAGGGAGGGCTATGCTCTCGAGCTGGTTTCCTGGCCAAGAAACCTATTCAGGCGAGTGCCTGCACCCAAACACTCCCAACAAGAGGGCTCGAACCCAGGGAGCCATAGATCATTTCCTGAGCATTGGAGCAACAGAGGAAGTTCCTTTTGCTGGAGCAATTTTTGGGTGTGTATTCCATCTTCTTCACCTCCCGAAGAAGAACGGAGATACAAGAGCCATTCTGGACCTCCAGTTTGTCAACAAACACCTGAAACGCAGGAAGTTCAGAATGGAGACTTTGGTCTCAATCATCCACGCAATCCACCCGCAAGATTGTTTAGCCTCTATAGACCTAAAAGAGGCCTACTTACATGTTCCCATAAGGAGATCCCACAGGAGGTTTCTGAGGCTTGCTTATGAAGACAAACATTTCCAATACCGAGTCCTTCCCTTCGGCCTGGGATCCTCTCCCAGAGTGTTCACCAAGCTGCTGGTGATGTTGGTGGCGGATCTGAGGAAGAAGGGAATACATGTGTTCCCATACCTAGACGACATTCTGGTCAGAGCACCATCAAGAACCAAATGCGAACAAGCAGTCAGGGAGACAGTAGACTGTCTGCACAGTCACGGGTTTGTGGTCAACTGGGAAAAGAGTTCGTTGGTGCCGGAACAATGCATCCTCCACCTGGGGGGAGTCCTAGACACGGTGCAAGACAGACTTTCTCTCCAATGAAAGAGAATAGAGGATTCGACTGGAGATCTCCCGTCTCATGGACAACAGCTCAGCGCCAATCCTGTCCTTGGCAAGGGTGCTAGGCCTCATGGTATCCTGCATGGAGACAGTGGCATGGGCTCACTTCCACCTGCGCTCGTTACAGATGTTCCTAATGTCGTGGCAGGAACTCATTGCCGAAAAATCCACCAAGGTGATCCAGTTCCCACCGGACCTTCTCTCGTCTCTAAGCTGGTGGCTCGCCCCTCGCAGATTTGCAGTAGGTCTTCCTATTCAGGAGCCCTCCAGGGTAACTGTGACAACAGACACCAGCCTGAGTGGGGAGCTCACTGTGGTTCCCAGATGGTACAGGACACTTGGTCAAGCACGGAGCGGGGATCTCACATCAATCTCCTCGAACTGAGAGCAGTCCGACTGGCACTCCAACAGTTAATTCAACTGGTGAGGGGACAGTACATTCTGGTGTGCATAGACAACACGACATTCACTTACCATCCTTGGCGGCGGCGGCGGCAGAGCTGCGGAGCGGGCTTCGGGTGGGACGGCCTCAATTGGAGATGATACCTAGGGGGGAAAAACGAACTGTAAGTGGCTGTGGCTGCTTCCCTCCCCCCTCCCACTTGGACACCCCCCCCAGCCGCTTCAAAGGGAACGCGCCAGGGCCACAGGGCCGCCGTCCGTGAGCCGAAGGGCCACGGCCAAAGGGTGTGGCCCTTTGGGGTCCTTCGGGGTACAGAGGGGGGAAAGGGGGTAATCTCCTGTGATGTGGTACAGATTGTGTGGGTTATTGATGTAGAGATGGTGGCAAGCTCCCCCCCTAGTGAGAGAGGAGTGGAGCTGGCCAGGTGTTCCCTGGTGGCAGCAGGGGACAGGAAAGATTGTTGTGGGACCTATCCCGTTGCGAGGGAGGTGTGGAGTGGAGCATCAGTGGGGTAATAAATATGTATTTAAATGTATATTAGTATATTATGTTAATTGTATATTGTATTGAGCTGGGCCCCCTGTGTGGGAATACACCCAGGAATGTATTTTTTTTNTTGATGTAGAGATGGTGACAAGCTCCCCCCCTAGTTAGAGAGGGGTGGAGCTGGCCAGGTGTTCCCTGGTGGCAGCAGGGGACAGGAAAGATTGTTGTGGGACCTATCCTGTTGCGAGGGAGGTGTGGAGTGGAGCATCAGTGGGGCAATAAATATGTATTTAAATGTATATTAGTATATTATGTTAATTGTATATTGTATTGAGCTGGGCCCCCTGTGTGGGAATACACCCAGGAATATATTTTTTTCTTTTGTTGTAAGCTGCCTCGAGTCGCTTGAGAGAGTGCGGGGTATAAATTAAATGGAAAAAGAAAACAACAACAACAAAAACGACAATGGCGTTTGTGAACAAGCAAGGGGGGACACAATCACGTTGTCTAATGGCCGAAGCGACCCGTCTGTTGTCCTGGGCAGAAGCCAACCTTCAGTCTTTAATAGCCCTGCATGTCAAAGGAGAGGAAAACGTTTGGGCAGACTGGCTCGGTCGGCAGACAATCGACCCAAGAGAGTGGGCATTACACCCAAGCATATTATCACAACTGAGACGGAGGTGGGGCTCACCCAGCCTCAACCTGCTCGCCTCTCAAGACAACCACAAGGTCAGCCGCTGCTTCTCCAGACATCGAGACAGCCAAGCAGAGGGAACAGATGCCCTTTCCAATCCCTGGCTGAATCAACTGTTGTACGCCTTTCCACCGACACCTCTGATCCCTCGATTCCTGGGGAAGGTCAAACGCTGGGGCGCTCAAGTCATCCTAGTCGTGCCGTACTGGCCTCGCAGGCCATGGTTCTCATCCATCAGGGAGATGCAGATCGGACAAGAGGTCAGACTTCCCCGGAGGGAGGACCTCCTGTCACAGGGACCAGTTCGCCACCACAACCTCGCAAGGCTAAATCTAACTGCCTGAAGCTTGAGCAGGACCGACTAAGTGCGTTTGGGTATGGCAATAAGGTGCTACAGACCTTACTAGCAGCGCAATGGCTGTCCACGAATCAAATATATGACACTACCTGGAGAGCGTTCCAGGAGTGGGCGTCAGTTCATCATGTTCCTCCCTTGGCAGCTGGGGTCCCAGAGCTCTTAGCTTTTCTGCAGACAGGCTTGGACAAGGGGCTATCGACAAACACCCTCAGGTGACCAGTGTCGTCGCTGTTGACGGTCCTAGCGGTACCAGGACACGAGGTGCTGGGGGTGGGCCCCGATGTCCTAAGATTCCTGAAGGCGGCTGCTTCCCTGAACCCAGCAACTAGACACAGGTTCCCTTCGTGGAGACTCAACGTGGTGCTAGAGGCGCTCCAGGGACCTCTGTTTGAGCCACTGCAGCAAGTTTATCTGAAGATCCTGTCTTTTAAGGTAGCATTTCTGGTGGCGATCACCTCAGCGAAAAGGGTCTTGGAATTGGGAGCCCTGTTGGCAGACCCAGAGCTGTGCCGGTTCAACAGCAACAAGGTGTCCCTCCGTTTTCATCCTTCATTCGCTCCAAAAGTGAACACAGCATTCCATGGCAACCAGGACCTAGAGCTGCCTTCCTTTCTCCCTAACCCCCAGCATAGCAGAGAAGTGGGTTGGCATAGGCTAGATGTCCGCAGGGTCCTCAAAATCTACCTTGACAGAGTCAAGGAATTTAGGATAGATTCTGCCTTATTTATAGCTTTCTGCCAGAACCAGAAGGGGAAAAAAGTGTCCTCGGCCACCCTCGCTAGGTGGCTGAGGGGATGCATTGCTCTCGCCTATGAGGCAAAAGATCTTCAAGTTCCTTTGGGGATCACGGCCCACTCCCTTTGCAGTGCTGCCACTAATGCGGCCCTCTTACAAGGGGCCTCTCTGGATGAAATCTGCAAAGTGGCCTGCTGGCCGTCCTTGCATACATTTACGAGACACTATAGAATCAATACCTGGGCCTCGGCCCCAGGCAGCCTTTGGGCGTCGAGTGCTGTAGAGGGTCCTGGCATGAGACCCGGGATGCTCCTTTGGGGGGTGGCATCCATGTTCCCTTTTGTTCAGGGGACACTGCTTGGGTGTAACCCAGCACGGACTGCCTACCTCCACAGGAGAGAGAGAGAGAGGAAAATTTGGTGACTTAACTTGTGAATTTTCCTTCTTCTCTCATGGGGAGGCAGGCAGTCCGGCCTACCCCCATGGATGCTTGGTCTCATCCCTCCTTAGGTTCAGAGGGTTTCTGAAGTTAGGAAAGGTTTTTGATAGTTCGTCTTTTTTCTTCCCCGTCAGTGTCAGAGGGATTGTTATCCTTACAGGGAGAGTTAAGCTAGGCATTCCTTAAGTAGAGTTCCTAGCAGTAAGTTTGTTATAGTTATAGTTCAAGGTTACCCTTTAGGCCAAGGGAAGAAGATAAAGTTCAGCTTGGGTAATCACTGATCTGGGTTAGCAGGGCTAGGGTTGCTCCTCCCCTAGGTACTGACAGCCAATCACAGACCTGATCCTGCCTAATGGAGGATCCTGCCTTTCTGAGATGGAGGAGCAAAGCACAGACTGCCTGCCTCCCCACAAGAGAAGAAATTTGGTGACTTACCTTGTGAATTTTCCTTCCTTTCTTATATGCATATACTAGCTTCAGTGATTTAAGGCTGTAGAACCATTTCACTTGTGTACTCATAATTTTGGGAACATGTAATTTGGTGTGAAATGTCCATACTTGCTCTTCACTCCATGGTATATTATTTTGCCAATTGGCTGCCAATTATTAATTTCTTTCCACCACCATCTGTTTCCTTACAATTCCACACACATATCAAAGGCCCTGCTTTTCTGTCACAATTTACAGCACAGTCATGGAACCTGGAGTCTGCCATCTTTTCTATGCATTTTTTCATAGCCAGACTTAAAAGTTCTGTGAGTTTACAAATGTTCTTGGTGATGAATGTTTCATTAACCAATTGGCTTTTTAAAACAGGTAACCTGGTTGGAGGTGGAGTTGATAAAAGGCAGATGGCCAGCATTCAGGAGTCTGTTGGAGAAACCAGTTCCCAAAGCGTGGTGGTGGCAGTGGACAGGTACTCTTAGTGTATCTCTTCCTGTAAAGAGATGATGAAAACCAAGAGATGTTATATCTTGCCCTTGCTGTCCAAGTGTTTCCTGCAGACATTGGCTGCAATTCTGAACCTACTTGCTCAAGAGCAGAAGTGGTTCAATGGTGGCTCATGAGGTGCTCAGGCACCTATACTGCGGCTCTTGCCAAAAGTTGGTGCCTGGGGGGTGGGGTGGGGGCATGTCCATGCACCTACCACAGGAACAAGAGAAGCAGAGCTGCTATTTCATAGGGCCTGAGGGAGCAGGGGAGCATGCCCCATGCTGCCATTGCTGCTGCTTGAACCCACCAGTGTGGTTAAGAGTGTGGTACTTGGACCAGGAGGTAGGGGGAGGCCCTGATTCAACACTTGCCTTAGCCATGAACTCTCTGGGTGACCTTAGGCCTGTCACAGATCTCTCCGCCTAACCTACGTCACAGGGTTGTTGTGAGGATTAAGAGTTCAGTTAATTAGTTAATGGATGATTTCAGACGTGACGGGGCGCATTCGCCCCGTCATGAAATGAAATTTGAATTCCCCGCTGGGATGACCCCGTCACGCCGTAACAGACCTGTCTCTTATACACATCTAGATGTGTATAACCAGACATGACGGTGGGGGTCACCATGGCGGGGAATCACGTTCGTCGCATGACGACCTCCGACCCCACCGCTTTGGCCGCTCACGGGGCGAATGTGATTCCCCCGCCATGGTAACATCTGGGGGGAAACATCCGTTTCCCCCAACAGACGTTACGTGATCGCTGCCACCACAGGGGATTGACTGAAATCACCCAGTGTTACAGTTAATAAAGAATTGTATGCCATCTGAACCTGAGGGATAGTGTGGGATAAAAATATAAATAAATATGAAGAATACATTTGGGGAAAGCCATACTGCCCTGCTCCAGGATCAAGGGGAGCAATAATTGAACATCTTGTGCCTCTTGGTCATATGAAAATTTTGATATGCGACTCTTGGCCTTGAGAGCTTTGCTCACCCCTGCTCTAGAGTAATCATCTTGGATTTAGTGGGACTACTCAAGAACAAGCAGTTTTAGGATTGCAGCTTCTGACAGGCTTTGTGAGTCAAACCCTAACCTTAAAATCCACTTTAGAAACAGTTTTGCATAATTCAAGGTGAAGAATCTGGCCTCCAAGACCTGAGGATACCAAAAAGCTGTAATTTCACTTTAGACCTGCAACCGGGAAAGACTTTTAGTAGATTAGTTTGAAGTTATCATTGACCATGGGGTAACTTTTATTTTTACTTTTGAGGCTGGTCAGTATTTCATGCATGCAGTGCATATTCTCATTCTGAAACTTTATTGGGGAAAATACTAAATAGTGACAAGTGTATTAGTTTGGTGTGTGTTCTGGTTTTGTATTATTATTCTTATATTATTATTATAAGCATTTATATAGTGGCAGTGATGTACCTGGTGCTCTACAAAAAATAAGATAGACACAGTCCCTGCCCAAGAACTTACAATCTAAAGACAGGGGGAGGGGAGACAGGGAAGGGGGAACAGAGGGAGAGACCAGGGATGCAACATTCATGAGGATGCAAGAACTCAGGTACATGTTTTTGGCTCGGTTACAGTAAATTGGGAGTTTACAGATAACAGGTGGGGGGGATTAGCAGGAGTTCGGAGGGGCAGAGCAGAAGAGGTGGGTTTTGAGGAGGGACTTGAAGGTGTGGCGGGTGGGGGCAAGGTGGATGTGGGCAGGGAGGGAGCTCCAGGCGTGTGGGGCAGCAAGAGAGAAGGGATGAAGGCGGTTGGGGGAGCAGGGGAAATGTGGGAGGGCGAGGGAGGGGATGGAAGAGGAGCGGAGTGCTCAAACGGGTTCGGAGGGAGATCAGGACAGAGAGGTAGGGGGGGAGCGAGGTTGTGAAGGGCTTTGTAAGTGAGAATAAGGAGCTTGTGCAGAATATGCTCAGGAAGAGGGAGCCAGTGGAGAGAGGAGAGGAGAGGCTGCACATGGTCAAAGCGACAGGAAAGGTGGATGATCCTGGCAGCAGAGTTTTGAACAGAGATGAGGGAAGAAAGGTGAGAGCGGGGAAGGCCAGCAAGGAGGAGGTTGCAGTAGTCGAGGCGTGAGATGACTAGGGCATGGATGAGAGTTTTGGCAGAGAAGACAGAAAAGGGCAGATCTTAGCAATGTTGTGGAGGGAGAAGCGGCAGGATTTGGCGACCGAGTCAATGTAGGGTTTGAAGGTAAGGTGTGAGTAGAAAATGAAGCCCAAGCTATGGGCTTGGAGACCCCGTCAGTGACAGTTTACAGGGAAGAGGGAGAGGAAGGATTGGGAGGGAAGATCAGGAGTTTGGTTTTCGCCATGTTCAGTTTGAGTTGGCGTTGAGACATCCAGGTGGAGATATCGGAGAGACAGTTGGTGAGACGAGCTTGAACAGAGGGGGAGAGGGAAGGAGTGGAGAGAGAGAGTTGAGTGTCGTCAGCATATAGGTGGTATTGGAAACAGTGGGAGGCAATGAGTTTGCCTAGGGATTGGGTGTAGATAGAGAAGAGGAGAGGGCCAAGGACAGAGCCTTGGGGAATCCCAACCGAGGGGGGTAGGGAGGGGGAGGAGTTGCATTGAAGGAGCGGTCAGAAAGGTAGGAGGAGAACCAGTTGAGGACAGAGTCCCGGAATCCAAGGGAGTGAAGCAATTCAAGCAGGACCAAGTGGTCAACAGTGTCGAAGGCAGCAGAGAGATCAAGGAGGACAAGAATAGAGTAAAGGCAGTTGGATTTAGCTCTAAGAAGATTGTTGGTGATCTTAACGAGCGGTTTCAGTGGAGTGAAGAAGGCGGAAGCCAGATTGGTGGGGATCAAGGGAGGAGTTGGCGGAGAGGAGGTCAAGGCAACGGGAGTAGACAACCCGTTCGAGGAGTTTGGAAGCAAAAGGGAGGAGCAAGACAGGACTGTAATTAGAGGGTTCAGAGGGATCCAGAGTGGGTTTTTNTGAATAGCATTGAAATATTTTTGTTTTGTAGCTTATTATTTTAATTGCACATTTTAACTTGTTCCACAGAATATTTACGGGATCAACCAGGCTGGATGGAAATGCAATAGGTATGTATGCATGCCGAGCATACAGTGAAATGAAAAGCCATTGCATCGGAATATTCGACTTACTGATTTGTAATATTTGTTTAATGTTCAGTTGAATTTGTCCGATGGCTGTGTGCCATTTCTATGGATGAGCTGGCTTCCCCACACCACCCACGCATGTTCAGTCTACAAAAGATAGTGGAGATATCCTATTATAACATGAACAGGATTAGGTTGCAATGGTCAAGGATATGGCACGTGATTGGAGATCATTTCAATAAGGTACTTGTTTGAAAACTGAGCATGTAAAACATGCCTTTCTTTGTATTGGCAATTGAGTTCCATCAGTTGTATTCATTCTTCAGTCATTTTTCCTTTTCCTTTTGTACCATTCATGTTGTGCAGTTTTCTGTGTGAAATTCATGTGTGTGAGTATATGTATTGGGTGGCATGAATTTAGCTAATATTGGATTGGATGCATTTGTGATGGGGAAGATTCAATAGCACAGATGTTTGGATTTTCATTGAGTTCATAGCACAGATTTTCATTGAGTTCACAGCACATAATATAAAACAATCCAGCGGTAAGTGGCAAAAGGTGGGTTTTATATGTATGTGTGTAGTTTTTTAAGAATTCAAAAAAACCCCACACAACAACAAAACCGTGGCGGCTCGTGTTTGGCAACCATATGACAGATTTTTTTCTCTTGGTCAAAATATACAGAGTTGACTTCCATGGCTTGTTTCTAAACCATGTAGGCAGCTGCCCTCAGAATCGGTAATGTCTGGCTATGCATCTTTTTTATAACACAAGCACATATGACTTGTGTGACGGCAATAATCTATGGCCTTTGTGACTGACTTGGATGATCAGACTAATTGACTTTCGTGGTCGTCTTAATCACTAATGCTCTGCTCCCCGCAATCAATCCTTGCACAGAATATGCCCAGATGGTTCTATTAAATCAGAGTCCTGTGTCCATTTCACCATTCTAGATGGAGAGTCTGTATTGGCTTAAACACAAAAGGAAATATATGCTTCAGCTTTGAGAAAACATGGCATCACCCAGAAGTTATGGATCCTAGAAACATCAGTGATTAAAGGGCTTCAAAATATCTAGATAGACCTAAACCTCTTCCATTCAATGGATTAGACCTATTCCTTTACTCTCCAACCCTTGCCAACACTTTTTATGCAGGCACTTAAACTAACAATGACCTGACTTTTTGAAGAGACTATGAGTACCTACAGCTTCCAATGAAGTTAGTACTTAAGAGCTGACTTGTTCCCCCCCAGAGACCAATCAAAACGTGGGTGCCAAGCCTAGAGTTTAATTTTTTTAATTTGAGGCTTGTTTCTGTTATACAATGCTTTTTTCTTCTTTACTGAGAATAATGTTGATAAAAAGGATAAAGCCTGACTTTTCACAAAAACAAAAGTGTTCTATAAACTCTCTACCCTAAGCTGTTTATCTGTGTCCATAGACTGACGGTGGGTTTTTGAACTCTTCTTTCTCCCTCTGTCTCCGGGCTAATCCTCCGCACGGCTAGCTCTGTGGATGGCCGTCGGGAGGCAGAAGTAGAAAAACGCTTCTGCGCATGCGCGCGCGGAGCTCACCCTGTTCCTCAGTCTGTCTTCTGCCTTTGGGCCGTCGGGAGTGCGTCACTGCCTCTCCGATCTACAGGAGACAAGAAAAAAAAAGGCGATCACTTTAAAGAAGCAGTTTTAACTGTTAGAGCTCGCAGCCTGACAGGCAGACAGCGCGAGCGAGCGGGGCTTGAGGGGCAGCGTTGTCTTTCCCGGCTGGGAGAAACGCGAGAGGCCCAGCCGGTTCCCCCGCATTATGCCAGGGAACAAGGGAGCAGAAGGCTCAGGAACATCTAAGCTTCCCCCCGCTTTTTGTTGGAAGGGGCACCGCACCACGGGAGCCCTTCCAGCCACAGCGCGGCCACCCCTCCAAGGCAGCAACCTCACCACCGAGGGCCACAATGGAGGGAGCTCCAGGAGGGAGCGGAAACGAAGGCGCGCTACAGGTGGCACCCCCCCAAGAAGCCAGGCAAGTAGACATGTCAGTGCTGGCGGAGACAATGGGGAAGATCCTGCAGTCGCTAGATAAACTTTGTGAGCTGCAGACTAAAGGGCCCCACAAGATCCCCTCTTCCCCCCCCCCCCTCCGGCCCAAAGAAAAAGGTGGGTAAACAGCCCAGGAAGGCTAGGTGCAGCAGCCGTAAGTCCCCACAAGGGGGAGGCAGAGCCAAGCTGCTCAAATCCTCAGACTCTTCTGAGGAGGCCATTAGTGAGCCCAGGCACAAGGCGCAGGGGAGCTGAAGCAATCCTAGCTACCTCAGACTCCGAGGAGCAATCGGGGCTGGAGTGGGAGGATGTGGAGGACGCAGCTTCACAGGAAGCCACACAAGAGCCCAGGGGTGCAGACAGGCATTTTCCACTCTCATACAGAGAGGAGTTTCTCAGCCAAGTAACCAAAACACTGAAACTGGCAGAGAAGCAGAACAAGGAGGACTCCTCGAACTCCCAGGAGGAGGAGGAGGAGAGGGACTACATCCCATCCCTACACGGTAGGGAGGCGGGAGTGCCCTTGGATAGGGTTTTTGAGAAGCTGATTATCCAAGAATGGAAGCATCCTGATAAGACACAGAGGATGAACAAGACCTCATCCTTTGTATTCGTTCTCCAGAAAGAAGGAGCCATTCTTCAAAAACCCCAAGGTGGATGCTGCCGCTGCATCGCTAGCACGCCAAACAGTATTCCCCACGGAGGGAGACTGCTACCCCAGAGACCCTACTGATAGGGCCATAGACTCCTCCTTACGCAGGGGGCAAGATTTATCGGCAGCCTCGTTAAATACGCCAGCTCCCTAGAGGTAGTCAGATTGATTTTTCCCAGGTTCCTGAGAAAAATTGTAGCCTGCCGACGCATGGGTGATTCAAACAATAGCCTCCGGCTATCACGTAGAGATGAAGGGTTCTCCCCGCCCGAGATTCCTGCTCTCCCCCAGGTCAAGCTCTCTGGACAAACACAGGGCGATGACCGGGGAGATTCAGAGGCTGCTAACTATAAGGGCAATAGAGCCAGTACCCCTAATTCAGAGGGGCCAAGGACTTTACTCCATAATGTTTCTTGTACCGAAAAAAAGCAGCAGCTGGAGGGCGGTTCTCGATCTCAAACAGTTAAACAAAGTTGTGAGATATCAGAAATTCAAAATGGAGACAGCATCCTCCATATGCAGGAGCCTACAACTAGGCGACTGGATGGTCTCCTTGGACCTTCGGGGTGCTTACCTTCATGTCCCCATCTGCCAACAACACCGCAAATGGCTCCGTTTCTGCTATCAGGACAGCCACTATCAGTTCAAATCCCTGCCATTCGGTCTCTTGTCGGTGCCACGAACCTTCACCAAGCTTTTGATCCCCTTGGTGGTCAGTCTGAGACAGGAGGGCATCCATCTGTACCCGTATCTAGACGACATCCTGATCAGATCGCAGTCATACGACAAGATGATACAGGACTTAAACCAGGTCACGGCATACTTAACAACCCACGGTTTCCTAGTCAATGCCGAAAAAAGCCATTTAATACCAACACACAGGCTAGAACACCTAGGCCTAATACTAGATACGACCTTAGGAGTCACTTTCATTCCTGTCTCTTATACACATCTAGATGTGTATAAGAGACAGCTGCATATGTTATCCCTTAAGGTGACATTCCTAATAGCAGTCACTTCCGCTAGGAGGATCTCGGAGTTAGGGGCCCTCTCTATGGAGGAAATTTTTTGTATCTTTAATGAGCAATCTGTAACCCTTAGGATAGATGAGGCCTTTATCCCTAAGGTTAACACTTTTTTTTCCACAGGGCTTAGGAGATCAACCTTCCCTCCTTCTACCCTAATCCTGCACATCAAAAAGAAAGGGCCTGGCATAAGCTGGATGCCAGGAGGGCACTAAAAATTTACCTGTCTAGAACGAAGGGGTTCAGGGCTACCACTGCTCTTTTTGTCAACATTAGACCAGGTCAGGCGGGAACTAAGGCTTCTAGAACACTTATTTCAAAATGGATGAAGCAGTGTATCGTGGAAGCGTATAAGGCAAAGAAGAAAGTTCCCCCCCTTCAAATTTGGGCGCACTCCATAAGAGGAGCTGCCACTTCTTCCGCTTTCAGACATAAGGCCTCATATGAGGAGATTTGCAGGGCAGCCACTTGGTCCTCCCTGCATGCTTTTGTAAGGCATTATAAGCTGCATGTTTTAAGTCTGCGGAAGCGGCCTTTGGCAGAAGGGTATTACAGGCAGTGCTGGACTCTCCAAGCGCTGTTGACTCCCACCCTTCAGAAATCTAGGAGCTCGGGTACATCCCGTGTGGAGGATTAGCCCGGAGACAGAGGGAGAAAGGAGAATTGGTCACCTACCTCAGTGAATTATTTTCTCATCTGTCTCCGGATAATCCTCCGACCCACCTTGCCAAAGATGCAGCGCTTGCAGGGATAGGAATGCCAATCTGCAGAACCATAGTTGGGGACAATTTAAAACAGGTTTGGTTGGGTTTCCCTGTTTTAGGCTTAGCGGCCATGCCTCCTTTTTTATCAGGTTAAGCATATGTGTTTGTGTTTGAGTTGTGTTTTATTCAAGCTAATCAATGGATGTGACCTCGGCTAAGATACAGACTGAGGAACGGGGTGAGCTCCACGTGCGCATGCGCAGAAGCGTTTTTCTACTTCTGCCTCCCGGCGGCCATCCGCAGAGCTACCCGTGCGGAGGATTATCCGGAGACAGAGGAGAAAGGAATTCACCGAGGTAGGTGACCAATTCTCCTTTCTCTTCTTCTTCTTTGATATTTTACAGACGCCTGTGTTAAGTGTCTCCTAGGTGATTAAAACATCAGCTGTCCTAGACACAAAAGTTGGAAGCATCATACCAGTGTTGTTCAGCTAGTAGCTGGACTGAATTCCCATACTAAGCTTTATGTTCTGCTTTTGTAAGCTGTCCTGGGCCTTTGGCGAAGGGCAGGATATAAATTTTAATAAAAAATGTAGGACCAGTTTGATGTACACTTAACGTTTATGTACATTTCCTTTGTTCTGTTGCCAGGTTGGATGTAATCCTAATGAAGATGTGGCCATCTTTGCAGTTGATTCTTTAAGACAGTTGTCAATGAAGTTTCTTGAGAAGGGAGAATTGGCCAACTTCCGTTTCCAGAAAGACTTTTTGAGGCCCTTTGAGCATATCATGAAGAAAAATAGGTGTGTGTGCAGTCTTTATGCATTAGTTTAACCAGTATCTTAAAATGTGAAGTAGCTTCTTGATTCTTAGAGGCCACTGAAAATAACAGAGGTTTCTTTCTTTAAAGATCTCCAACTATTCGAGATATGGTGATACGCTGTATTGCTCAGATGGTGAATTCTCAAGCTGCTAATATTCGCTCAGGCTGGAAGAACATCTTTGCGGTATTTAACCAAGCGGCTTCAGACCATGATGGGAATATTGTGGAGCTGGCTTTCCAAACCACTGGACATATAGTTAGTAAGTAGCATTGGGTAGATCTAGTACTCCATCATGAGGAACTAGAGCTGAGCGAAGCAGCGCTGAAAGGATATTTGGGTACGGAGTTGTGGAAACATGATTTAGAAATACTTAAGATGACATTAGATATCGTCGTAGCATCCTTGTCCTTAGTGGAGTTACACTGAGACTTGTAGATCATCAGCTGGTATTTGTATTTTTAAGATGCTGTCCTCTTTTTCTTTTCTTTTTTTACCCCTAGCCAATATTTTTCAACAACATTTTCCAGCAGCTATAGATTCATTTCAGGATGCTGTAAAATGTTTATCGGAGTTTGCCTGTAATGCAGCATTCCCAGACACTAGTATGGAGGCGATTCGGCTTATCCGTTACTGTGCTAAATATGTTTCAGAAAGACCGCAGGTATGTTACCTTGTATCTGCTCTGATGTGCTTTTCTATTTCAAGTGCTCCACCAATTTCAGCTTCAGGGGCAGCCTTACCCTAAGCGGGGCCCAGGGTGGGAAAGAAATGCGGGGCCCCATATGTTCCACTCCCTGGTTCAGGGGGTGCTCCCCGGCCTAGCGTGCTACCTGGGAGAGTGCCCCTCCGCCCATCCCCAAGCCTGAGCAGCCATTCATATTCCAGCAACCGAACAGGTTCAACTTTTAATTTTTTTATTTTTTAAAAATAAATAAATTTGGATCTGGGTGGGGGGGCAGCAGGAGTGAGGGAGAGGCAGAGGCCCCACTTCTCCCACACTCTGTGCCCCCTCCGCTGCCGCTGGCACAGTCTCGACCAAATGAGGGAGAGGGAGGCAGAGACCCCGCTTCTCCCTCATGTCCCCTGACCGAAACAGCCAGGCAGGCAGTAGAGGGGGCCAGCGGCATGTGGGAGAGGCGGGGCCTCTGGTTTCTCCTCCCTCACTTCTGGCGGAAGTGAGGGAAGAAGCAGAGGCCCCGCCTTTCCCTCACTCCGTGAGAGCCCCCCCCTTCCTGTCAGCGTGTCTCGGCCAGGGGACATGAGGGAGAGGCGGGGCCTCTGCCTCTCTCTCCCTCATTTCCCCTGGGCGAGACTGTGCCAGCGGCGGGGGGCATGGAATGTGGAAGAGGTGGGGCCTCTGCCTCTCCCTCACTCCTGCTGCCCCCCCGGACCCATTTTTCTTTTTAAAAAAAATAAAAGTTGAATCCAAACCTGTGGAGCCCCCCCAAGCGTGGGGTCCTGGGCAGCCGCCCTTAGCCACCCCACGGTAAGGCTGGCCCTGTTCAGCTTCTACTCCCTTACTGGACGTTTTGATAATGCTTTCAGCTTTTTCTAAGCACTGATTTGTCATTCTTGCCAAATTCTCCAGACTGACACTTTTGCTGCACATTGTGGTTTCATTTTAACCCTGAAATATGTCCCCATCCAAAGACATTACTTCATTCCTGTTTTTCAGGTATTGAGAGAATACACGAGTGATGACATGAATGTGGCTCCTGGAGACAGGGTTTGGGTTAGAGGATGGTTTCCTATCTTATTTGAACTCTCCTGCATCATTAATCGATGCAAACTAGATGTGCGGACAAGGTAAAAAGTCTTTTGGTTTTTAGATCTGCTCAATAATTGACGTTCTCTGATCCAAAATGTTCATTTTAACCTCTGTTACATGATTTTATCACTGCACAGGCCTAACGGTGATGTTTGAAATTATGAAGAGCTATGGACATACCTTTGAAAAACATTGGTGGCAAGATCTCTTTAGGATTGTGTTCAGGATTTTTGATAATATGAAACTCCCTGAGCAACAAACAGAGGTATGGAAAAACCCTTTGAAAAATCTTTTTACTTTAACAAAATTGACTTCTATAAAACTTGCCTTTTTCTAAAATTTGAATCTTCGAAAGAAGCAGATTTTTTTTTATTTCTGGAGACTGAACTTTGATGTTTAAACTAAAGCGTGGGCCCAGTGTAAGAGTTTCACCTTTACCTTGCCAGTATGTCTTTACCCATGTCCTGAAAGGACCCATATGTAGGGTGTAACCAGATTTTAGCCTGTATAGCTTGCCGCCAGGGTGTTTGTACTGAAACTGCTGAGAGGAGTAGCAGAAGACTTGTGCCACTATTCCTAGGAAGTAAATTTGAAGCTTAATAGCCTTTATCTTGCATGCATCATTGTCCAACTATTGGATGGGGATAAAAAATGTGCTTTAAATGTGTTCATTCCCCTCCCTCACCCTTTTAAAAAAACTGGTACGTTTTGGTTAAAAAATGTCAACTTTATAGCACTTTCTGCGCTGTTTACCACTGCAAACTTCTCGCCAGCATTTTATGACACCAAAAATAAAGGTCTTTTGCCTTGCAGAAATCTGAATGGATGACAACTACATGCAATCATGCACTTTATGCAATCTGTGATGTATTAACACAGTTCTATGAAGCTTTAAATGAGATTCTTCTGCCAGATATATTTGCACAGTTACACTGGTGTGTAAAACAAGGTAGTTTGTTTACATATATGTTTGGTTATTTAATGTACAACTTTTGGAATGCACACAATAAATCTCCTGTTCTCACAGTAATTTTGTAGCAAGCAAAATACTAAAAGCTGCCTTTTATCAAGGATGTTACTTCACACCATTTAGTCCGCTAAAGTGATACCCACCCCCCGTCTGCTGTTTTCTGCCTATGAGCCTGGTGGTAATTAGCAAGAGAGATTTATAAATTGTTTGTTGTAAATAACTAAGGACTAATAGGTATCTAATCATTAGGTTTAAAGCTTTTTTGCTTTAAATTCAACGAACTAAATGAATCTGTATACTTCCCATGCTTTTGACCAGTGGCTCAATAACTGTGATTAAGTTTGCTAAAATTCTTACATAAACAGAGATCCTACTCCCATACATTTCAGTGTAGGATTTCATAATGGTCATGTAACATTCTTAAAGAAAACAATTAAGGGAAAATGAATAGAGAAAGTTATGGCTTTGGAGTTGCTGGTTGATATGCTATCCTTTTTAAACCCTAGGCCGATAGGTGGGGTCTAACTGACCCGAGAGGGGTATAAAAGAGTTAAAACTTTTTTAGCAAACTTCAACCACTCCATACTCCATGACTTTGTCAGCCATAATGACAAAGATATGAACATTGGGATATCTGAATTATGTTCTACTGTTGACCTGCTGTGTGACCTTGGACAAATCATGTGTTTACTTAGACTCTAGTTGATATTTTCCATGGGGGCACCACGTATATTTGTACAGTGCCAACCACAAAAAGGCCATTGTGTTGGTTTGGCTGGGACCTCTATATGCTAATCTAAGACAATCATTTATTTTTAAAGTTTTCAGTGTTTGGATTTTGTGTACAAGTACCAATTTTACACTGTCAAATATATATAATGCTTGATAGCCATAGCTTTTTTTTATTTGAGAAGAAAACTCTTAAGAGGTTTAAAAGATTAATTATTTTACAGATAATGAGCAGCTGGCTCGATCAGGTACAAATTGTCTAGAAAATCTAGTAATACTAAATGGACAGAAATTCAGTCCTGAAGTCTGGGACCAAACCTGCAACTGTATGCTAGAAATCTTCAAAACAACCATTCCTCATGTGTAAGTCATCGTCATAATAATAGTATACAATACCTGCTGTTCTTAAAATGTTTTCGATTTATGTGATATTACTCTTTCTATTTGTGAAGCTTGCTGACATGGAGGCCGGTAGGGATGGATGAAGACTCGTCTGAAAAGCATTTGGTAAGGCTTAATTTTTCCCCCCAGGGGCGTGTTAACAAATTTCCCAGTGTAACTGTTTCCAAAGACACATTGGAATTTAATAATCAGGATTCACCTAACTCAGATCTGAGAAGGAAATAGTTGCAGGGTCTCATAGCAAGAAATTAATGCAAGAAGTGAAAACTCTTAGAACAGTTAACTGTTGCCTGATGTGAAGAGCTATGACATTAAAGTTTTTGAATTGCATCATGATGTTGAATACTGTTTCCTTCTAGGATCTGGACTTAGATCGCCAGTCCTTAAGCAGTATTGATAAAAATGCTTCAGAAAGGGGACAGAGCCAGTTTTCAAATCCTACAGATGAGAGCTGGAAAGGCGGGCCTTATGCAAGTAAGATTGCTCGTCAATGTGGATTTAATTTCTTTAGGTCCAACACCACCTTCATGAGCCTGACTGAGTCACTTTCCTGAATACTGGAATTTAGTTCAGTATGTTTATTTACTTATTTATTCACATCTTAATAATAATATCATCAATCATTTGCTGATATTCTTAATCCTGTGCCTTTGATGCGCTAATGTAGCCATACCAGAAAAAAACGTACTAGCTATGGCATAAACAATCTACTTTTCTATTTGTAGCATGATTGCAGTGAAGAAAATGCTTACTCGGCAATACTTTACCACTAGTTGTAAAGTTAGCTGATAGAAATAGGATGGCTCTTAACATCCTCCTTATTGAACATACTTAATGTAAATTACTTTCTAGACAATGCTAAAAGCTAATGTTGCTGTAATTCTATCAGACCAGAAACTGTTTGCTGGCCTCCTTATTAAATGTGTGGTGCAGCTGGAATTGATACAGACCATTGACAACATAGTCTTCTACCAAGCAACTAGCAAAAAAGAGGATGCTGAGCACATGGCTGCAGCCCAGGTAATTAATCTCAAAAAGTTTACATGTCAAAACCTCCACATTTTTGCATTTTACTACTATATTGATCTCCACTTCCACACCTTTATTAAAGATACAGTTCTCCTACAGCCGCCCAATCACCCCCATGCTATCGAAGCACTGCTCGAACTCGTACTCCTGTATATTGCTCTTCACCATGGGGTGAAGAACCTTTTCCTTTCCATGGGCCACCTTGAAAATTAGTACAAGCCCCATGGGCTGTGTAAGAGTTGGAGGTGTGGTTACTTAAGCGGTGCTCAGGTTGGAGGAAGAAAAGACAGTCCACATCATGGATCCATTCTCCTCTTACCTCCTTCTCCTCCTCCGCTGGGTAGCTCTGCTGCTGGCCGATAGGAGGCAGATCATGTTTTTCTTTTGCGCATGCGCTAGGAGCTACCCGGTTCTCCAGTCTGTTCATCTGCCTCCCGGCCGGTAGGACGCTTCCAGCGCAGCTCCCTGAAGAAAAAACAACAAACAGTCAGTAGTTGTGGGGGAAGGGAATATTCCCTAACTAACCCCTCGGGGTATTTATGCGGCAGAGCTACTCTTCTCCGCTTCCCACTCTAACCTCCCCTTTTTATTTACTAGCTCCGGGGCGGCCCGGCCGCGCCCGCGAGCTTAAGCCGGGCTGTAATTTGACTCCAACGGAGCTTGTTTTCTTCAACAAACAAAAACAAGCATTTAAAAACAGCAGGGACTCGGGGACAGCGCCGCTGGGCCTCTGAGCTTCCCCCGGCTAAGAGAATTATTTCTCCCGTGCTACAGGGCGGAGGCAGCCCGCCTGCTCTCTGTCCCTTGCACGCATTATCAGGGCAGTGAGAGAACACTCTGAGCCTATATAGGGCGGAGACAGCCCTGCTGGGCTCCGTCCCTACTCCTCTCAGCCCTCTTAGATCAGGGACAGCCACGCTGCCCCCCTGATAAGGAGCCCTAACCCCAGTCAAGGGTTAACCATGAGCCAGGCTCAGCCCCCATCGGGGACCCCCCCTCCCCCTTCTGATGCCACAGCTCAGGAACGGGACACCCAGGCACACCTCACCTTCCTGGAAAAATCCATGGGAGAGGTCCTCTCTGCCTTAGGCAAATTAACGAAACCTAAGAGAAAGAGACTTCCCTCTAAATCAAAAGCGATACCTAAACCAGGGACCTCTGGAGCTCCCAGCAAAAAACCCAAACGTCCACCAGGTGGCGCTGGGTCCTCAGCTTTGTTAATCTCCTCTGCTGAAAGTGAACAGGGGGAACAAACCACTGATATAATTCAAACTACTGAGCAAGAGCAGGATTCCTGTGATTTTTTCTCAGAGTCTGACCAGGCACCCTCCGAGTTAGAGGAAGGGGAGTGGGTGGACCTGGCTCCTGACCCAAAGGAAAGCCAGAGACACTTCCCCACTCAGTTTCGAGCTCAGCTGGTAGCTCAAGCCATTAAAACATTAAAATTACAGGAAAAATCCTCCAACCGGGATTCCTCCGACTCTCAGGAGGAAGAGACTCGGCAATACATCCCCTCAGTCCACGGTAGGGACCAGGGTCTCCCTTTGGACAAGGCTTTCGAGAAACTTGTCCTTCAGGAGTGGAAATCCCCAGATAAGAGTTTTAAAATAAACAAGGTCCAGGATACCTTATACTCCTTCTCTAGGAGAAAGGACCCCTTGTTCCGTCCACCTAAGGTGGATGCGGGAGCCGCTTCCCTGGCCAGACACACTGTATTCCCCACTGAAGGGGACTGCCACCCTAGAGATAGTACAGACAGGGCAATTGACGCAGCTCTTAAAAAAGCCTCGGAGGCAACCTCAGTGGCCCTAAGGGTAGGAATAGCATCCTCTTACATAGCTAGAGCCATGCTTGCTTGGCTCCAGCAGATGCAAGAACCAGAAATTTCAGAGAGCAAATACCAGAGGTTGAATTCTAGAGTTTGCATGGCGGCCGCCTTCCTAGCTGACGCAACCAAGGATAATCTAACCTGGTCAGCTAGATCAGTAGCCAACAACATTGCAGCCAGACGTAGGGTATGGCTACGATCCTGGGATGGGGATGTCACCGCAAAGAATCTACTCACGGCTTCTCCATACAAAGGATCAAAGTTATTTGGCGTGGGCCTGGAGAAAGTGCTAGAGGAGGCTTCGAGCAAAGACAAAACGAAAACCCTCCAACAACTATCTACAAGAAGGGGCTTCTTTCGAGGACATTCCTTTCGCTTTAGGGGCTTCTCAGCCCTTTCCAGAAAATCCCAGCCTCCCGCTCAGAGAGGTTACAACTTCTCCTTCCGAAACAGAGGTTTCCGACCAGGAAGATACGATCGACGCAGGTCCAGGGGCCCACCTGCACATCAACCCAGACAAGACTCATGACTATTACGACTGCCGGGTTGGAGGCAGGATCCAGCGTTTCCACGACGTGTGGGCACGCTCGATCACGGACACCTGGGTCCTATCCTGTGTAACACACGGATACTCCATAGAGCTCGACAGCCCACCTACACACAGGTTCCTGATCTCACCACGATCTCGAGACGCAAGAAAACACCGTGCCATGACCTCCGAGATCATGAGACTCCTCGACGCCAGGGCCATAGAGAGAGTACCAAAGTCTCAACATCGTTCAGGGCTCTACTCCATTCTCTTTCTGGTGGCAAAAAAGACAGGCAAATGGAGGGCAGTCCTGGACTTAAAGACCCTGAATCGACACGTAACAAAAAAGAGGTTCAAGATGGAAACCGTGAACTCCATTTGCCACCACATACAGAAAAACGACTGGATGGTATCTCTGGACCTACAGGATGCATACCTCCACGTCCCTATCCGAGAACCTCACCGGAAGTGGCTACGCTTCAACTACAACAACCTCCATTGGCAGTTCAGGACTCTTCCTTTCGGCCTATCATCCGCTCCCCGGACCTTCACCAAAGTTCTAATACCACTGATGGCGAACCTCAGGATGGAGGGCATTCATGTCCACCCCTATCTAGACGATCTTCTGATCCGGGCCCACTCCCCAGAGAAAACCATAATAGACCTCAACAGGACGATCTCATATCTAGAACAGCACGGGTTCCTGATCAACAGGGAAAAAAGTCACCTCACCCCAACGAGGAGATTGGAGCACCTGGGCACCATCATAGATACGAGCTACGATCTCGTGTTCGTTCCTCAGGACAGGTCAAATCGAATCCAGAGGCTGGTACGGACCCTCAGAGCCTCATCACGAATGCGGCTCAAGTCACTAGCATCCCTCCTCGGACTGATGGTATCGTGCACGGCCCAGATGACGTGGGGCAGATTCCACCTACGTCCCTTGCAGACGCTGCTAAAACCTTTTCAGCGAGAGCTTACAGGCGGACGCAATCCTTGGGTGCCCCTTCCGGTCCACCTAAAACACTCCATGTCCTGGTGGTTAGGTCCAGAGCAGTTTCAAAAGGGGGTTCCTCTCACAGAACCCATACGACACGTGATCACAACGGACGCCAGTCAAGCGGGCTGGGGAGCCCACACGTCGACCCTATCGATACAAGGGAAATGGTCGCAGGAGGACTCGCAACAGCAGATCAACTACCTGGAGCTGAAAGCCATCCGACTGGCACTTCAACAACTTTTCCCCGACGGGACCAGCTACCATCTTCTGGTCTACACCGACAACGTCACAGCAAAAGCCTACGTGAACCATCAGGGAGGCTCCCGGTCGCGCCAGCTACAACAGGAGGCAACCCGCCTCTTCAGATGGGCACAACACCACATTCCGTCCCTCAAGGCTCTCCACATCAGGGGACAGGACAACACGACAGCAGACTGGCTCAGCCGTCAAGCCTTACTCCCCCACGAATGGATGCTCAACCAGACAGTCTTCCGGGACATTGTGGATTGGTTCGGTCTCCCCATCATAGACCTGTTCGCAACCAAGACCAACTCCCAGCTGCCCCGCTTCATGACACGGGAAAGGTGCGTAGAAGCGGAGGCAACCGACGCCCTCAACCAGCCCTGGCCCGAGGGTCTACTATATGCGTTTCCACCGTTCCCGTTGCTGGCACGAACCATCGCCAAAGCCCGCAGGGAACGGGCTCTTCTGTTGCTGATCTCCCCCTGGTGGCCCAGGAGACCCTGGTTCTCGGAACTGATACACCTCAGCCAGGGCCAATTCAGAAGACTCCCGCTGAGAGTAGACCTCCTGCAACAAGGCCCGATCCTCTGCCCGGACATCCGGACATATCAGCTGACAGTCTGGCGATTGAACGCTCAGCACTAAAGAAACGTGGATATACAGATCCGGTTCTCGACACTCTCCAGAGCTCTCGGAGACCGGCCACCAAGAGGGCCTACCAAAATACTTGGAGGGTCTTCGCCTCCTGGTCAAAACAGAGAGGACTTGATCCCAGACAGGCACACGTTCCCCAAGTCTTGGATTTTCTTCAGCAGGGCCTAGATAAGGGTCTTAGAGCTAACACTTTAGCCAGGCAGGCAGCGGCCCTAGACTCGGTCCTCAGAGCGGCAACTAATAGGACCATCTCTACTCACCCTCATGTTAAAAGATTCATTCGGGCGGCCAGACTCCTGTCTCCCCCGGTAGTTCATAGGGTACCATCTTGGAATCTAAACCTGGTCTTAGAGGCGCTAACAAAACCACCATTTGAACCCCTCAAACACGTTTCCCTATTCTTTTTGACTATCAAAACGGTGTTCCTGGTGGCAGTGACCTCAGCTCGACGAGTCTCTGAGCTGAGCGCACTCTCCATGGAAGACAATTTCTGTATCTTCCGCACGGACTCTGTTACCCTTCGTTTGGACCCAGCCTTTATCCCTAAGGTAAACTCCTATTTCCACAGGTCACAAGAGCTGGTGCTCCCTTCCTTCTGTCCCAAGCCAGTCCACCCTAAAGAAAGGGCTTGGCACAAACTGGACGTTCGGCGGGCTCTAAAGGTTTATTTAGCCAGGACTAGGGCCCTCCGCAAATCCACGTCCCTCTTTGTAAACATCCGCCCGGGTCTTCAGGGCCTTAAGGCTTCCAAGACCTTGTTATCCAAATGGGTAAAACAGGCCATCATTGAGGCATACAAAGCAGGCGGGAGGATTCCCCCTTTGCAGATTTGGGCTCATTCCGTCCGTAGTGCTGCCACCTCATATGCTTTTAAGGCACAAGCCTCATATGAGGAGATTTGCAGGGCAGCAACATGGGCATCCCTGCACACCTTCGTTCGACACTACAAGATAAACACCTTCCAATCAGCGGAAGCAGCTTTCGGCAGGCGGGTATTGCAGGCGGTACTGGATTCTTCCAGTGCTGTCGGCTCCCACCCGTAAGAGAGGGGTCTGCTTGGATATATCCCAGCGGAGGAGGAGAAGGAGGTAAGAGGAGAAAGGAGAATTGGTTACCTACCTTTGGTGAATTCCTTTCTCTCTTACTCTCCTTCTCCTCCTCCGACCCTCCCTGCCAGACAGCATACAGTTCTTCTTGTACCAGCCTGCTACTTGTTCTTCCTCTCGTTCATCTGAGTTAGGCCCCGTTGGGCCCGAGTTCACTTTTTTCTGTTTCCAGAGTTGGTGTTACTGTTGGATTAAGGATACTTTTCTAGGGGCACTCGGCTTGATTACTGACTGGAGAACCGGGTAGCTCCTAGCGCATGCGCAAAAGAAAAACATGATCATCTGCCTCCTATCGGCCAGCAGCAGAGCTACCCAGCGGAGGAGGAGAAGGAGAGTAAGAGAGAAAGGAATTCACCAAAGGTAGGTAACCAATTCTCCTTTCCCGATCTTTTAGTGCATGACCTCACACAGAGTTCCGTTTCCCTAAGCTTACTCTTTTTCAGTGCTTGAGGGTTGAGACTAGATCTAGGGGTCAGATCCCGGCATTTGAAAGAGACCCAAACCTAGAGCTTCTCCACCCCTCATTTAGCACGCCACCCTGTTAAGGTTTGGAAAACGTGGAAAATATGCGTAAGTTGTCTATCTCAAAGGGTGCAGCCATACGAGACACCCTGGGAAGGCTATCGCTCCTTGGGCAACCATAACCAACTCTGGTCAGCTGGGCCACATGATATAGTGGCTCATGTGCCTAGTGCCTGCCAGCTGCCCCTCTCCTCCCCCCAAGGTGGTGGGGTGAGCAGCTGGCTGTTGCACACCATGTCCTCGGAAAAATTCCAAGGACGCATTGCAGAGCAGCCGTTACCCCATATGAAGTAAGGTTGCCTAAGGATTGGCTGCCCATGTGTTGGGGCCCCTCCTACCTTGCTGCACAGAAAGCTCCATGGCGGGTGCTGTTGCCTATCGCTTGTTGTCCAGGCCGGGGCTGGCATTTGGTCGGGCTGGGGGAGGGAGGCGGAGCAGGGCTGAGAAGCTGCTCATGTGGCTGGTGCCTTTGGCCCACCCTGACTGTGGCAGGATGTCTGGCAGCGGCTTGGCTGCCCTGTGAGAAGGCCATTCATCTGCCCAGCTCCCTGCGATGGCCCTGTAGTGTGGTGCCGTGCTTGCCCGCTACAGGCCTCAGCAGCTCGTGTGGCTGTACCCAAAGTCTCCCGAGTTCTGTAGAGGCAGTCACATGTTCTGTGGGGGTGCGGGAAGATGGCTCGGGTAGTGGTCTCTGCCCTGTCTAAATTACATCTTTCATTGACGTTTTGCAGAGCAATGGTTAAGTTAAACTTAAGCTTATTTTAAAAGATGATACTTAAGGAAAGCTTTGAAATGCGCAATATTGATATATTCTTCAGACCTGCTAGCTTTAGGGAAAAAAGATGTGTGGGATACTGTGGGGCAATCTTTTTTCCCCTTTACTACTACTACTACTACTACTACTACTACATTCTCCCATGCAGAGAGACACATTGGATGCAGATATCCACATTGACACAGAAGACCAAGGAATGTATAAGTACATGTCTTCACAACATCTCTTTAAATTACTGGATTGTTTGCAAGAGTCTCATTTATTTTCAAAAGCCTTTAACTCAAATTATGAACAGCGAACAGTCCTATGGAGAGCAGGTAAACTCTGATACTTCTAGAAAAATATTTAGGGGAAGCACTGTATAAAATGCTTTTTTTTTCCAGTGAAGCTATGCATTGTCTTTTTAAAATAAATATGATTCAATTTTAACTGATACTAGATTTGTTACTTGTTTAAGGGCTTATTGAATATCTAATTCTTCTGATCTGACTTGGAAACCTAATGGGGAATGTTGGGCTTTATTTCTGTAATTTAAATTTATCAATGTTAAATGCACTTTTGAGGAGAGTAATAGTGGATAGCTTGATTCTTGACCCAGGAACTAACAGAGAGCTAGCTGATCAGACTGCTGATCTAGTCACTGGAGACAACTTGGATGCATTTTGCTTGGCTGGTAATTCTGTGCCAAATAGACTTTTCACAGGGGGTAGATTGTCAGGTTAGCCAATTCTGTGGGCCTTTTTGTTTGAGACTTTGGTGTGGTGTACATAGGTTTCTTTGGTCCTTTCTAAACGAGACGCACCCACTCATGCCCCCACAGTGGACATGAGTGGGTGTGTCCTTTTCGAAAATGGTGGTGGGTGGGTGGACGTGCTTGCGCGTTCCTGCGTAACACACATCTACCCATCATCCCCATATTGAGCAACCGGCAAAAACGCAGGTTACTTCATGTGGGGGCATGCATGAGGGATGGGTGTAAACTGCCCCCCCCAACGCAGCAGCAGCGTGCCCACGGACTGCTCCCCCACACACGCAGGATTGAATAGTGAAATGTACAGGGATTTTGAGGCAAATTCACGACCATGTAGGTTACAAATTTTAGACCTCACAATAATGTTTGACTTGCTACAGAGCCTAAGAGTGTTAACCCTTGAATTCCTTGTCTGGGGAGACTTTGGAATTTATTTATTTTGCATTTTTTATGCTGCCCCTTCCTAAAAGGCTCAGGGTAGCTCACAATTCATACACAAAGTTAAAAACATTAAAAATACATACACTAAAAATGCCCTCCCCATAGGTGTTAATTTTATTTATATATAATATATGCAGCTCACATCAACTAAGATTTAATTAGTCACTTAAATCTGGATTTTAAGTGAATAGTTAATTTCTTTAATTATTTATGCTGAAATGCAGTTAAAATTCCTCTGCTTTGTTTATCTTGAACTTTAATTTGCTCTTTGCTATTAAGCAATGTACCCATGATGGATGGTATGGATCAATGTGTAATTAATTCCTAGGGTTCAAGGGTAAATCGAAACCCAATCTCCTAAAACAAGAGACCAGCAGCTTGGCTTGTTGCTTGAGAATCCTATTCCGAATGTACGTTGATGAAAACCGCAGGGATTCTTGGGAAGCTATACAACAGCGACTACTGAAGTAAGAATTGGTGGTTCTAAAATATATAGAGCTTCAAGAAATCTCTTTTGGGTAGGAATTGTGCCTTTTTATATTCCGTGTGATTGTACGCCACCTAGTTCAGTAAGTCTGTGATTCTGCCATGACTTCTTTGTGCTGTTCTAATCTTTCATTTCAAAGGAAAGACAAATTTCTTGGAGTTGAAGAACAAATCTTTCTATAAAGGGATTTTGACAGCAGATAGTTCATTCAGAATAAGATATGACTATCTTGTGGCCTGGTAACGCTTCCCACTAGGAATCTTACAAACCTATTAACAGTGGTGTGTGGCCACTAAGTCACCATATAGCATGAATTTCATCTGCTGGGAACTAAGGTTCAGGGGATTGATACTGAATGAAGTCTTACCTTCAGGACGCTAGTTCAAATCCAGCTGAGTTGGTAGTTGTCTACCTACTGTTTTGGTCTCTGAAACTAGTGTGTGTGTGAGGGAGGGTTAGGGTTTTCTTCCTAGAAAAAACTACTACTACGTGTATAGAGAGAAGTCCTGAACACCATAAAACTAAACCAAAAATCCTCTAAACCTGCAAAATAGCATTTTTAAAGCAATTTTATTTCCAACCCTTGTAGAATAAATTGAAATAGAAAATATCAAAAGTTAAGTGATTTAAGGTTAATTTTAAATAGGACACTTGATCTGATATTTTTGGTGCAAGTATATGTATAAATACTTAACGTATACATTACAAACAATTCAGTTATTCTATACATACACAAGCCTTAATACGTCTTTTTTTTTTCAGTCTCTCCACAGGGAACCAAGAAACTAACTGGGTCATTAGCTCTTAACTCCCCTTCCTAAAGGAAGACTCCTTCCTCCTCTCCCCCCCCGCCCCCCCAAAAAAATTGTAACCAAAGCAAATGTTAGGTTTAAAATGAGAATCTTGCCTGTACTGAAGCCCAGACAACTTTACTAACCAGGGCTGTTCGTTTATTGATAAATTAATTGTGTGTGTGTGTGTGTGTGTGTGAGGAAGGGAAAAAAATACAGGCAGTCCTACTGGATGAAAACAATTAATTTAAAGCAAATCTCTGTACCCACTAACTCAGTGGCAGCTTCGGTAGTGCAAACTTAAAACGTAGAGAGAGAAAGTAACATATGTGTTTAAAGTTTATTTGATTGACAACTTTGACACACAAACAGAAAAACTAGGTAGCTCAGTGTGCCAATTACACTCGGGAATTTGACCTCCTAACGAATGCATTTTAGAAATGACTCTTACTCGGTTATTGTTGCCTATTCCTTTTTTATATGAATTAACATGTGCATAATATTCTCCTAGTGTATGCAGTGAAGCACTGGCTTATTTTATCACAGTGAACTCAGAAAGCCACAGAGAGGCTTGGACCAATCTCTTACTGCTGCTGCTAACAAAAACACTAAAAATTAGCGATGAAAAGGTAAGTTGTTAGAGCAAGCATTTTATTATTGGTATAATTGATACTTTATCTCTTATTTTATTTATTTATTTTGATTTTTACCTCGCCCTTCCCAAATGGCTCAGGGCGGCTTACAAAAACAAATAAAAATACATCTAAAAGAGCATAAAAACACAAACCCCCAACCTTTCCCCTCCCTAACCACAACCCCCACAAAGAACTCACCCCAACTACCCCCTCGTGTCTACCCCAACACCCACCAGAACCCCATTCCCTATGCCTGCCTGCCAGCCAAATGCCTTAACAAATAGAAAGGTCTTGCACTGCCTCTAGAAGACGAACCTCTGGGGGAAGAGCATTCCATAGCATTGGGGCAGCCATCGAGAACATCCCCCTGCAGACCCTCACCATATGCACAAGACTAACTCGTGGCACCCACAGGGAGATGTTCCTGGCCGATAACAGGGGCCGCAGTGGGGCATGGAAGGACAGGCAGTCCCTCAGATATGTGAGGCCCAGACTGTTTGGGGCTTTAAAGGTCAAAACCAGCACCTTGAATTGTGCCTGGAACGCTATAGGGAGCCAGTGCAGGCCATGGAGCACTAGTGTAAAGTGTTCCCAGCTCATCACCCCTGAAAAGAGACAAGCCACCACATTCTGCACTAGCTGCAGCTTCCAAACAGTCATCAATGGCAGCCCCAACTAGGGAGTTCCAGTAATCTAGAGGGAGTTCCAGTAATCTAGCCTTGAGGTGATGAAACCATGGATGACAGCGGCCAGATCCGAATCAGACAAAAAAGGTCGCAGCCTCCTCACCAGATAGAGTTGGCGAAAAGCCACCACCACAACCTGACAATCCAGGTGCAGCAAAGGATCCAGAAGCACCCCACGGCTGCAATCCTGATTGACCAGAGCGGGCCGGACTCCATCTATAAGAGGAGTCCCAATCCCCTCCAGGTCATAAGGCTGACCAACCATCATCACCTCAGTCTTGCCTGGATTCAGCTTCAGTTGGCTCATCTTCATCCATTCCCCAACAGCAGCCAGGCATCAGGTAAGCACAGAGATGGCAGGGCTGGGTTGGATGAAAAGGAGAGGTAGAGCTGGGTGTCATCAGCGTACTGATGGTACTTCATGCCAAACCTCTGAATGATCACACCCAGTGGCCTCATGTACACACTGAACAAGAGGGGAGACAGAACAGAACCCTGAGGAACCCCTCAGGGGAGGCTCCAAGAGGACAATGAGCAATCGCTCAGCACCACTCTCTGGGACCTACCCGACAGGAAGGAGCAGAACCACTCAAGAGCGGTCCCGTGCACCTCCGCCAGATCCTATAGTAATGTCAACAACACCTCATGATCAACTGTATCAAAGCCCGCCGGATGATCTAACAGGATCAACAGGGCAGAATTTCCATTGTCAATCTCCAGACGTAGGTCATTAACCAAGCCCCAAAGCGCAATCTCCATGCCATACCCAAGGTGAAAGCCTGACTGAAATGGGTCCAGGAATCTGATGATATCGAGATGAGCCTGGAGCTGTTGGGCAACCACCCATTCAGTAACCTTCCCTAAAAAGGGGGGGGCAGAAAAAGGGGGGGGG
>QEPC01013938.1:119529-145020 GCA_003113815.1 Sphenodon punctatus
GATCTTAAAACTTTCAAATCTCAGGCTCTGCGGTAGTTAGAAGGACCAAATAAATTAATTAAGTCCTAATCTCTACCCATTTCAGAAGCCAAGGGGCGTTCCTCAGTACCAGCAGCACTTACCTCAGGAAATCAATCCAGATTCCTAAGTTCCACTCTCCTGGGTTTCGGCACCATTTGTTGGGGAAAATTCCCTCCCTGATTGAAGAGTGGAGGCTGCACTGGATTCAAAAGATTAGTTTATTTTAAATTGATCAAAAACAAATAAAAATACACAGCTGTGGATCTCAGTACACAAAGGGATTCTGGGATGAGATGTTGGAAATGGGGTACAGCATATATACCCTTAAGCAGGGACATTCGCTTCTGCGTATTAGAAAGAATTACATACCTCTACAAATCTCTCAGCTGCGCAGTAAAAAAGATTACACATACTTTAACTTCATGATGATTGGTCCTGTGGCAAGTTGCTAAGGAGAAATCCTGCTTAGAGCATGATCTCCTGACTTCTGCTATCGGTCTGAATGTTTCAGTATGGCCATTTACAAGGTCCCAGCACATTTTGCAGAATAAAGCAGTCTTACTGTTTATTTGAACTGGGATAACCTCTTCAGTCTGTAATTTTCCACCTCACTGGCACCATCAAAATTTAGCCCAGATGCTTCATCTAGCCAGGTCTCTGTAATGCAGATAAGGCCGGTGGCCTCATCCTGAAATAAGATCATGAATTGTTGATGTTTTATTAGCCACCGACTTAATGTTAAATGGCATCAGTGTCCAAACAGAGGCCCTACCAGCCGTAACTCCCAGATATCCTGAAACGGGGGGAGCGGGACACGGGGACAAACACCAGGTGTCCCTCCCGAATGTCCTTATGGTCTGTTGCCTCCCCTCCCTATCACACCACCTAAAAACACTTTAAAACAACCTTAGTGCACCCTCCTTTCACCCCCCCCAAACACATCTAGAAACGTCCCCACTAACAGCCACCATCTTTGGTGCTGGCCTTAGGTTGCATATATTGCTCTATTGCATATACTGCTAAATGGGAGGTCTAATTCATTAACTTGTTCTCATGCAACACGTTTTTGAAATACTGTATATTGGGCATTTAGTTACTAGGATTCTAAATTCCACTTGTTGAAACAGGAATTTTAAAGTAGGTTTTGCAAATGATCCATAGTGCCCAGAGATGCTGGTTCACAGTAAGGTTGAGGGCAAGGATGTAGAAACATTTACACATCCCCATTCACCTACTTCCCTTAAGTGAGTTTATTTTTTGAGCTGGCAAGTGGATTTTCACAGCTCTGGACCACCTTCCCCACTGCAGTATCCAGCGTAGCAAGTAATTTGCTAGTCAGGTATAAGACTGTTCATACATATGTTACAACCCTGCAACATGGTTCATGGTACCATATGTAAGTTTGCAATGCTTGCTTGTTTTGGCTGTTACTTGTTTTGTGTTAGTTCATGTGGCTTCTTTCTAGCAAACCTAGATTCACAACTAAAAGGCAGAACAACGGCTCTTTAGCTTTTTGGTACTTACTGGTAGCAATGAAGATGACTTCTCCCTAGGATGAAAAGCCAGGGCATCATAAACTGCTCAATGATGGTTGGGCTGATCCCTCTTGTGCAAGTCACAAAGCTGCTTGAAGAGCTGTTGAAATGATTTTCCCTATTAGCAGTACTGCATTGGAACTCCTACATGGCTTAACTTATGGAGCAGATCCTGCCCGCTGCTCCATAATATGTCTGCGTTGACGTACTAATATGGAAAAGACAGAACTAAAATATTAAATCATATCATCTTAAACTCCGTGTTAGACAGACTAATGCATACCTAATACACACTGGCCTGGATTATGTTGTTGATAAAATAGTCTAGAAAATTTGTTTAATGGTGGTTTGAGCATTTAATAACAGTTCCTCTTGTCAGCATAATATACAAAAAAGACCAGCTGCCATATCAGTGTCTTGCCAGGGAACCATCTCATTCCATACAATAGCATAGGGGGATAATCTTCCTTTGTTTGTTTACATGAAGTCACTTTCTTTTCTTTTCTCCCCAAAAGTTTAAAGCACACGCTTCAACGTATTACCCGTATCTATGTGAAATCATGCAGTTTGACCTGATTCCTGAACTCCGAGCAGTCCTCCGGAAGTTTTTTCTGCGCATAGGTGTAGTGTTCAAAATCTGGATGCCAGAGGAACAGTTACGGACAACTGGGATCCATTCACCCAAATAGTAGTCCCAAGTAAGACTGCTCATTGCTGCTTATTCACAAAGCTTTAGTCGTGCTACATTCAAGGAATGGATTCAAGAGACGAGAGATGATTGTTGATATTCCCGATAGCCAATGGAGCAACAGGTTAACCTGATCAAGAAGGTATTCTTGAAGGAAAACAGATTTTTTTAATCTGGCCACCCTACAAAAATAACTATAAGCAGTTTAAGGATTTTATTTAAATTGTTGCTTACAGAGTTAACACATTAGAGGTAAAGTATATTTGTTTCAATGCTAGTCATTCTTAATGTTCAATCTGTTTCTTCAGATCCTATTGTTGCAATTGTTCAGTCTTACACTTTCCAGCTAATTCCCATAATCTGCTGGAAGTGATTCATAAATGGAAATGATTCCCCTTAGAAATACTGAACATACTTGTACAGGCTTGTGGTGTTAGCACATACATTAATAAAATACATTGCAGTGGCTAATGGCCATCTAAAGATCATGCTGGATTTTTTCTTTATATGTGCACGTGACTAGAACTGCCCATTTGTTTAAGTGTGGATTCGCTATAGTTATACCAGTGTATGGAAAGCATTTCCCTTCTGCTGGTTATTTAGCGAGTTACTTAAAACACCTTGAGGAGTAGTGTTTTTCCCCTTCTAAGATCAACTTTCATAAAAGGTTTAATTGTATCCAAAGTACATAATAAGGCGCACTCTCTCAGTTAAGCTCCCGAAGTCTTGCTGATTTTGAAGGCATAAGGAATCTGAAAGCTTTTTAAATTCTTTTATGTATTCAGTACCTAAAATGAAGTGAAATTCATTTTTTAAAACTAAGTATTTAAAGTGTACTTGTTCATCACCCTTTTGAATATATAATATGTAAAAGGTAGTGTTTAGATAGAGTAATCTATCTTTAATACATATTGGGACACTTCTATTTTTACTGTAGAGGTGTGAGTTTTGGTTGTTTTTTAATTTGGTTTGGTTTGTAGGAAAAAAACAGTAAAATATAGCTCTTATCAGGACCACTGTAGTTATTAATGTAAGTGCATATGTACTGTAACCTTCCTTCCAATGCATCTCCATTCATTGGAGGCAACTAGGTAGCAAACTGGTAGTTAACATTGCAGTCTCATCTAGTGACTTATTTTTGAAGGCCCAGACTTTAGTAGTATTGTGTTTAGTGATTCAGTACAGGCAATAACAGTTTTAAAAGGTACAGCAGAACTGAACTAGTTCACAGGAATATCTGTATTTCAATTGTGACACAAATCTCAAAATCTAATGACAGTGTAGGATTTTTGGATAGTGGCAGGAAAGAAGTTGCCCTCTTTTCCTACCCTACTTGAATTAAAAATGCAAGTAGGAAAGTATTACATGCTGTGTTGTGCCACCCATGTCTGCAAGCAAGAACTCTGGAAGTGTTAATTGAATAAAACTCAAATGTGTTTTTGTGTTTATTACTTAAAACTCTTGCTTTGTAAATTGAGTTCTTGTGGCTGTTGATACAATCAAAGTTAATGTAGGATTGGGAAATACAGATTCAGAATTGATGGGTTGATTTTTTATTTATTTTTTAAAAATAAATTATTAGTGGTGCTTTGGCTTGAGTTAATAGTTCGATTATAATTAAGCCGTGTGTTTGTGTGTGTGGTTTTGGCCAGCTGCACTGTAAAAAAAAAAATAATTTAAAAAAAAAAAATACAACCAGTGAAAACCTGTTCCTTTAAGCTTTTTTTGTTTTTTTTCCTACCAAAGAAAATGAAATATGGCTTTTTGTGTTGTAGGAAGAATAAGTAAAAGGAAATACAAATAGTAATTCAGTAGAAAGAACTGTGGTGATGTTTTGCCAGGATTGAATGGTTAGAAAAATAATTGCATATAACTTATTTGCTGCATTTGAAGTAAATACCCTTTAAGTTGCAATTTAAAGTATGACATTTTCCTCAGCAAAGTCAGTTATTTATTTATTTTATATTTGTATTTAAATCTGTACCAGTGAATCTAACATCATTTACCATCCTAAACTTTTAAATAGGTCTATTTATTTTGATTTTGATTTCACATATTTGTTGTTCACTATTAATGAATGTATGGTATCGTCAGTCCTGCCTCTTTAACATCTCACCTATTATGGTTACATGCTTTCTGTCCCCATTGGCTAGAATGAAAGCATTACGGATGTCTTTAAAATCTGGAATAAGGGTAATTATATACATTTGATTTAAAATATTATTTTTTAAATATTTCACAAGTGTTACGTTATGGGCTTCCCTTTTTAGTATAAAATCTTTTGCAAGTACGAATGGTTGAGATCAAAATTGAGAGACTTTATCTGTGTGGGGAAACCGCCAACAGCCTTAGTGTGGAGTGACTTTTTATTAGTTACTTGAACGTCCTTAGAAAGGGGTGTAAAAATTGATATTTGTTCATATGGCAATTAATAAAACAGTCTAGATTATGGCAAGACTGTATAAAAGCCTTATTTCGGTTTTAGATTTCTGAAAGTGGGGTGTACATAATAGAGCTATAGATAATGGTGTGCTAGAAAATGTTTGAAATGTTTGTTCTTGTACCAGCTGTTTACTGCCATGCACCTTTTTGAAAGGCAGCAGCCCATAGATATCATAACAAGAAAGCTAGGAATGCTTACAGGAAACTCCCAGAGTAATTGCTTCTGGCTCTGATCTTGTACCAGGTTCTACTTGCCCAGTTCCCCACTCAGTGGGTGTTTTTAAATGAGCAGGGGGAGTGGGCTGGGTGTCCGTGGCCGCCGAGAGACATTGCCATGGAGCACCCATGCAGGTGGAGTGAGAGAGGCGCACTTCAAACGGGTGGTTCCCAGCATGGCCACCCAGGCCATAGAAGTGGCCACCATACCTTGGCTGGCCCCACACAGAGCACTCTGGATTTCTCTTCATGCTCTGTGTGTGGCCATGAGTGGGTGCTTTGTCGCTTACGGGAGTGTGCATCCGNAAAGGTCAAAACCAGCACCCTGAATTGTGCCCGGAAAGCTATAGGGAACCAGTGCAGATTTCATAGCACCGGTGGAATGTGCTCTTGGTGTCTCACCCCCGAAAGGAGGCAAGCCGGAAGCTGCAGCTGGTGGCGAACAGTCATCAAGGGCAGCCCCATGTAGAGCGCATTGCAGTAGTCCAGCCTTGAGGTGATGAAAGTATGGATGCCAGCGGACAAGTCTGAATTGGAAAGAAAAGGCTGCAGCCTCATCACCAGATGGAGTTGGTGAAAAGCACTCCTGGCCACTGCCGCAATGTGACGATCCAGGTGCAACAAGGGGTCCAGAAGCACCCTGAGGCTGTGAACCTGACTAACCAGAGGGGGCTGGACTCAATCAATAACAGGAGTCCCAATCCCCTCCAGGTCACAAGGCCGGCCAACCATCATCACCTCAGTCTTGTCTGGATTCGGCTTCAGTCGGCTCATTCTCATCCGGTCCCTAAAAGTAGCCAGGCATTGGGTAAGCACGAGACTGCAGGGGTTGGATGAAAAAGAGAGGTAGAGCTGAGTGTTGTCGATGCACTTGATGGCACTTCACCCTAAGCCTCCAAATGACCTCGCCCAGTGGCCTCATATACACGTTGAACAAGGGGGTGGATAGAATAGAACCCTGTGGGACTCCACAGAGGAGGTCCTGAGAAGATGATGACCAGTTACCAGTCACCACTCTCTGGGACCTCCCTGACAGGAAGGAGCAGAACCACTCGAGCACCCCTGCTAGGTCCTGCAGTCATGTCAACAGTGCCTCGTGGTCAAAGTGTATCAAAGGCCGCTGAAAATGTAATGGGATCAACAGGGTAGAATTCCCCTTGTCAATCTCCAGGCGCAGTTCATCGACCAAGGCCACAAGCGCAGTCTCCGTACTATACCCAGGACGGAAGCCTGAATGAAACAGGTCCAGGAATCCAATGGCATCGAGATGAGCCTGGAGCTATCAAGCAACGACCCGTTCAGTAACCTTCCCTAAAAAGGGAAGGTTAGAGACAGGCCAATAGCTGGCCAGGGAGTCAGCATCCAGTGATGGCTTCTTAAACAGCAGAGGGCCGGACCACTGCAGCTTTAAGAACGTCAGACACCCTACCGTCCCGGAGGGGGGCATTGACAGCCCCAGCATCTCTGGGTAAGGATCTTGTTCACAACTGGTTGCCCTCACTGCCCCAAGCACCTCCCCTGCATCAGTGGGTGATACTGATCCAAATAAACAGGACAAGACTGAGCTTCCAGAACCTCTAATTCTGACTCCGCAGGTAAAATGGCAGCACCCAATTCGTGGTGAATACGAGTGATTTTTGTCTGCAAAGTAGTTAATAAAAATGTCACAGCGGGCATTAGATGACTCCATTTCTGGCGACAGCAGACTGGATTAACCAGGCCCCTCACCACCTGGACAGCTCCTCTGGGCGGGACTATAGCGGAGAAGAAAGGATTCATGTGTCTTGGAGGGCGTCCACCTCCCTGACAAGCCCATCAAAGGGTGGGGATCTGCGCCTTCAGAAGGTAATGATCCAACCATGACAATGGAGTTGTAACACCACCTCCTATAATCGGAACCCATTTCCAGGCTGCTGCAAAATATCAGATCCAACATGTGCCCCGCCTCATGTGTAGAGCCAGATACTACCTGGGATAGATCCATGGTTGTCATGGCGNTCTGTGTGTGGCCATGAGTGGGTGCTTTGTCGCTTATGGGAGTGTGCATCCGGCCACTCCACCTTCAGATGGGCAGTCGGCTCCATGGCTTCTGGGTGGCGATGTGGGGTAGAATCTTGTTTGAAAACACCCAATGTCTGGAGTCCTGTTAAACGCTGCTGGTCGCTACACGAGAATAGTGTTTCATGTTAACAGATCCAACACAAGATCAGGCCTCTGTGCAACACATGGATAGTTAAGACACTGTACTCTGAAGGCTTAAATCGTAACTAAAAAAAGAGAGTATTGCCTTTAATAGTAAAATATGGCGCATCTGCATGTATTTAGTTAATACTTTCCAGTGGGACCTTTTGTTGACGCAAGTGAGAAGGGAGAGAAATAGTTCCTCTCCCAATAGGAGAGATCCTGAAACTTACCCTAATCTTGTTGCTTCCAAAGCTTTGTTATGGTACAAATGACGTATTTTGAATCCCAGCTTTTTCCCTATGTGGCTTTATTTTACTCCTTTAACTTACAAATGCAGATAGAACAAAAGTCTGCACAGCTCCTTTTGGTTAAATTTTCTAACACTGTAGTGAAACCACACTGAATATGTTAACAAGAAGATAAAAATCCTTGGCCTGAAGCAAACTTACAAGTGTTATCTGTCAAAAGTGCAGGTCACTTAATGTCTTTAATTTTTTTTTTTTTTTTTTTAAGAATCTCTCTTCTGCAACTTTAAATAAAATGTACTTTCCTGTGCAAAATGTATGTTTTACCTATTTACAAATGCCTAAAATTGGTTACTAGCTACTTTCCTTGAAGATCTATTATGAAGTGCATTTAATATCATTAATTTAATGAAAAGCATTCCTTGCCCGATGGATGTATAATTTTTGAGAATAGTAGAATTATATAAATATGAAAAACTATGTAAAGTTTTCTACATAAAAATATTATGTATAATACTGTTATATTCCATGCTTTAATCAGGTGGTAAATCAATAAAAGTTTTAAAAGGGTGGTTTGTTTTTGATATAGTGATTAAAACTTGTCAAACTCTATTACGTGGTATCACCTTTTGAGACATGAACATTTTCTTGCTCAAACTTTTGAATCCAGTGCTTAAAAACAGTGCAGGTATGAAATAGATGTACATTCATGTTTAAGCAATTGATGACTAACATGACATGTAAGTAAAACTGTTTTTTAATTTGCTTCCAGTCATTTTTCATCCATGTGGAAGCTGTAGAATGATGGTGAAACAAATAATGTTTCATATTTGCGAAGACAATTTGCATAATCATTCCCACAAATGAGTATCCGAATATAGAAGTCACAATAATGAAACTTTGTTTAGTCAGTTCACCTCCTTTACTTTGTTTACCTTGTTCACTTTGGCAGTACTATTTAGTGCTAAATAGAACCAATGAAGTGGTGAAATGCTGAAGTAACTAAATAAAATAATCTTTAGAATCACAAACTAAGTGGGAAGCAAATACCACTTTGTATTAGCTTTGTTTGATGTGACATCAAATTTGATTAATTGGGTATTCATACCATGTACTGATTTCAGCCTTAGGGCAGGGTCATGCTGTTGGTCCCAAGTTGGAGCCCAGGGGGTAGACTTACGGTTCAGGCCTAGGCTGCTTCAGGCCACTGGGTCAGGGTTGGGGCACATAAGAGACGTGGTTTTAGGCTTGGAGTACATTTGGGAGCCTGGAGTCAGGGTAGTGAAAGGTCAGGTCAGGGGTCTGGAGTCAGGGCTGGGGCAGTTGATGCTCTCAGAGCAGAACTAAGCTTGCTGTTGGGACAGGCAGGAGTTGCTGACCTAGGGTTGAGAAAGATACACATGTGGAGTAAGAGTTAGTGTTATAGTTCTGGACTCGCAGCCCTTGCTAAGATTAGGGTTGGAGCAGGTGGAGCTAGGGCTACAATGGGAGCAGGTAGGGGGGTACAGGACTGGGGTTAGCCTCGAATAGGACTGAAATGAATGACTTAATATTTGCAAAGAAAATGTGTATATTTGAATGCCACAAACGAATCTCTGAACTCCTCTTTACCACTGTGAAATTCACAGCCTTGTTGGGTTATGCATTTCAGTGGTAGTTGTTAGTGCTAAATAGTACTGCTGAAATGAACGAAGCAGTGGATGTCTAGATTTTCCAAAACACCTGGAGGCTCGTGTTGCACACTTCCAGTACCATTGTGACTACTATATACGTAGAGAGACGATTTCATGGAAAGAAGGCTTTTTCTTGATGAAATTTTAACATGGCCTGTGAGGCTGGCTACATTTTCTGCCTAAATTCCCCAAATGCCTGCTCAGACCATCCACTTAATGCTCAGAAATGATCACATTATTTTTTTAAAAAAGTGAATCACTTGTTTCTCTTTTATTTTGCATGGCCAGAAAATTGTACCTGAGGGAGTAAAGGGAGAAGTGCAATACCAAGCTGCAGCCACATGCAGTAACAGTCCTATGTGACACAAACTCTATCCTATGAAAGTACTGGGACAGCAGAATGTGTAGATTGAGTGTTGTTTGGCCATAATACTGGGCGGACTCAACTGTGAAAATTCAGCTTGCATTTAAAATAAATTATGAAATAGGATTCTTGTCCTCAAGCTGCTGTGCTGCTATAATTTGAATGGAGCACGGGTGCCTAAGGGTATAATTTGTAATTGTATCATTAAAAACATCCCCTTTGGAAGTGAATGGGATTATACAATTGTTCTGGGGCAGAGGAGAAGAAACAAACATGGAGGCTGCAATTCTGCACTCATTGATATTAATGGGGTGGATTGCACCATGTGTGGTACTACAACTTCGCATTGCTCAACCTTTCTGTGCTGTGAGGTTTTGATACCACCAGGTCTTTCCTTTCCAACAAGAACCCACAATCACTTTCCTACCCCCCTTGACTAGGCTTAGGGTTACCTTTTTAAAAAAGGATGCTTATGAAATACATGGAGGGCTGCACGAAAACCAATGAAGCCCTACAATATCTATCTTGTGTCCTCTTTTTAAAGGGAGGTATGGCAACCCTAATTAGGCTTGAAGTCCTTTTTCTGCCCTTGGAAGGGATATCTAGTATTCAAAAACCTGTACGTTGAAGAACTAGGATTACTCTAAGGCAAGAGCTGTCGTCCCCCTTCAAATTCTATCCATGCTAGCTTTATTGAATAGGAGATGACTTGTAACTACCATGGCAGAAGAATCAAGTGGTTGAGGCCTATTTATGCGGTCGGTTACTACACAGTGTAGAGCAGGAGTGGGGAACCTTTTCCCTCACTGAGGCCACTTGGAAAATTAGTTCAAGCTCTGAGGGCCTCATAGAAGTTGGAGGCATAGGTGCTTAAGGAGTGCATTCAGGAAGAGTCATGGCTCTGACCCCTATCTTTATGTGCATGCCCTCATTATGTTCCCTTCCTCTGAGCTTAGTTTTTCAGTGTTTGGAGCCAGGAAGTGGGAAGGGGGCCACATAAAAACTAACAGGCTGTATTTGATTCCTGGGCCTGTGGTTCCCCACCTCTGGTGTAAAGAGCGAGTGTGGTGGTTGTGTTGGTCCAAACTGTAAGTTGGTGGAGATAAAGTAGTTCAGATGAAATCTTTAATTGAGTCCTCTTCTGTTGGAGAAATAAACAAGCCCTAGAAAGTAGAGTTCTGACTCATACCTGCCTTGGAGAAGGCTCTGTGCAGCCCCTCCTCAGGGGGCTATAGGTAGGTAGGCTAGAATAGGCCTCCACCCTCACCCCCCCCCCCCCCCCCCCCCCCNGTAGAGGTCTCAGCTGCACCACTTGGGTTGCCAACTCCTTGGCTTTGGCTTGGAGTCGAGGTCAAACCCAAAGATTTGGCAACCCTACGCAGCCACCTGTCCTTAGTAGGGTACCACCTGCTTATGTCACTTACTCAGGTTTGTAATCTTGGAGTTCTTCTAGACCCCCTGCTGGGCCTGGATTGTCAGGCTGTGGTGGTGGCCGTGAGCGCTTTCCCTGCACCATCATCTGGGAAGAAGGCTGCAGCCTTGTCTTCTGATTCAGATCTGGCCACCACCATCCATGCCATCATTACCTCAAGGCTGGATTACTGCAACATGCTCTGTGGGGCTGCCTTTGGTGACTGTTCGGAAGCTGCAACTGGTAAAGAACACTGTGGCCCAGCTCTTTTCAAGGGTGGGTCGCCATGGACACATTACACCTGTGCTCTAATCTGCTTTGGCTTCCTAGGCACAATTCAAGGTACTGGTGTTGACCTTTTTAAAACCCTGAACGGCTTGGGGTGCACATTGGTGAAAGACCACCTCTTCTTTCATGTTCCACTATGCTGCCTGTAGTCCCCTAGGAGTGCCCTTCTGTGGATACCACCCACCAATCTTGTCCGCACAATAAGGGCCCACAGCGAGGTGAATGTGGTGGCTGCCCCAGTAGTATAGAACTCCCTTCCCCTGAAGCTCTACTTAAGCCTGAATATATGCTGGAGGTGGTGCAAAATGTTTTGGCAAAGCATTTGGCAGATAGGTGTTTTTGGCAGGAGTGGATTTAGGTAGGAATTTTCAGGAAGTTCATTGCATTTTTGTCACTCTTCCCCCCCCCCTCTCTGCCATGTTTTTCTGTAAGCTGTCCTTGTGGAAGGGTGGGGTATTTGACATAATGTAACAGGTATTGACCATATTTCTCACAAAATGTCCACACGGATTAGACAGAGCAATACGACCTATGGCTACAAGCTTGTCTGTATTTCAGCTTTCTTGGGGATGGCACTGGTAACCCTAGGCTGTCGCCGTTGACGCTTGCCAGCAGTAGTTCAATAAATTTCAACTCTACATTAAACTCCCTCCAACTGTTGGTTGCAGTGCTTACATGGAAACAACCACCGCCAGCTAGATGCTGCTGTCCTTGCTAGGCAGGCTCAATGGGTGGCCCGGAACCCATGTCAGCAGACATCCTCAGAAGGTGTTTTGCCCCATAACTACTGATGGGTGGTACCAAAAGCAGCAGCCCGGATCAAACCGGAGCCTGAGGTGGGAGGGCAGCGAGGAGGGTGATCATGGCAACCATTCAAACCGAAGAGCCAACGACTGGAAAGACTGGGGAGCTTCTGGCAGCCCCAGCAGGAATGAGAGGTGCGGGCGAGCTTGTACTGGACATGACCCTTGTTGCCAGGGGCTGGGCGGCTTGCTAATTTGAGGGAAGGAATCCCACCCTGTGGTTTAGGGAGCAGAGACCTACCCCTCAGCAAGCTGGACTTACTGAGGCTCTGGGCGGGGGGGGGGATGACTGGCCAGGCCTGGGAGTCGAAGCGCTGCACTAGGTGGTTCAGCCAGGCTTTTGCTGGGCGGGGCCAGGCTGGTGATTGGCCTGTGTGCCTAGGGAAGGAGGACGCCGGGGATTGGGCGTCTTCCAGAAGGCCGTTGCTGATTGGCTCAGATCCGTAAACGTGACGGCGCTGTGCGAGATGCGGTCATCGCGTCGTCGCCGCGCCCTCTCACCGAGGTTTGAATGTGAAGCTGAGCCGGAGCTCTAGGAGCTGCCGCTATCGGGAGATTCCTGTCAGGTGAGGACGCGCTGGATTGCGGGGTGGTCTTTTTCTTTTTCGTTTTCTTCTCCCCGGGCGGACGGGGCTTTAAAGCAGACGTCTTTCTTCACGCAGTCTGCGCGCCCCCGTTCTGTCTGGGCTGGGGTCGGGGCTGCGGGCCCGCGGCGCAGAGAAGCGCAGCCCCAAATGTTGGGCGATAAAGGCCCGCCCATGAGTGCGTGGATGTTGCTATTGGTTCTTGAAGCTCAACTATAGGGGGAAAAGCGTCACCGATTGGTCCGCGCTGCAGTCACTCTGAGGGGCAGCGAGGTAGTGTGACTCGTAGTCGCTCAGCCAAGGCCCCGGCCTCCCCCTACTCCTTGCGCTCGGGCGCGGCCCCTTCTCAATCCCCGGGGCTCTCAGTTTCGCAATAGGGGTCGTGAGCCTGGACAGCCGGGCCCCCGCCCCACTGCAGGGGCTGAGGGAAATGAATCCTCGCCTGCCTCCCGCTTTTCGCGGGGTGGGGGTTGTAAAGGGCGAGAGCTGCGCTGCCTGCTGCGTGGCCGGTGAGGAGCGCCCACGTTCTGGTCTCTCTTCCCCGGCGGCCTGCAGGTGCAGCCTGGCTGGGATGCTGCATGATGCGAGAGGGAGAAAAGGAGCTGGCGTGGAGGTAGCTGCTGCCCCTGCGTCTTCACGGCCTTGCTGCAGGGATTTGTGCAGCCAGGGGCTTGGTCACATACACGGTGAAACGAGCTTCCCCCAAGACCCTCTCTCCAGTCCCTGCTGCTCACTACCTATAGCTGGATGATGTTGGATAGGGGCTGCTGCTCCTGCTACCCAGCTCTTATGGAGTGGAGCACTCTTTCTGAGGGTGTCTACATAGCGTGCATGCCACTCGTTTATGCTCATCCAACCATGGTTTTGTTGCCCCTGCATATCTAGGGAATTTTGACAGAGGGTGTCTTTGAACAAGAGGCTACCTCGTCTGACTGCTGGTCTGACGTTAGTGCGGGGGGATGCACTTATTTCCTGAGAAATATGGAATGCGCTGTGCAGGGCAAGTTGGAAAAGTGTGTGGTAACCAGTGGCCATGCATTCCCTGCCCATATGAATCATGGTGGACAGCCATGCCAGCTGACCGATCCACCACTGATAGGCACTGGGGGTGAGAGACATGATCTTCGCAAGTCACAGGAACTGGCAGCGACCATTGGAGAGCCCAGGTTCCCCAGTGCTTATGCCAGGACATGTTGGTTTCAAAGGCCAGCCCGACGCACTTCCCCATGGTGTGTGGCAGGGGGAGTGTGAGGTGACTGCTGTGGTAGTCACATTGGGAGCTACTCATTAGAATCCCTCCCCATGCATTCCACATGAGTGGCTGCTATGCGGCTATGGTCCTTCCTCCACACAGCCTTGTTTGTTTAAAAACACCTAGACACATACAGTTTAGGAGATAACACATTTTAGCATTAACATGTACACACACCGTGCTTCCCTCAAGGGCTTATCCAGCTCCCTAACATGGGGACAAATGTCATTTGGTTACACAAACTGGAGCAACCCATAGAGAGAACACGGGTTTGCAGGGGCTTGTTCCCGGTTTCACCAGCGGGAGGAGGAAGGCTTTGTGCTTTCCAGTTTTGCCAGAAGAGCTTTTGTATCTCTGTGCTTATGCTCCCACCCAATGGTCTTCTGTTGGTCAGAGACGATAGGGGGGCAGCATAAACATGAAACAACACAAATGTTTGTTCATGTTGCTTTACCACAGGATGATGATTAAGTACCATGGGGTTGATTTTCCCATTTAAATGGATTTTATATCATTTTATCATATTTTTATATTGATTGACTTTTATTTATTGTATCAGCAGTTTGCTATAACAAAACATTAAAATATAATACTAATAAAAACAATAATAGTAATCATAATAAAAGCATAATTAAATACATAAAAGTAAAAGATCACCCTATCCAAAGCATACAAAGTAAACCGATCCCTAAAAAGCAGTAGAAGACCCACCATCCTAAATGGTAGTTTCGTTTACTAAACCATTGATATATCTCCTGTGCCGCCTTCATCCTTTTCTCCACTAGCAGAAACAGAGCTGTAACTTTAATCAGCTTTATCTCGGAAGCTGTGGCCAGGGTTTCCATCTTTCTTTCAATTGGTAGAACTTTGTTTTCAAAGATAAGATCAATCCATGCCACTCTAAAGTCCTCAAATAAAGGGCACTTAAATATCACATGAGTTAAGGATTCCAATTCTTGAGGGCAGCTTTTACAAGTCCTTTTGTTAAAGGGAATACCTTCCCTATATTTTTATATTGTGACACGTGCTCTGAGTGCCATTTGGTGGTTGGGGGCGGGGCTATAAAAATAAATTTTATTATTATTAAATACATAAAGGCTTCCCTGTCTTAAGGTGTCATAAGAAGGTAGCCTTCATTGCCACAGGAAGGAGAAGAGCTTTGTTCCTGGTTCTGTAGCGGGGGGGGGGGAAGAGAGGCTGAGTAAGGAAGTGAAATGGATATCTAGAGGGAGCGAGTTTCACACTGAGTGGTCTGCCACAGCAAAGCCCTGATCACCTGACTTAAGGTGCAAAGATGGGATCCCCAAATGGCAAAACCATTTAACAAAATACATTTTCCCCTAACTTAAACTAAAAAAACCATGAAAATTAATTACAGTTCCAATTTTTAATTTTTTTTTAACATACAACGCCCAACAAAAGCATGGAAATTATTTACAGATTTTCTATCTATATTCCATAATTTACCATCAACATTAATGTAATATATATATACTTAATTCCTTACCATACTTTTATTATTTATCACTAACTAAATGATCACATTTCTTTGTTGATCATTTATTATCATAATTCAATGACGAACAGTTTTTTCAAACTGCCTTAACTTTGTTGTTTACATGTATAAAAACTGTACACACATTATACAATAAACTGTTGACAATGTCCGTGTAGACAACTTTATACAATCAATTGTACACAATGCAATTCTGCTCAAAAGGACAGAGTTAAGGCAGTTTGAAAAAATTGTTCGTCGAATTATGATAAAGAAAATGATCAATAAAGAAATAATGTAATTTAGTGATAAATAATAAGAGTATGTATGGTAAGGAACTAAGTATATATATTACATGATAAATTATGGAATTAAATAGAAAATCTGTACATTTCCATGCTTTTTGGTGTTTAATTTTTGTTCTAATGTATGTTAAATGTTTTTTTAATTGGAATTCTAATAAATTTTCATGTTTTTTGAAGTTAGGGAAAATGTATTTTGTGAAATAGCTTTGAAAAGGAAAGTTTCTTGTTTTGGAAACAGTTCTTCCTTGGACCTTTAATGGCTTTTTAAACTGTAAAGCTTTTCGTTTTAGAAAATTCCCAGGTTTCTATCCTTCCACATTAAGGAAGGATAGAAAGAGAAAACCAGAAGTATGAAAGTCGTATCCATCTTTGCCCTCTGTTTTTAACAGTCATATCCATATTTAAAAGTCCTCGTATTCGTATTTAAAATGTAAGCCACAGGCAGGGACCGCGTCTGATTGTATGTTCTGTACAGCGCCAGGTTTTGCAACTGGCGCTTTATAAATGTTTCATAATAATAATAAAATAATAATCCTATTCATATTCTGAGGGGCAGGATTCAGACAGGGAACATGAAGGGAGATGCAGAGCTATGGGACAAGGCAGGAACTTCAGGCACAAACTGACTGGGCAGTTCCCCCTTCCCTCAGATTGGTAGCAGGTTCAACGCTTCACAGGGCAGTTCTAGCCAGCCCCACACAGGGATGCTTGGGGTGCTTTATAAATGCACTGGGAATTATGAGGCATGATCCCCTCCATGACCAAACATTGAACCAAAATTACTCCACTGATGGCAGCTCTACCAAGGGGAAATGGAGAGCAGAGTGAGGGGGACACAGGGCAGGGACAGAGACCTCCTGCCCTTCCCACAATCCTTTGTACCAGCCCACCCACCCACCCCCATCTACTGTTGAGCTGGGTCTTTGGGTCTGTAGCCTTGGAGCATGAGATCTAGATCAAGTGCTGGTGTAGTGTGATAATGAATTATGCAGCTAAAAATGATTTATTAAACATTAAAAATCAGTTCTGCTGGCTGGCACGTGCGCAATCGAGCAGCCACTGACTGCCAGAAAACAGCATAAAGAAAGTCATATGACTGCTTTTTAAAATCACATGTTTATCAGGAGCCAGCTCTGGCACAAAGACTTTAAGCTGTAGTCCGTTTTATGTCAATTACCCACTTGGCTCAGAAAGCCAGCAAGAGGAAGCTATAATCAGTTTCATGTCAATTACTCTCTGGCCTCACTTCTGTACTTCTGACGCCATATGAAAAGTCTGCAACTTTTCACTCAGTACTTTTCACTTGATATGAAAAGTTGCAGACTTCTCACTCCCTGCAGGGTTTTCATATGGAGTGAAAACTACTGAGGCAAGAGGGTAATTGACATGAAACTGACTAGAGAGGCCTCTTGCTGGCTTTCTGAGGCAAGTGTGTAACTGACATGAAACTGACTAGAGCTTAGTCTTTGACAGAGCTCGCTCCTGATAAAGTTAAGTGACTTTAAAAAGCAGTCACATAACTTTCCTTGCACTGTTTTTTCTAACACCACAAATGGCAGTCAGCGACTGCTCGACTGCGCATACGCCAGCAGAAGAACTTATTTTTTTAATGTTTGGTGCAGCCAAAAATGAATTAATCATCACAGTACACCAGCACTTGATCTAGATCTCAAGCTCCAAGGCTTTGAAATCTGGGGGCTCAACTCCTCGGTGGGGTGGGAGATATCGATGATTCAAAATAGTTGAGATGCTGTACATTTTGACCACAACCAAGTAACCTTTAAACAGTTATAACTTTTGATTTTCTGGCTGGATCTTTTTCAAACTCTGCACATATGACTGTCCCCACAAATATAATCCATGGATAAATTTTCAGAACTGTAGCTCAAGCAGTTTCCTCAATATCTGGGCTTCAGCAGTCCCCTGTGTATAACGGAGAGCAGTTCTGCCTTTAACTTTCTTGCAGCTACCACTGCAAGAAAACTACTTTAAGCATAATACAAAGGCTTGAACGTGCCATTTAAAATGTAAGTTCATGTTGTCTTTGTTAGCGTTTTAGTTTGTTTGCTAGCCCAAGATAGGAAAAAATTTCCTAGTGTATTCCAGGGGAATAAATATAAGTAACTGAGGATTTGTTAAATAAACATTAGCGTTGAGAAGAAATGGCAAATGTGAACTAACCTCTTCTCTGGTATTTGTATTTTTGGAAGGTGTAGGGGAGGGAGCACTTAACTCGTCCTCTCCAGTGCATTGAACACTCTCATTGTAATAAAAGTAGTGACCCAGGAATTCAAACTGACTAGAGGAGAGGTGGTGATGGGAGAGAAATGCATTGGTTAGATTAGGTGGGAGAACATCCAACCTGTGGGCCAAATCCAGACTGTGGCTTTTTTATTTAGCTTGTTTCCAATTCCTGGATTGGGCCCATCATGGGTTCTGTCCCTGTCCTCGGGTACTGAAAGAATGAATGCAGGGAAAGGAAGTGGAGATGGAGGTATGTGCTCATGAACAGGGGATGGCATACATCCATGATCTGGACCTTTCTATTTCTTCCCCCACTCAGAGCATGCCCAATAAGTGCTCTGGTCCCACTTGGCATCCTACATTCAACTTTCTGTCTTGCTGTTTTGCTTGTACTACGAAATCATAGTATATATTTGTATCCAGGACTGTTGCCAGAGGCAGGTAAAAGTTGAGAGCTAGAAAATGGTGGTTGTTTTTTTTAGCCCTACATGCAAGTGCAGTAACTCCAGGCTGGGACTCAGCAGATGGAGATGTGGGAGTAAGAGGGGACCCCCTCCTATCTGCAGCACTGAGTCCCAGCCTGAGGGCTTGGGCTCAGTGCTGCAGATGGAGCTCTCTTACTCCTCCCACGTTCATCATCACCAGAGAGTGGAAGAGCCCGCTTCTACCTGCAGCACAGAGCTTGAGCCACTGGATTGAGACACAGTACTGAGTGCAGGCTTCTTGTTCTCCTGTTGACCATCTGCTGGGGGGAGTAGAGAGCCCTGCATGCAGTGAAATCATGCCTCACTAATTTATTGGAATGTTTTGTGTGTAAATAAGTATTTGGATAAGGGTGAGCTGGTTGATATAGTGTATCTGGACTTTCAGAAGGCATTTGATAAGGTTGTTCATGAGAGACTCTTGAGGAAATTAAAGTGTCATGGGATAAGAGGCCGTGTCCTATTGTGGACACTGTGCACTTCTGATTGCCCCATCTCAAAAAAGACATAGCTGAACTAGAAAAGGTACAGAGAAGGGCAACGAAAATGATACAGGGTATGGAATGGCTTCAGTACAAAGAGAGACTTGACAAGCTGGGTCTCTTCAGTTTAGAGAAGAGAAGACTGAGAGGGGACACGATAGAGGTTTATAAAATCTTGAGTGGTATGGAAATGAGTAGATAGGGAATGGTTATTTACCCTCTCAAACAGTACTAGAACCAGGGGACACTCCATGAAAATAGCTGCTGGCAGATTTAAAACAAATAAAAGGAAGTACTTTTTCACTCCACGCATAATTAACCTATGGAATTTGTTGCCAGAGGAGGTTGTCATGGCCAGTAGTAAAGCTGGGTTTAAAAAAGGCCTGGATAAGTTCTTAGAGAGTAGGTCCATTAATGGTTATTAACCAAGTAGCTTATGGGATGAACCTCTTAGTGTCGGGAGCTGGGAGTGAACAACGGGGAAAGGATTGCCCATTGTGACTGTTAGTTCTTCTCCCATGCGATGGAGATTGGCCTCTGTCTGAGGACAGGATGCTGGGCTTGATGGACCATTGGTCTGACTCAGTATGGCACTAATGTTCTTATGTGGATAGACTGGTTAAAATATAGGAAGCAAAGAAGGACTAAATGGTCAGTTTTCACAGTGAAGAGAAGTAACTAGTGGAGTGCCTCAGGGATCTATACTGGGGCCGGTGGTGTTTAATATACTCATTAATGAACTGGAGAAGGGAGTAAAGAGTAAGGTGATCAAATTTGCAGATGACACCAAGCTATTCAAGGTAGTTAAAACCTGAGCGTACTGTGAAGAATTGCAGGAGGAACTTGCAAAACTGGGTGACTGGGCATCTAAGTGGCAGATTAAATTTAATGTGGACAAGTGCAAAGTGATGAACATAGGAAAAAATCACCCAAACTATATGTATACAATGCTGGGTTCTAAATTAGGAGTTACCACTCAGGAAAAGTACCACTTGGAGTCATTGTGGACAATACATTGAAATCCTCAGCTCAGTGTATGGCAGTGGTCAAAAAAGCAAACAATGTTAGGAATCATTTGGAAAGAGAGAGAGAGAGAATAAAACTGAAAATTGTATTGCCTCTATATAAATCTATGGTACAACCACACCTGGGGTATTGTGTGTATTTCTGGTCATCCCATCTCGAAAAAGACATAGTAGAACTAGAAAAAGGTAAAGAGAGAGACAACAAAAATGATCAAGGGTGTGGAACGGCTCCTGTATGAAGAGGCTTGATAGATTGGGGCTTTTCAGTTTGAAGAAGAGACAGCTGAGAGGGGTTATGATAGTTTATAAAATCATGGGTGGTGTGGAACATGTAAATAGGTAGCAGTTATTTGCCCCCCTCTAACAATACTAGAACAAGGGGACACATTTTTTCACTCAGTGCACAATTAACTTGTAGAATTTATTGCCAGAGGAAGGAGTCAAATCCGGTAGTGTAGCTAATTTTAAAAGGGGATTGGATAAGTTCTTGGAGGATAGGTCCATTAATGGCTATTAGCCAAGTAGATCTTGGGGACGTAACCTCCTACTGTTTGGGGGCTAGAACAACAGGGAATGGATTGCCCACTGTGACCTGATTGGGTACTTCTCCCAAGAGACAGAGACTGGCCACTGTCGAAGACAGTGGAGAGCCTCTATCCTGCCCCTGAATATAATATAATGAATATAATGTGAATGTAACTTGAATGCAATGAGATGTATTGTAAGGAAGTTAATACCCATGTACTGTTTTGATATAGACATCGACTGCAATGTATATAATCAATGACGTAGCTGTACAACTGTTTTGAACTGCGAATAAAGATATAATTAAATAAATAAATAAATAAAAAAAATGATTATTATTATTCTCCACAGATGATTTGACATTGGGCATTGATGAGTACCCCACATGCAGCACCAAGTCTTAGCCTAAGGGTTCAAGCTCAGCACTTTATGCAGGGTTCTTCATAATTGTTGCTGACCATTTGAGAGGGGGAACAAATAGGAAAGCCCCCTCCCTCCTGCAGCACTTGAGCCCAAGCTGCATGTTTTGGACTTGCTGCTACAGATGGGTGTCTCATACTACTTTTCCAGTTCAGATAGTGAGGAGAGTCCTCTTCCCACCCTCCCACCCCCTGCCGCTTCCTCTCTTACCACCTCCTGCTTAAATCCAAAATATTCTGGTTTGGTAGCTCAGTAATTATTGTGCACTGAATTAAGGACGTTGGCTTGATGCCTGGAACAGTTTAAGCATTAAATGCAGAAATGCAATATCCTCTGAACCCCCTTAGTGCTCCATACATTTTTTATTTTTAAATTTTTATTTATTTTTAAATTTATACACTGCCCTTCCCACAAGGGCTCAAGGCGACTTACAATAATAAAACTCTATACAATAAAACATATCCTCCCTCCCCTCAAAAATTCCAACTCTCCTTACAACTCTACCCAATAACTCAGAAAACCCTCATCCCTGCCCGCCAAATGCTTTTCCTAATAAAATGGTTTTACACCACCTCCAGAAGTTGCTCGGGCTCAAGCAAAACTCCCCGGGAAGGGAATTTCATAAAACTGGGGCAGCAACCAAAAATGCCCTCTGCGCACCTACGGAGAAGGGTAACAGATGGCACCTGCAAGAGGGCACTCCTGGCCGAATGTAGGGGCTGTGATGGTACGCTGTAGGGCAGGCGGTTCTACAGATGGGGGTTGAACGTGAAGACTAGTGTGTGTTACTTGCCCAGTTTAAGAGTCTTTCTAATGTCTAAATTGCTTTAGTGCTTATCATCTTGGATGCTTGCCTGAGGAAAGCTTTAAAACCATTTTCAGATCCTCTATACGTAATCGTGGTCTGGCAATGGACATGTATTATGGCTTTAAGATGTTAAGATCTCTCAGCTTAAACTGTGGCAGGATGGGCGAGGTAAAAATTACTGAAATAAATAAATAAACCTACCTCACAAAGTTCTGAGGATTAAAAAAGTTGTGTTATATGTAAGGCACTCTTGAGTGCCATGGCAGGGGAGTGCTACATAAAAATAAAGATTATTATTATTAATTATAATATTACGAGAAAAAGTTGTTTCCAGCTGGGAGGCAAATCCTGGTTGGCAGACGTATGCAAATGCATTGATAGTCTTTCCATTGAAGCAACCGCTAGCCTGCTGACTTAAGTGTGCCCATATAAGGTGAGCAAAATTTGGCCCAAGACAAGAATGGGTCTGAACAGACTTTTACATCCTGAAACTTAAAAAGTCTGTTGAACATTCCAGGGAAGAATGTTCATCCTCCTCTATTGTGGAATTTAGATTGTGAACTGGATATTTCTTATGGCTAAGGCAATGATTTTACCATGGTATTTATTTATTTATTCATTTTTATACCCCACTCCTCCTGCAAAAACAGCTCGGGGCGGCTAACAATTCAATAATCAAATATAAAAATATAATAAAAATAACAAGTACAACTTAAATATAAATACATATTAAAACATTATCACAACCCGGGAGACGTTAAAAATATTTAAAATGTATTGAACCCTCCCTAACCCTCCACCCCACACCCTCCTCCCTCACCAAAAGCCTGACAGAACAGCAAGGTTTTACATTTTCTTCAAAAGGAGGGGAGGTCTGGGGCCAGCTGGGCCTCTGCTGGGAGGGAGTTCCACAGCCTTGGTGTGGTCACAGAGAACACCCTCTCCATAGTCACCCCCTGTTATACCCAGGAGACTTCGAGACAGGCACGCCCGGTCAACTGCATCTAGAGCCTGGGGAATGAGGCGGTCCTGCATCTACGTGGGGCACAGGCCATATAAGAGTTTATAGGTAAGCACCAACACCTTGAATCAGTCTCGGAAGACTATAGACAGCCAGTGCAGAGAATGGAGAACCTGTGTAATGTGCTCCCGGTAACCTGTCCCCATAAGGAGACGGACCGCTGTGTTCTGCACCAGGTGCAGTTTCCGAACTGTCACCATGGGTAGTCCCACATAGAGCATGCTACACTAGTCCAGTCTTGAGGTGATGAAAGCATGTATAATAGTGGCAAGGTTGGTGTCCAAGACGTACGGCCGAAGCCACCGCACCAGATGTGGCTGGCGAAATGCAGTCCCTGCCACGTCCTCCACCTGGACATCCAGATGGAGTTGGGAATCGAGGAGCACTCCCAGACTATGGACCTGAGAAACGAGCGGGGCGCAAACTCCATCAATGATGGGAAACGTCAACCCCACTGCTTTCCCCACTAGCATCACCTCCATCTTGTTGGGATTCAGCCTTAGTTGGCATGCCCTCATCCAGTGCCCCACAGCCGCCAGACATCGAGTAAGCACCGAGACTGCCGGGTCTGGGTCAGATGAAAAGGAGAAGTAGAGTTGGGTGTCATCCGCATATTGATGTCACCAGACACCAAATTGTCTCATGACCTCACCCAGCGGCTGCATGTACACGTTGAGCAGGAGAGGGAACATAATGGAACCACATGATTGGTCCCGGGGTGATGAAAAACAATCCCAGAGCACCACTCACTGAGTTCTCCTGGCCAGGAAAGAGTAGAACCATTCAAGAACAGTCCCGCTCACCCCTGCTCAGCCTCGCAAGTGAGTCACCATCTTGTGGTCCACAGCATCAAAGGCAGCCGACGGATCTAACAGAATCAGCGGGGTCAAACAACCCTGATCTAATTCATAGCGAAGGTAATTATGAGGGTGGTTCATGGAAGAGGGGTGTGTGTGGCTAGGGATATGATTTTTTTCATGGTAATTTTTTTGGGGGGCGTTCATGGAAGAGGAGTGAAACAAAGTAATGAAAAGGTCCTCCATATAGTTTTCTCTACATCAGTCTACACAAAAATTTTAAGCAGTAAAAGTGTCTGTTATTGGCACTGATCATGTACTACAGTTAAAATCTGTAATATGAATACTACTGAAAAAATCACTTTTACTTTTGAGTACAGAACTGTTGCATATGTCTCTAATTATGACTGTACACTGACAGTGGTATATAAATAATCAAATACATTTAGTATTTTCTGAAAGAGGTGTACATCGTGAGGCTGCATCCTTTGTTGTCATGAAGACATCTTATTTGTATGAAAGATTTTGAACCATCTCCCACAACTCATACTGCTAACAAGTCAGGAATCAATATGCTTTGAGAAGTCTTTTACTGATAAGTCTGTAATTCACAAAGTTATGCAGTTTGTGATTTCTGAGGCCAGTGTGACCTTCATGAGAAAATTGGAGCCATTTAGGTTTTATTTTCCAAACCAAATTGAAAAATAAATTACCAAGTTTGACAGAAATGCAAAGCAGTTGAAACTGCTTTGAAATCCTACAGTCTTATTCTGAGATTAGAGCAAGAATGCATGGCCTTCTGAGCTGAAACTTGTTTGGCCCAACAGCTTCCAGACAGTGTCAGTCTTTAGAATAATAAAGCAAATGACTTGAGGACAATAGTAATATAGTCATCCACTAGCCAATAGATAACTTGCTAAAATGCCATCTTTATGATTCTTAATTAGAATGGAAAAAAGACATAAGAACATAAGTGCCAGACTGGGTCAGACCAATGGTCCATCGAGCACAACCTCCTGTCTCCAACAGTGGCCAATTTCAGTTGCTTGAAGTACCCAACAGTTGGGTGATCCATTCCCTGCTGCTCAGTCCCAGCTCTCGACAGTAGGAGGTTACATTCCCCAAACCTACCTGGCTAATAGCTGCTAATGGACCTATGCTCTAGAATCCTGTCCAATCCTTTCTGAAACTCACTTATACTACTGGCCTTGACCACATCCTCTGGCAACAAATTCCACAACTTAATTGTGTGTTGAGTGAAAAAATACTGTTATTTGTTTTAAATCTGCTACCTGCTAGTTTCATTGATTGTCCCAGTACTATTTGAGAGGGTAAATAATGATTCCCTATTAACATGTTCCACACCACTCATGATTTTATAAACTTCTATCCTCCCTCAGTCGTCTCTTCTCCAAGCTGAAGAGTCCCAACCTATCCAGCCTCTCTTCGTGGGGGAGCTGTTCCATACCCCTTATCATTGTTGTTGCCCTTCTCTGTTCCAACAATATATTTTTTGCGATGGGGAGACCAGAACTGTGCACAGTTTGTGTGCAGTTACTATTACACAAATGTAATAGATGGAAAGAAATGGCAAATAAAGGAAACAATAGTTTCAACAGTAGGCACCTGAACCAATGAAGCCTTCTTTCCTAAATGGTGGGAGGGGGAGGTAAGGAAGAATCCTGTTCATTGTAAGTCTGAGAGTTTTTTTGGTTACAAGAAGGGCTGTATCTCCCCTCTAGGTGCATCTCTTGTTATGGAATCCTGAATCCCTGTTTACCTACAGGTTGTCTCTGCTTGTGCCAAACTTGGTAATGACAATTGGTGCAATAATAATAATAATAATAATATTTGTTTATATAGTACCCCCCCTGGCATGGCACTGGGAGAGCTTCACATAGAACTAATTAGCACAACTTTTAATCCTCACAACAACTCGGTGAGGTAGGTTAGGCAGAGAGAATATTGTGACTGGCACAAGGTCACTCAGTGAATTTCTGGCTAAGGTGTGAGACTTGAACCGGGGCCTCCCCCTATCACCCAGTCCAGGTACTGCACACTTCGCCACTACACCACACTACAATGATGTCAAAATTAGGACTGAAACTTGATCTTGATTTTCTTTTGATTCTCGACAGGAATAACTCTTCTCAGTTAGTTTAGCAAAACTTGAGAATGAAG
>QEPC01013938.1:145120-159881 GCA_003113815.1 Sphenodon punctatus
AATAAATTATTAAACATGAATTTCTTATCATAATTTGACAACATACAATTTTTTCACAGTGCCTTGTCTGTGCTTTACATGTATACAACTTTAATATAATTAATACAATAAAGTGTTAAGAATGTGAGTGAACATAACATTATACAATTCGTTCTACACAATGCAGTTGTGTACAAATAGACTTAACGCACTGTGAAAAAATTGTATGTTGTTGAATTATGATAAGAAATTCATGTTTAATAATGGGAAAATGTGAAAGTTTAGTTATTGATGGAAAATGAATATAAGTATGTATGGTAAGGAATTAAGTGCATATATTACATGTATGTTGATGATGGTAAAATATTAAATATTGGTCGAATTTTGAAATAATTTCAATGTTTTTTGGTGTTTATGTTTTGTTGCAGTGTATGGAGTTGAAGGCTTATTGATTGGATTTCCTAACCAAATCTTTTATTTATTATTAGGTTCCGCAGTTATGGAGCTGAGCGATGCCAATTTACAGACTTTGACTGAATACCTAAAGAAAACACTAGATCCTGATCCTGCTATACGGCGTCCAGGTAAACAGATAAAAGTGCAAAGCATAATATCTGCTTAGCTCCTTAGTCTAATCTTTCCTGCTGCTGGGTTAGTTTGTAAAGAGCTGTAAATTCTCTGAAGAAATTTCGTGTATAATATAATCTTCACCACCTCTTCAGGTTTTTCGTTCTCTTACTTAGCTTTGCTGTGATGTCAGTGAAAAGTGGTGCTGTTTCCAAATATAGATACTAGGGCTAATCGAAAGTAGTCTAGAATATGTTTCTTTCAATGGGGATATGATTTAAGATGGTGCAGATGCAGAATTCCAGATTGTAGTGGAAATATCTACAGGTGTTTAGTAACAGGTTATGTAGTGACTTTCTCTAGCAAGCACTTGAACTAATGAAACCTGGTTTGTATGGAAGTTGATTTATGAGCTAAATTATACAAAGATGTTTTTACAGGTGAACATTATAAGACATGATAATGTCAGGTAATGACTTTCGCATGAATCAAACTCTTTCTGTTCTCAAATAGATTTGCTGTAAACCTATTACAAATTATATGGCCTATCTCTGCACCCACTATCAAATTTGGCTGACCTTGGTATGAGGGGCCTAAAGTTATTGGAGTGGAAGGACAATATTTGGTGTATGTAAGTGAGATTTTGAGGAATGCAGAAGAGGCCATATCCTCTCCAGATTTATTTATTTATTTGTTAAATTTTTATCCCGCCCTTACCTCAAAAAGGCTTAGGGCGGCTTACAGGATAAAACAGTCTCAGGGCGGCTTACAGGATAAAACACATGTAAAAGTTAAACATTAAAATACAAACACAACCTCCAACCTACCCCAATGTACCTATTGCTATGAATTCTTGGGTTCTTTGGTTCAAATCCATTTCTGGGGTCAAAAGTTAAGAGCAACAGTGGCATACATACACAACAGTTGGTGGCATGATCCTTAGGAAGCAGGCTAAAAAGACATTCATTCTGCGGTCTTCCTCAGAACCTCTCATTAAATACTAGTGTCTTCAGGGTACTGTGCGTTACCTTGTTTGTTCCTGAAGCCAACTGTGACAAAGATGGAATTCTGACTGGAAAAGTTAGGTGGTGGGTGACTGGCTTTTGTTTTTTTTTGGGGGGGCAGTTGTACTTTTTTGCTAAATGTAGACTATTCTCTTACAGCGGAGAAATTTCTTGAGTCAGTGGAAGGAAACCAGAATTACCCATTGCTACTCTTGACCCTGCTGGAGAAGTCGAAAGATAACGTCATCAAAGTCTGTGCCTCTGTAACATTCAAGAATTATATTAAACGGAACTGGAGAATTGTAGGTATTTTAGTGACTCTAATCATGCTGAGATGCAACATAACACTATATTTCTCTAGTTTCAGTTTATTTTGTATATGACAATGCTTTGGTCATTTTTTTGCTAATGTGGATTTTTTCATGCCTCGATACAGGAGGGAGACACTAAATAGGAGAATACAAGTTTTAAAAGAAAATTTCAGGTTGATGGATGTTCCTTTTAATTTTGCCCATCTAGTGTAAACATCTTAATTTAACTTTGCACTCCACTTCAACTGCACTACAGTTTATTATATTTGTAAGTGGCTGGCCAGATTTTCAAAATAGCAATTTTTAAAGGGAAGTTTTTAAACTTTTGATTTGCATTAATCTTTTTTTACTGGTCACTGACCCGCATTAATATTTCAGCACAGGCAAAACAAGTAAGTAATCTATCATACACTTGAACTAGTATTTTTTCTTTTAGATTGAAGATGAACCAAACAAAATATGTGAAGCAGACAGGATAGCCATTAAAGCAAATATAGTACACTTGATGCTTAGCAGTCCAGAACAAATTCAAAAACAGGTAAGATGATACTGAAGTATATTTTACCTAGATTGCATTAATGACATCTTTATCAATATTGTTTTTAGTGTTGCCTAGCAAGCCTCCTAGTCAGGGTCTTTTTGTCCTAGGTACTGTATGCACACATTAGAAAGATGGTCTATTCCTTGGATATCCTACATTTAGAGTGTGGCTGCTGTGTTGTCCCAAGTACAAGAGACAAAGGGACCCATCTAACTTCTATTATGGTCAGCAGGAATTTTGCCATTGATTTCAGTGGGAGTTGGATCAGACCCAAAGTAGTTGGGATACTTTATATTGGACTAACTCTGGGGAGTGTGCAAGCTTTAAAGCCACACAGAGCTCTTCAAGCTGTGTGTGTGTGTGTGTGTGTATCACACATAATATATACTCATTTTGTGATCTTGAAATGTTCTTAGTTCAAAAATTCCAGGAACATATATATATTCATGTTCATAAGGATGAGACAAAAGTGGATAAAACAAGTGAGGAATAATAATAATTTATATAGTGTCCCCCTGCCAAATGGTGCTCGGAGCATTTCACAACATATGGTAAAATACAATAAAAACCTAAAATCCAATTTAAAACTCTTTATGGGGAATGGAGAGGAAAAATACATGAAGTGGAACCAGCAGTGGGTCCTCTTAAAGCACGTGGACTTTTTTTAAAAAAAAAAGTCTTCAGGCTTTCTTTAAAGTTGAGGAGGGAGGAACTGGATGTACATCTGAGGGGAACAAATTTTGTAGTAAGGGACCTTCTCCAGCAAATGCTTGCTCGCTCACCAACTTAAGGTGTGATAGTGGAATTCCGCAAACAGCATGTGGGTTGCTGAGCACAAATTGCCATCAGAATGAACTTCCAGGAGCAGGTGTCAAATATAACCAGGGCCTAAACTGTCCAGAGCCTAGAAAACCAGTAGCACAAGTCTTAAACTCAAGGCAAGTTATATTCAGGGAAAGAATTCTGACATGCTTGGTAAGTAAATATCTGTCTAGGTATTTACCTGATCATGAATGGCTGCATAACTGTTTTATTTTAATTTTATTTTTTAGTTAAGTGATGCAATTAGCATTATTGGCAGGGAAGATTTCCCTCAGAAATGGCCAGACCTGCTCACAGAAATGGTGAACCGTTTTCAGAGTGGAGATTTTCATGTAATTAATGGAGTCCTTCGTACAGCACACTCCTTATTTAAAAGGTACTGGGGATAAATGTTCGTTCCTAAACTTTTGTTGCAGAGATGGGAAGCCTCAGGCCAAGAGTCAAATGGCGTGCTTTGCTAGTTTTTATTTGGCCCGATCCGGTTCCTACCCTGAAACACTGAGCATGGGGCACGGGAGCAGAGATGAAGGCATGCACATCATAAGGGTAGGGGACAGATCCATGATCTGGACCCTCTTTCAGAGCACACCTCTTCAGGGTCCCCACCCCCATCCTCTATGTGGTCTTTGGCACTTGTACTAATTTTCAAAGTTGGAGGGAAAAGGTTCCCCATCCTGTTCTGTTCACATGCACATACTTCTTCCACTTAAATTTAATTGTGCCTTTCAACTGAACACTGAAGTTGTTGATAGACTTGCTATAAAATGGTTCAGACATCGCTTTAGTTCTTTCATTTCCCTGACTGAACTCATCAAGGTTCAGAGTTTCTTAGAGCTAGTTAGAGACCAGTTAAATTTGAGTGAAGGGTTATGACTCTCTCCTCCCTTGACTTGCCAGGTATCGTCATGAGTTTAAATCAAATGAACTGTGGACAGAGATCAAACTTGTTCTCGATGCCTTTGCACTACCCTTGACAAATCTCTTTAAGGTACTGTATTATTCTTGATAAATCTGGAGCTTATTTGAAGCAACACTTGACTCTTTTTAAAATTATTTTTGTTTGTGGTTGTGAATACCTAGGGAACATAGGTTATTTAGGAATAAGTGATATTGAAATTTATATTGATTTGTAATCAGGACAACATAGCTGTAGCTATCATAAATTCTCAATTAATAGGTAATTATGACATTTTCAGTACTTCTGTCAAAGTTTCCTGTTAAAACTTTCTTTACTAGGCTACAATTGAACTTTGCAGTACGCATGCGAATGATGCCAGTGCTTTGAAGGTTCTCTTCTCTTCTCTAATTCTAATTGCCAAACTGTTCTACAGTTTAAATTTTCAGGTAAGCCATCTTATCTCTTTTTCTAATTGATAGTTTGTGACAAAGCTGTCAAGCAGTCAGCTAAGAGGTTCTGAGATTCTTTTATGGCATATAGGCTCCCTAAACCAGAGAGAGCATGATAGGAGATATAGGTTTTAGAAAGGATTTGAAGAGAAGAGGGGAGAGCAGAGTGAATGTGTCTAGGGTGAGAGTTCAAAGCAAAGGAGGCAGCATGCAGATGGACTAACTATTGGGCTGCTTTTCATGAACCCTTGACCTATCAGTCACCTGTGCCCAGTTCTACCACCAGAGGTATAGGAGGAAGGGCTGTCTATAATGTTTAATTCAGCCACCAAAGCTACATAGCTGTGTCAGCAACAAGCCTGATAGCTGTTTGTAAGGCTGTCACGGAAGCACTAGCAGTATAGCTGGTTAGTGAAGCTTTGTACCTATTGTTGCTGTGATTCTGGGTTCCTGGGCCCTTCCAGCTTTTGGGAAGCTGTGCCAAGGGTCCATCTTCTGTTTGCCCAAGTACCTTTCAGTTGGCTTTAGGGGGAGGGGAAAAAGTGGGCGTTTACACATGCACATGCATGGATATCATGCAGCTACCCCAAAAAAGTCAGCTAATACCCACAGATATTAAATTTTACTATCCATTTCTGTTCTAGCATGTGTGGTAAGGGGTCTTGTGAAGTTGTACATAGTGTATAATGCTAAAGAGGTGTTGAGTGATCTGTCTATGTCCTTGTAACTTTTGTCTATTAAAAGATTGCCTACTAGGACATAGGCTAGTCATTAGACCACAATCTGGCTATGGTGGGATTTACACTGGCTGTGTGAGCAACTGTGGACTACCACAAATGGTGCCAAATCCACGTAACAGACTGCATTGGCTACGGCAGTTAAGAACTGGAGCACGCACCCGGGAGACGGGGCAGGAATTGTCTGGGGAGGAGGGCTGGCTGCTGTTCTGGGGAGTGGAGGGCATGATAGGGAGCAGGGAAGAAGGTGTCAAGATGAGTGTTACCGTTGTACAGGAGAACAATTGGGACTTTGGAGCCTGCTCTTCAGTCTCCCGGCCATCGTCCTGTGCCCTGGTAAGAGCCGGGCTCTCTCCCTTGCTCCCTAATGTTCCCTGATACCGCAGCCACCTCTGTCAATACTGCAGCGCTTCCCAAGCACTTTGCTTATGTGCCTTAATACTCACACCTGCCCCCCCACCCCCCAAGCACTTCATGCCTCTCCAGACTCCCTTCTCCCCCCTTCCACCAGTCCATTGATCCCCTGCCCGAGCATTCAGACAGGGGCTTGCAGCTTCTCTAACCAGGCACATGGGCACTTCACAGTTGACATGGGATGTACCACCCCAAGCATATGGATGCTGGTGGGGTGTGCCATGGCAACCGTGTGAGGTGCTGGGGTAGCTGGTGGCACTTGCTCAAAGTTCTGTCCCCCTGGCACAGGGGGCATGACCACTGTTGTCAGCTGAGGAGTGGGGTGGGCTTAACCTACTTGGGGCGTCGGTGTTAGGCTGGTTGCTCTGGTGCAAACAGCATGTAATGCCTGGGGGTAAGGGGTCCACCAGTGTAGAGGAACCAGTACTGCCTGTTCACAGGCACAAGGGGACAGCTGGATTGCAGTCAAAGTTAGTATAACTATAACTCAAAATTAAAATGTGAGCTTGTTTCTTATCTTTTCCTCTAATAGGACCTTCCTGAATTTTTTGAAGATAACATGGAAACCTGGATGACACATTTCCATAGTCTTTTAACTTTAGATAATAAACTTTTACAGACTGATGTAAGTATTGCATACAACTTGACACAGGTGTACAAGGAAAAAGTCTATTTGTTGTAGGAAAGATCTTGGGCATAGCATTAACTGAAAATGCTACGTTTTCTCAATGCGTGGTTAATGGGAGACTACCATACCAGTGATAAAGAATGTATGGGAAGGGATAAAACTAAACTAGAATTCTGGCACTGTGTATTATGAATGCCCTATTCATAATACACAGTGTCTGGATACAATGGTTATGATAGCTAGAAAATCTAGTATGAGTTTTCTGTCTCTGCTTCTGAGAATAAAGAGGATTCTAAATTAAGCTTGTGCCCTGTGTATTGTCTTTTTAACTTATGGCCCTTTTATCATATAGTTACCCTGTGCCATTTAAATTTAACATGCATGTTTGCCAGTTCAAAAACTGTGCTTATGCCTGCCCTCACAAGTAATGGTGTGTCTGCACCCCATAGCTAGTAGAAAGCACTTGACTTTGGTCTTTGGACTGAACAAACCATCTAATGTGTTGAAGAGATTTTGACTTGGTGTTTTGTCACAGAAACTTTTCCAGTGCTGTTGATGACTGTCCAGATAAAGAATTTTTGAACAATACAGTGGCCAGTTAGCATAGTTTGAGTCATTTGTAAGTATTCATCCATTTTAAACAGTCATATGACTGACATGCAAATGTCTTCCAAACCTAAAAGGTAATTACCGTACTTTGCCACTCAATGGAGCCAAAACATTTTTTAAATGCTGCTTTTAAAGAAACAGTTGCAAAATACAGTGAGACACTGCAGCCTGGGCAGTATCTAGTGAACCACTTTTCACCATACCGAAAGGAAATTTTTCCATCATACGAATTGGTTAAGCATATGTCAAGTTCCGGTTTGAATCCAAACTACCTGAATGTGTTATCAATACCATGTTTATACTCTTCACTAGAGTAAATATTTTAGAAGTTGTGACTAGCTTTCTCCTCATACCTCTGCATCCTCCTCCTGCTGGGTAGTTCTACCATTGACCACTAGGAGGCAGATGATGATTTTCTTTTCATTACGCATGCGTCAGTTGGAGCTACCCAGCTCTCGCCAGTCCGTCGTCTGCCTCAGGACTGCTAGGACGCGCTTCGGGATCCTCCGGACATTCAAAAAAAAAAAAAAAAAAAGATTAGGAAAATTGGCAGGGGCAGTAAAGGGACAGCGATTTCGGATGCAATCTCGGGATTGCCAGACAGGGTCATGTTAAAACTTATCCCTGTCGACTCCTTTGCATGACGCCTGGGAGCAGGGGTGGTCGCTCTCTTCCCGCCTAATGAGAATTTGTCTTTGCGGTGCTTCCCCCGCCTATGAACAGGTGCAGTGTGGCTGGGCCCTGTTCGAGTGCAATTTTTCATCAGGTTAAATCCTGAAATTGAAGAAAACAAAAAAAACACGGAGAATGAGTGCATCCGGAAAAGTTCCGGTACCCCCTTCACCCCTGCTGGTGGGTCGGAGGTGGCAGCAGCGGAAGGAGGGAGCCAGAACACTCGGGTACACTCCCTTGCTGCAATAGCTCAGTCAGTGGGGGAGATAATGGCCACCTTGAAGGAGCTCTCACAGGCCAAGGCAAGTGGGAAGAGGAAGAGGGCNGAGAATGAGTGCATCCGGAAAAGTTCCTGTACCCCCTTCACCCCTGCTGGTGGGTCGGAGGTGGCAGCAGCGGAAGGAGGGAGCCAGAACACTCAGGTACACTCCCTTGCTGCAATAGCTCAGTCAGTGGGGGAGATAATAGCCACCTTGAAGGAGCTCTCACAGGCCAAGGCAAGTGGGAAGAGGAAGAGGGCTCCTCCCGCCGCTGACAGGACCGCCAGAAAATTGATGAGGGCGGGAAAACCCAAGGCAATAGCAAAAAAGGGCAAGCCTCCTCTAGGGGGAGCTAGATACCAGATATTACAATCCCCTCAGGTTTCTGAGGGGGAAGAGCAGCATCAGCAGGGAGAGAGCAGTCAGGGCCTCAGAGACCATCTGCTGATGCAGTCAGACTCAGACTCCGCTTCTACTGGGGAGAGATCTGACATAGAGGAGGGGGAATGCGTGGAGCCCATGGCAGACCCCAAGGACAGGGAGGGAGAGTTCCCTGTGCACTGTAAAGAAGAGCTGCTAGGGTAGGTGATTAAAACTCTTCAACTCAGGGAAAAGCCCTCTAAGGAGGACTCTTCTGATTCACAAAATGAGGAGACTAGGGATTATATCCCTACAGTCCATGGCAGGGATCAGGGCCTGCCCCTGGACACAGCCTTTGAGAGGATAGTGCTTGACGAGTGGAAACACCCCGATAAGGTTTACAAGATGAGCAGGGGCACAGGACTCTCTCTACTCCTTCTCCAGAAGGAAGGAGCCTCTGTTCAAAGGCCCCAAAATAGATGCAGCAGCTGCTTCTCTGGGCCGTCAGACAGTGTTTCCCACCGAGGGGGACTGTCACCCTCGGGACCCGACAGCTAGAGGTGTGGACTCCGCTCTTAGGAGGGCGATTGATTCCACAGCAGCCTCTTAAAATAAATATCGTGGCCTCCTATGTATCCAGGGCTCTCCTTGCATGGATGCAGGAAGCCCAGGACCCTGAGCTATCAGAAAGAAAATCACAGAAGCTCTCATCTCGCATTTGTATGGCTATGGCTTTCTTGGCGCATGTGACAATAGATGCCTTAACTTGGTCAGCCAGGTCTATGGCCAATAATATAGCAGCCAGGCACAGGGTATGGCTGCGCTCTTTGCAGGGGGACACAACGGCTAAAAATCTTCTCACTTAGGCCCCTTACAAAGGAGCCAGGGTCTTCGGGGTATGTCTCGAGAAAGTGCTCGAGGAGGCAAACGTCAAAGATAAGCCTAAGACACTGCAGCAGGTTGCACCAAAAAGGGGGCTTTTTCGAGGCCACTCTTTCAGATTTAGGGGATTCGGTGGCACCTCTAGGAGGGGTTACAGCCAGGGTCCCAGGGACTATGCAAATAATTTTTCCTTTCGAGGGAGAGGATACAGATCAGGGAGGTTCGATATGTGAAGGCAGAGGGGGTTTGCCTCCACCCAAACAAAACAGGACGCCTGACTTTTCAAAAGTAAGGGGCAGACTTCAGCAGTTCCAGGCAGCGTGGGAGGAGTCCGTCACAGACGCTTGGGTCCTCTCCTGCGTAACAGAGGGCTATCATATAGAACTGAAACGCCCCCCAAGGAAAAGGTTCATTTGCCTCCCCAGTGCCCAAAGTCAGACTAAAACACGTGGCCCTGGCAGCTGAGATTCAAAGACTCTGAGAGATACAGGCAATAGAAAGGGTGCCAGAGTACGAGCGTTTCTCAGGCATTTATTCCATCCTGTTCCTAGTGACCAAGAAGATGAGGAAATGGAGGGCGGTACTAGACCTCAAGGCTCTCAACAGATACGTAAAGAAACACAGATTCAAGATGGAAACAGCGACGTCAGTGTGCCAAAGCCTGCAGAAGGACGATTGGATGGCATCTCTGGACCTCACAGAGGCCTATCTGTATGTACCGATCTGGGGCCCGCACAGGAAATGGCTCAGGTTTGCCTACAGCGGGGAACGCTGGCAGTTCAGAGTCCTGCCTTTCGGTTTGTCGTCGACCCCTAGGACTTTCACGAAGATCTTAGTCCTCCTCATCACCAACCTCTGCAGCGAGGGGATCCATGTGTATGCTTACCTGAATGACCTACTGATCCGGGGCAACTCCCCCAGCAAGGTAGTCGCACCTAAGCAAGACCATCCGGTACCTGGAGAGACATCGCTTCGTGATAAACAAAGAGAAGTCACCTCACCCCAAGTCGCAGATTGGAGCATCTGGGGATACTGATAGATACCACCTCCAATCTTGCATTCGTACCACCAGAGCGACAGGCCAAGATACAGACACTAGTCCAACTGCTGAGGCTCCGTGACCGCATGAGGCTAAAACAGCTAGCAAGGTTGCTGGGGTTACTGATATCTTGCATAGGTCAAGTGACGTGGGGCTGGTTCCACCTGCGTCCCTTGCAGAGGCAGCTAAGAGGTTTTCAGAGAGAGCTCATGCTCTGGCTCAATCCATGGGTCCCCATTCCATGAAGGTTAAGGACCTCAATGTTCTGGTGGTTTAAAGCCGGAAACGTTCCAGGAAGGAGTGCCTCTCATGGAAACAACAAGATTGGTGTTTACAACGGATGCCAGCCTCCGGGGGTGGGGGTGAGGCACTCAGGGCCCCATTCCGCCCAGGGGCTCTGGTGACAGAGAGATGCAGGCAGGAAGATCAACTTCCTCGAATTGAAGGCCATTCGCCTCACCCTACAACATCTATACCCGACGTTCTCCTCTCGCCACCTCCTAGTGTACATGGACAATGTGACGGCAAAGGCCTATATCAACCACCGGGGGTGGGTGGGTGTCGAGATCAATAGACCTACACCGGGAGGCAGTCAAACTCTTTCATGGGCTCAGTCATACCTGGTGTCCATGAAGGCCCTACACATCAGGGGCCAGGACAACACACAGGCCGACTGGCTGAGCTGACAGACCCTGGATCCTCACGAGTGGGTGCTGGACAGGTCCGTATTCCGACAGTTAGTAACATGGTTCGGCCTCCCGCAGGTAGATCTGTTCTCAACGAAGGAGAACACTCAGGTACCTCGCTTCATGACACGCTCACGATGCACAGAAGCGGAGGGGGTAGGTGCACTAAACCATCCCTGGCCCAGAGGCCTCCTTTATGCATTTCCCCCTTTTCCATTAATTCAAAGGACAATAGTCAAGACAATCAGGGAACAGGCATCCCTGCTTCTGATAAACACCATGGTGGCCCAGGAGACCGTGGTTCTCCGAGCTGATAGAGCTCAGCCACGCACATTACCACAGGCTACCCCTCATACCAACATTACTCTCCCAGGGTCCAGTATGCTGCACAGAGATACAGACATTAAAATTGACAGCATGGAGCTTGAACGCTCAGCACTAAAGGCAAGAGGCTACTCTGAGGCAGTTCTGGCCACGATCCAGCTCTCCAGGAGGACTGCTACTAGGATTAGCTACCGGGCCACGTGGAGAACTTTCGCTATGTGGTCTCTTCAGCAGAACCAGGACCCTACCAAGGCAGGAGTTTCGCAGGTCCTGGAGTTTCTCCAGCAGGGCCTGGATAAAGGGCTCAATGCTAACACCCTGGCTCGCCAGGCTGCTGCCATAGACTCAGTCCTCAGGGCGGTTTCAAATAGGGTGGTCTCCTCCCACAAGAACGTTAGGAGATTCCTCCAAGCAGCCAGAATTATCTCTCCCCCAGTGGTGCATAGAGTCCCCTCTTGGGATCTTAATTTGGTCCTGGAGGCCCTTACCAGGCCCCCATTCGAGCCCCTTAGACATGTATCCCTCTATTTCTTGACATTAAAGGTAATTTTTCTCGTTGCAGTGACATCAGCGAGACACATTTCTGAGTTAGGGGCGCTGTCCATGGAGGACAATTTTTGCATCTTCCAGCGTGACTCAGTTACCTTAAATTTGGATCTGGCTTTTCTACCAAAGATCAATGCCGTTTTTCATAGAGCTCAGGAGGTGGTATTACCCTCTTTTTGCCCTAGACCGGTGCACCCAAAGGAAAAGGTCTGGCACGTGCTGGATGTCCGGCGAGCACTAAAGGTTTATCTGTCTTAGGACTAGGGGGTTTAGGCAGTCTACTTCTCTTTTTGTGAACATCAAACCTGGGTATCAGGGGTGCAAGGCTACGAAGACCCTGATCTCTAAATGGTTGAAACGGAGGATCGTAGAAGCTTACAGGGCAAGGGGTAGGGTCCCTCTCCTTCAAATTTGGGCCCATTCCGTGCGCAGCGCAGCCACGTCATACGCCTTTAAGGCAAGAGCATCTTACGAGGAGATCTGCAGGGCTGCCACATGGGCATCAATTCATGTGTTCGTTAAGCCTTATAAGATGAACAGAGGCTGCTTTAGGCAGAAGGGTGCTGCAAATGGTACTGGACACTCCCAGTGCTGTTGGCTCCCACCCCTGAGGTTTGTCACAATGCTTGGGTACGTCCCAGCAGGAGGAGGATGCAGAGGTATGAGGAGAAAGGAGAATTGGTAACCTACCTTCGGTGAATTCTTTTCTCTCATACGCTCTGCATACTCCTCCGACCCTCCCTGCCAAACAGCATGATTAGGAGGGCAGGGAGTGAGGGACCAGTACCTCAGTTCAGTTAACAAGTTGTGGAATAGGTTGGAAATAATGATTATAGGCATGTGTGTTATAGTTTGGCATTCCATGGGGTGAGTGACGGGAGGGAATCCCGGTTCTCACAATTATTGCTTCTAGTTTTCATCGGATGATGGAGGATAGATCTTTCAGTTTGGGAACGGACTGGCGAGAGGCGGGTAGCTCCAATTGACACATGTACAGTGAAAAGAAAATTATCATCTGCCTCCTAGTGGTCAGTGGTAGAACTACCTAGCAGGAGGAGTATGCAGAGCGTATGAGAGAAAGGAATTCACTGAAGGTAGGTTACCAATTCTCCTTTCAGCATCAGAATCTAGACATTCGATAAGATCTGAGAAAGGAGACGTGAATTTTTATTTTTTGTCTCACTAATTTGCAGTTCTAAATGTTGTATTATAAATGGCTTCAACTGCAAAGTAGTAACAGCCGAGGTGTCACTGGTGTTGAAATCCATGGTTTTGAGTTTTGGCTTTGGTTTTTCTGAGGATGAAGAGGAAGCTGGGCTATTGGAGCTTTTGAAATCCCAAATTTGTGATAATGCTGCTTTATATGCTCAAAAATATGATGAAGAATTTCAGCCTTACCTGCCTCGTTTTGTCACAGCAATATGGAATTTACTAGTCACGACAGGCCAGGAAGTTAAATATGATTTGGTAAGTTCTTAATTATATAGATTGTCCTACTAAAATTGAGAAGTGTTCAGTTGGGCTCAAAATGGGTTCATTTTATATTTTAAATATATGTTTTACATTTTAAACATATTTTATGTTGTTTGTTATTCTAGTTGGTAAGTAATGCAATCCAATTTCTGGCCTCGGTTTGTGAGAGACCACATTATAAGCACCTGTTTGAAGACCAGAACACACTGACAAGCATTTGTGAGAAAGTTATTGTTCCCAACATGGAATTCCGAGGTAATTTTTTTTAAAATCCCTAAAAACTTGTTTCATAAAGATGTAGTAAAGAATATATACGCAGTTGGGAATTGTTACTTCATATTAACGAGGCAGGTTTTCAGTGAATTACCGTGCCTGGATAGTTAAGGCGTCTTGCAGTCTCCATTATAACTCACGGACATTCAGATTTAATGCTATCATGATAAATGTTAGCATGGAGAATTTCTTGGGTGAGAGGTCGAAGCTCTACAAATTTCAGCTAAATCCAATGACAAATGACTGATAAAGCAGTTTAGAAATTATGGCTGAGGAGCAGGTTTTTTGTCTGTTTCTGACTCTCAAACTGATCAGCCTTCAGGGTTTAAAAGTTATGCCTGAGAAACTAACAGCCTTCCAGAAAAGACAAGCCTGTGGTCCAGGGCTACCTTTGGTTATTTTTTATTTATTTTTAAATAGTATTTTTAAAGTTTTAAGATGTTTTAAATCTCCATTTTAGGCTATGGGAAGGAAAGTTATGCAACACATGCGTAGTTCGTGGTGCCAAGAGCCAGGCAGGGGACTTTCTCCTCCATCTCTGTTTCTCTCCTGGACGGCGCTTGGGGCAATTGTCCCCTGGGGCTTGTGGGGGGGGGGGAACGGTCACCCCTGGCTCCTTGCCACTGCTGCTGTTCCCCCCTGGAGCAGCCCGTGCCAGTGCCCCTGCCACCCCTCATGAGCGCCACAGGCTGGGAGGCTTTACTAAGCAGCCCTCTTGTGCCAGGAGCCAATGGGGGAGGGAGGCAAGCCCTCGCGGCAGCAGCAGGGGAGGTTTCTACCCCATACTTGCCTGCCTGCATGCCCGCTCACCAGGTGCTACTGCCATTGCTGTCGCGGTCACATACACGCTGCTGTGTGATGTTTTAAAAGGCCCCGTGCTTTGGCGCATGCTGGGCTGCCATTTTCGTTGACTGACATGCTGGGAAATGTGGCCCCAGCATGTGCTCCGGAGCAGAGGCTTTGAAAACATTGCATGGCCACATGTGTGCCATTGATGGCAGCGGCAGCACCACCACCACCAGAGGATGGGCAGGCATGCCCCAACCTTTCATCAGACACTCCCCTGTCCCCCCTAATCCTGCCCTCCATCACCTCCTAACCCCTAATGCTGCCCCAGCCCCTCCCAGAGTGCCCCTCTGCAAGCCCCTAGGCCCCCAATTCTGTCCTGAGCCCCTCACAGCCCCTCCCATAGCCGTACAATCCTGCCCCAGCCCCTCTGCCACCTCTTAGCCCCCCAATGTTGCCCCTAGCAGTGAGCCCCTCCCCATGTCCTACAATCCTGCCCCC
>QEPC01013938.1:160819-187930 GCA_003113815.1 Sphenodon punctatus
CAAAAAGGAGTTTATTTGTCAATTTTTATTTAAAAGCATATTATATCATTTGTGGAACAGCGAGACCAGTTATTGTTTATTAACAAACCATGTTTACTTCTGAAATATTGAGGAACAAATTATAGATGTTTTCAGAAGTTTGTAAAATTTTGCCATCAGGCAATGTGGTTAGTTTTGGAAAGGTCTGACTTATAAATCTGATCTACTTTTTCTGCAGCTGCTGATGAAGAAGCTTTTGAAGATAATTCTGAAGAATATATAAGAAGAGATTTGGAAGGATCTGGTAATGCACTGATTTTTTTCCAATACATAAATCTTTAATTTTTTCAAGTAGACAGTCCTTGGTAAGGTCTACTGCAAATAATGAATAAATATAGCTGACAATACCCTTATGACTTTTTTGCATTATAAATCTAGTCCATTTTTGATTGATTAAAATTCCAGAGTGTTACTATGGCTGCTTGTTTACATTCAGGGAGGGGTGGGGTTAACACAGTCACATGAAATCCCTGCTCATGGGCACCAGTTTTTTAGCGTTATTTTCCTGTTCTCCCATTAAATTCAATGAGTGCAATCCAGCTAAGTGGCATTAGAGATGGGGGCACAGCCCATTGAAGGGGATCCCTACCCCTTGGGTGTGTCCCACCAGGGCTGGGGGCACCCTACTGGGGGACTGCCCAACAGCCCCCGTGCAGCAAAATAGATCGGGGCGCTAGTGCAAGCTCGGAGCAGTAGCAAGGCCCGCGCAGCCATAGGGACACAGGCACCGGCTGCCTGGAGCCACTGCACCCCTGCCTGGCCAACCCCTGAGACACCCAGGACAAGAGAGCCCTGGACGAGGCCTTGCCGCTCCTTGTACTGCAGTGCGAGCCGGGACTCACGTGTAACCAGCCTGGCTTTTTCGTCCTGGGTGTCTCGGGGGCTGGCCGAGCAGGGGTGCAGCAGCTTCAGGGACTCCAGGCATTCTGCCCTGTTGCACTACCTCCCCCTTCCGTTGGGGAGCAGAGCTAGATGCAGCGCTGAAGCCGCTGGGGCTCCAGCGTCATCTGCTGGTGCGGTTTCGGTGCATTGCTGGATCGCGCTCAATAAGTCCCTGCCCCTCCCTGAACATTGGCAAGCAGCCTAAGGCTAACCACATCCTAAATACCATTCTCCTGTAGAATGGACCACACTTCAGATAAACAGGCATCTACTTAGCTTGAAGTTTCATATTCTAGTGTATTTGTACAGACCCTGGACAAGAGTTTACATTATATATGCACTCCTACGTCTGCTTGAGACTTTAAATCTGCTCATGTTTTTTTCATTGGTCTTCATCACAATTTTACGTTGGATGCCAGTTTGGCAAGCAAATTGCAAGCTCTTATGAGAAACCAGTTGCTGCTTGGTGCTTCCGCTATTTAGCTGGAGCCTTTAGCTTCCTAGCCATTTTTTTTCAAAGCTAAAATCTTTCCAGTTTGTCTACAGCCAATTCTAGTAGATATTTGTCCTCTTTGGGGAGGGAAGAGAAAATGTGAATCTTACAAAATCATACTAAAAATATACAAGCCCAGGTACATAATTATCTCACGCTTGCATCCCTGTGCTAAAATTTTGTAGGCCTGGACAGGCTTAGTGTAGCTTATTTTCGCAATAGCAGAATTTTGGTATAAGTCTATTTATCCTTCTCTTTAATTTTTTTGTGCATGGAACTTATCCATTGTAGGTTCATAGCAGGTAAATGAAATTAGAATACCCTGCCTCAGGGTAGGGGGTTGGACTGAAGGACCTCTGAGCTCGCTACCAACTCCACAGATCTATGATTCTGTAAGCCAATAAAAGCTAAACTAATTGGGTATGTAACTTACCTCTTTTTTACTTCCTCTGCTGTACAGATATTGATACCAGACGTAGAGCAGCTTGTGATCTAGTACGGGGCTTATGCAAGTTTTTTGAAGGCCCTGTAACAGGAATATTCTCTGGCTATGTTAATTCTATGCTCCAAGAATATGCAAAGAATCCATCCGTCAATTGGAAACATAAAGATGCTGCAATTTACCTTGTAACATCTTTGGCATCAAAAGCTCAGACACAGAAGGTACTTTCACTTACCTTTTTGTTTTTTAGTCATACATTGTATGTATAGATGAGGCTTAATTTATCATTTTATGTTGAACTGAATTGTGAGGAACTGGACTATTTTAGAAGTGGTGTGAGATCAGAATTGGGCCAGTAAATTACAGTAGCTCTGTTAGGTACTATTAGTATTGGCTGAAGTTACACATGTAGAATGAAAGTTGCAGAGCCAAAGTAATCCTGACCTGTAGCTTTCTCACTGTTCATTGTACGTTCTGAACAGCAGTCGTCATTTGTGGACCAGATGACATAATGGCCATCAATACTGTGTCCGCTTGCGTTAATTTCTTTCCCCCTGAAACCCAACGTTTTCAAGGGAAAAGAGATGTAAGTTCATCTACGGTACCATCCAGTGTTCTTCCCCACTTGGAGTTTAAAATGTGAGTCCTTTTCAATTACTCATTTTTCAAAGTGCTGTACAAACATGTTTACAGATGGGGAAAGCTGAAGCAGGGAGGCTGACAATGGTGCTCAAATATAGGGAGAGCAACATTTTCAGAGGGAGAGGGTGTTAACAAACGAGATGATAGCCCCTTGGAGTCTGGGTTCAGTCCATGCATCCCCCCCACTCACATGTTTAGCATGTAGAGCCTAATAAATTGGCATTCCTCTGCATGTATTTCTTGTGTTTTTGCGTGGCAAGCCTAATACATGGGTAGATGTTCTTTCCCATTGTGCTCCGTCCACCAACCCTCCTCCCCTTCAGAATCCCGCCCTGACCATAATTCACAGAGGTGGGGGTGGGAAGTGTGCCTCACCCCAGGAACTGTCCTCTGGCGTGAGCATGGTATGGAGAGGGCTCGAGTGCTTTCTCTGTGAGGGCAATTGCTGGGGGAACCAGGGTGGTCGATCGGGTTCCACGTAGGGGTGTGTGAGTGGCTGATGGTGGCTAGGAAATGGTGCCTGCCCCTGAGCAACAATGCTGGCGATCACGGCAGCAACATGCTCGAGCAGGGAGCTCTGGGACAGGTTGCTTTGTGTCTGTACCCACATCTCACTCCTCTCCTTGCTTGCCTTCTCGATCACACTGTCTGACCATTCAAACTGCTGCTTCCATGCCTGTCCGCCTGCCAGCGGTCCAGACGAGGCTCGGCAGCAAAGGTGTTGCATTCTGCTGCGCCAGCTGCCTATGCTCCTTGGCCATGCTGTTTAATGGTATCCCAGATCTCATCCACCTGCCATGTGGTCTCCCCAAGACGCTTCCTTGCCATATCCTCCCTGCACCGTCGGTTGTGGACCCGCAGGTCCTAGTTCTGCTGGGGCTTTGTGGCAGGGCGTTCCTGTTGCAGCTGGCAGACCTGTAGCAAGTCAAGCAGAAATTCATTAGTTAAGACCGCCTCGTCTACCTTCCTGCGATTTTCCCCCCCATCCCCCTCGCCCAATTTTCAGCCCTCTGCATGCCCAAAGGGAAATGGAATTAGTACCTGCCCTAGCCAGCTTCTGGGACAGTTGCTGCAGCAGGATCTCAGCACCACGCAGTTCTCCTCTACAGTAAACCTAGGAGGAGTGAAGAACTTACAGAAATCAACCACTGCCATTCATGCCCTCCCCTCTGGACGTCATTTTGATTTTCCCCCCATACCAGCTTGCAGGCCTGCCCTGGTGATTTCCCACCCACTTCCTGTGCTTATTGTTCCCATCCCGTGGAGCTGTATCCTGGGAATTTTCCTGCTGCTCCTCTGCGTTCTACACAGTAAACAATAAAAAAACATAATTAGATAATAAATAGAAGCCTTTATCATGCAGCTGTATAAATGAACACCCCCGTGCATTAACTTACTGTTCACTGCTGCCTCTACAAAGATGGCATCTGGGTCCTTGGTGCCCTCAATCACAACCTTGAGTAGCTCCTTGAACAAAGTCTGTCTCTTGAGCTCGAGGGGATACACTGTGAGAATAACGGTGTCCATGTTGACCTGTTCTGGCTCCAGGACAGGCATGGAGGGATGTCTGCCAGCAGTCACAGCCTCCATGGTTGTAGCGGGAGTAGGCAGTGAGGGAGCCATATCCACCCGCTTCTGGCCCCTCATGAATGCACAGCCATACACAGGATGCAATAATGGCTCCATCCACGCTTAGGAACTAGTCAACGAGCTTGTAATAAGGCAACGCTTGCTTTTTTTGACTGGAAACGAAGTTGTTACTATTCTGGATCTCTTTGTATCTGTGCCTGAAGTTCTTGGCCTGCTGGTGGCACTGGTTCATGTCCCAGGTGAAGCCCCGCTGCGCCATTTGGACTGAAATCTCTTTGAACACCGCCTCGTTCTTGTAGCACTTCACCACAGCATATTGGACCTTCTGCACCCCCCATAGAGCGATGAAGGCGTTCCTTGGTCCAGGGAATGTAGCGTTGGCGGGTGGATTTGTCGGCAGCAAGTGGCTATGACTGAACATTGGAGGTAGCGGTGATGTTTGTTGCCTGGCTGTCAGTATTTGCTGTGGCCCAAGTGGTGTTTATCCTCCACAAATCTTTCCTGAGAATGCAACAGCTGGGAAACGGCAAGCATCAATCATGCACTGCCAACTTGGACCAGCTGGGAGAACACATGTTTGAAAACAGGGTGGTGAGTTTTTAAGGCAGATGTTGCGCATGTGGCATTGAGTATGCACGTGGAGTGAGGAGCTGGAAGTGGTCGCTCCTCAGAATGCTCTAGGACCTTTGGCTGCAACTCTATGATGCTGGGGGACTTGTACGTGCGGAAGCGCTGGATCCAACCTAATTGACGAGACGCGGACATGTGGGTGCGTATTTGCCTGCATGGTGGGCTCCACAAGCTGTGGGACCTTGCCATGAGTGGATGCTGCGTGGGTGGTGGCCATATGGCTGGTGGGGACAAACATGTAATCAACGGGCTACCATCTCCTTTAACACCCAGAATTAGAACTCAAGTTCTTAGCTCCCAGGTTTGTGGAACACATCCCAGTAACAATATTTAAATTGAAAAGTTAGTAATATTCTGTATTTAATACCGCAGCTTATTACTAACTAGGACAGTGGTTCTTAACCTGTGGTTCGTGGACGCCTGGGGGTCCACAGAGCATATCCAGGGGGTCTGTGAGAAACAAGCTGCTTCTGTTCTGCCTGACCCTAGGGGACTGCCTGACCCTAGTGACCCAAAGGGGTCCCTACCTCCATACAAACATTTTTAGCGGTCTGTAAATGAAAAAAGTGTGAGAACCCCTGAACTTGAAGATTATGCTATTGTTTTACTAAAAGTTATTTTGAAACACTTTATATTAAGGTTACATTTGTAAACGTAAGGGTCCATAAACAATTAAACTTTAAATGAATAGTTACGGGTTCAGGGCAGCAGATGGCTTGAAACTATTTGTGGCACATTTTTATGAGCTTGCAGCAATTGCTTACACATACCTCGTATGTCTATAACATGCTTGTAGCATTTAATCCTTTATCTAAATAAAGATTTAGATTTCATTGACAGCTTTTAAGATTTCATTGACAGCTAAAGTGTTAGTGGCTACGGTAAATGTGAACTAAAACTGGAAAGTGTATGAGAACTCTCCTGGAGGAGGACAATGCTCTTTATTAAATCAGATAAACAACACTTAATGTGGTGGCTGAGGTTTTTAGAAATATTTAGGTTAATTGGGTACATATATGCAATAATTCAAAACCAAGCCTAGAACACCGTGATACTCACAAAGATTGTTGGCTTTCTTTTTCTAGCATGGAATAACACAAGCCAACGAACTTGTAAATCTAACCGAATTCTTTGTGAATCACATTTTGCCTGATCTGAAATCTGCTAATGGTAAGTTTAGTAATATGTTTGCCGCACCTTTGGTGCCACCATTTCATTAAAACAATTTCAGTGGCCATAAATGCTTCCTGATATAAAAATCTTTTGAATAAAAACTAAAAACAAACACTACCTGATGGCAGGCAGTTGCCTATTAAGAGAATCACTGTATTCTCTACAGCTGCTTCATGCTGTGTGCTTTTTACAGCAACATGCACACAATTCTGAAAGTCTTTACTTTTCAAACAAAATGGCAGGGCGGGAGCTGTTCTTTCAGCTGTTCTCAACTTTTCATTCAGCTGCATATAAAAATTGTTCATTATGGTACATAATGATTTTCAGAAACTCACCAACCATAACTTTCATTTATAGTGAATGAATTTCCTGTGCTTAAAGCTGATGGCATCAAGTACATCATGATTTTCCGGAATCAAGTAAGTTGTTTTTTCAACCTAACTTCTTAATATCATCTACCTTGAATTGCTTCAGACTTAACAACCTAATGAACACTCATTTTTTGTACTCGACGTGTAACAAACTACATCCCAGATCTATTGGGAATCCACATTTGTCACTTTCCATGACAAATAGTTCTGAAGTAAATATTCTCCTTCTGTCCCCTGTCAGTGCTCCGCATGGGTAGCTCTGCGGATGGCCAATAGGAGGCAGAAGAAGAAATTCTTCCTGCGCATGTGCGGAGCTGCCCTCTCCTCAGTCCTATCTTTGGCCGTTGGGAGGTCAGCGCAGCTTCTCTTACAAGGATAAAGAAAATCAGAGAAAATCAGCTGTCCACCCAGGATCCAACTTCGGGCGAGGGCCGGCGGGGTTGTTTGTTTTCATCCAAGGGATCCCTCGTCGGCCTCCAGGTTGCCGCACAAAGCGCCCGGGAACCTGAGAGACAGGGCAGCGGAGCGGTCTTCCCCTCCTAGCCCCCCCTCCTCCCCCCCACCAACTTGCCGGAGTTTTTTTTTTTTTTTTAAAAGGAAAATACACAAAGAAGAAGGGGGTTGTCTTGTAGACCTACAGGCTCCGGCTGCCGCACAAAGCGCCCGGGAGCCTGGAAACGCTGCAGGGGCCATTAAACAACGCAGCGTCTCAAGGCGCCATCGGAGCTCAAGCCCCACAATTAGTCCACTGGCGACCGCGCTGCCACCCGGGAGCCAGGAACGGCAACTGTGAGTAGGCAATCAGCCAAAAGAATCCCCTCAGAACCTGCGGGGTTTAGGGCCCCAGCCCGCAGCTAGCCCGAGCCTGCCTTTTTGTCAGCCCGAGCCCGCCTGGTTTTTTTTACCAGCCGTTACCCTGCACCTCCCCCATTCCCCTCTTCATCCCGANGTACATCCCGTGCGGAGCACTGACGGGGGACAGAAGGAGAAACAAAAATTGGTCACCTACCTCGGTGAATTTTTCTTTTCTTTCCAACTGTGAGTGCTCCGGCCCTCCCTGTCAAACAGCACTGGAAGATAGGGGGGTACTTGGGAGACCCATTACGCTAGTTCAAGTTCAGTTAGAGACTTCAGTTAATTAAGTTTTTCAGTTCATAAGTTAGCCTGATAGGCAAGCAGCACCCAACGATTCCCGGGCGGGTGCGAAAACTAACGTATTCATGAGATTTTACAGCAAGTGGAGACGTTTCCTCGGCTCGGTTATGGACTGAGGAGAGGGCAGCTCCGCACATGCGCAGGAAGAATTTCTTCTTCTGCCTCTTATCGGCCATCCGCAGAGCTACCCATGCGGAGCACTGACAGTTGGAAAGAAGAGAAACAAATTCACCGAGGTAGGTGACCAATTTTTGTTTACTTGTCTGAATAGTTTGCTTGTCTTCACTTTCCATATGCTGCTCATTTACTGAATGCTTAATAGTATTTTCTTTCCATTCAGCAAATCCTTGGACAGAATCAGGAGTTCAGTGAATTCTAGTTAGGACATCTCTCTACCCCTCCCCCCAAAAATTCAGAATGGGCTGAAGGATAAAGTTGCTTTGACAAAGGCAATGACAAATACCCATATCCTGTACTATTGGGAGCAAATAGCAAAGAAAAGAAGATGTGTGTCCCCCATTTAGGTACTAAGGGGAAAGGGGGGGGCGGGAGTACTAAGGGGGAAAAAAAATCCAAATACCACTCTTTGTAGCATCTCTATAATCCCATGAAATGGATTTTTAAAACTCTCCATTAAAACATTAGTACTGATCTATAGTGGATTTCATTGTAGAATTTCCCAGAGAATGAGAAAAATACCTATATTTTTATTTTTTATTCAAATTTATATGCCACCCTTCCCAAGAGGCTCAGGGCAGCTTAAAACATATAAAACCAGCTAAAAATCCCTTTAACCCTCCCCTCCCCCGCTAAACACCTGGCCAAATGAAAAGGTGTTCCATAATTGTGGAGCAGCCGCCAAGAACATGCCTCTGTACACCCTTGTAGAAACTTCTTGGGGAGATGGCACCTGCAAGACACCACTCCTGGTGACCTCAGAAGCCACTACGGGACATAAGGGAAGAGAGAATATCTGAAAAGAGAACTATTAGACATTTCCCCTCAGGAGAAGATAAGTGACAGCAGAAATTAGGTAGTCTTGCAGACATCCAGTGTCTGTGGCTTGATATTGATGAAGCCTGTCAAATATTCTCTTTAGTTCTGCAGAATTTCTAGCTCTAATAAGTGAATTTCATAAGTCAAGTATATTATGCCCATGCCTTTGTGTTTTTGTAGGTACCTAAAGAGCAACTTTTGGTGTCTATCCCTCTCTTAATCAATCACCTTCAAGCAGAAAGTATTGTGGTTCATACATATGCAGCCCATGCCCTGGAGCGATTGTTTACGATGAGAGGAACAAACAATGCTACACTGTAAGTAACCAGTCTTAAGGGATTTTTTTTACCTCCTGGTTTTGTATTCATCTTGAGTTAGCTAATGAATTTGTCTGACTGTAACATGATTGGTTTCTTGATCTTTTCATATTGGAGTATCTTAAATTGCTCATAGTTTGTCTATTTGGATAATGCTTACCCATGACAGAACTCTGGCTTGCTCTACAGCATTACAGCTGCGGAAATGGCACCATTTGTAGAAGTGCTGTTAACAAACCTTTTCAAAGCGCTGACGTTTCCAGGCTCATCTGAAAATGAGTACATTATGAAAGGTAAGAAATGTTGTCCTATGTATTGCGATGGGTTTAGCTAGAAGCTGGCCACCTTAAGTCGCAAATTAATAAATTACTAGCTTTATGAAGACTTCTTTATTACAAATATACACATGCCAAATATGTGTAGCCTCAAGAAGAGAAGACTTAAGGAGAGCTATGATATCAATCTTTAAATATCTTAAGGACTGCCACCAAGAGGATGGCAAAGAACTGTTCTGAATTGCTACAGAGGCCTGGACTAGAAACAATGGGCTCAAGTTACAGGAAGGCAGATCTGTTGGTTAAATATCAGGAAAAACATTTTAACAGAGTTGTGCAGCAATGAAGCAAGCCGCCTAGAGTCAAAAAGAGGCTGGACAGCCATCCTGTTGGGATGTTGTAGCTGTAGCCCTGCATCCAAGCTGGGGGCTGAGCTAGATCACCCTCAAGGTTTATTCCAACTCTGTAATTCTTCTAAGGACATGCAAAATGTTGCATGAAAGAAAAATACTGCATCAGGCTTGTATGTGATAGAAATATAGTAAGAGCTCAGCTGAGAGATATTCTAGCTGACTTTATATGTGTTTGTGGTTTAATGTGCTTGACTAGGACTTGAGATCTGTCTCTTAATTCTTGATCCTTTTGTAGACTTCAAGTGTCTTGCGCTGGTCGTTTCCTGGCCATTTCCTTTCTCCCTCTGACTCCTGGCAGTGATCCGCTGGGTAGCTCTGCGGATGACCGTCAGGAGGCAGAAGAAAAAGAAGAAGCCTTCTGCGCATGCGTGGAGCTGCCCGCCATTTTGATCAGTCTTTTCTTCTGCCTTCGGCCGTCGGAGGTGTTTTCAGCGGCGCCTGAAAAGACAAAAGAAATTGAACAGTTAGGTTTTTTCAATAAAGAAGAAAGCGGGGCATTAGGGCAACGAGCTTCCCTCCCAGAAAAGGGATACTCATTCTCGGCCCGCCAGGTTGCCGCGCAAAGTGCCCGGGAACCGGGGAGCAGTTGGTCTCCGGGGACAAGAGGCTGTGGCCTACCCCAGCGGTTTAGGTGCCGCGGAGCCTCAGCACAGTAAGTCTCCCCCCGCTCTGGGTCCCTACACCGCCTGCGGGGGTAGGGACCAGCCGCGCCGGAGTGTAAAAAAGCTCCCAACGCCCCCCCCCCCCGCGCGCATAGCAGAGCCAATGGAAGGAGCGGGGTCAGGGGAATCCCACCAGGCTGCCCCCCCTCAGGGAGGGGAGGGCACAGAAGCACCCGGCATGGCGGCAAGGCTCGACAGGATCCTTCTAGCGCTGGAGCGCTTAACTCAGGTACAGAGTGGGCCCCCAGGTGTCGTGCCCCCTGTTACTCCTAGCCAGGACACGGAGCTCGATCTGGGAAAACCCCAGGAATCTTCAACCCAGGGCTCTGGGGCGAAGAAGGCCCCTCCTAGAGCTGGGGGGTCAGGTCTGGGGAGAGCGGGAAAAGCCCAGCACAGGGACAAACCACGCTCAGTGAAGAGCAAGGCAGCCAAGCGCCACCTACAGGCCGCTGCTACCAGGATCCTTGATTCACCTCAGTCTTCTGAGGATGAGAGTGAGACTGAGCCCCAGCCAAAGAGAACTGAAATGCAAGCCACCTCAGAGCTGGCTTCAGACTCAGAGGGGGAGTGGACAGATTTGGAGGTCTTGGATGCTCAGGGCTCTGCCCAGGAGACCCAGGACCGACTCAGGCATTTTCCTTTCCAGCGTAAGGGGGAGTTTATGCCGCAAGTATCAAAAACCCTTAAAATTGTAGAGAGACCAGTCAAGGAAGTATCCTCTGACTCCCAGGAGGAGGAGGAACGGGAGTATATCCCTTCTGTCCATGGGAAAGACCAGGGTTTTCCTCTGGACAAGGCCTTTGAGAAGTTGATCCTTCAGGAATGGAAACATCCTGAAAAAGGACAGAGGATGAATAAAACTCAGGCCTCCTTATATGCCTTGTCTAGGCGTAAGGAACCCCTATTTAAAAATCCTAAGGTGGATGCGGCAGCAGTCTCCCTGGCCAAACAAACCGTGTTCCCAACTGAGGGAGACTGCTACCCCAAGGATGCAACAGACAGGGCAGTGGAGAATGCACTGCGTAGGGGTCTAGAATCGTCATCTAATGCAGTGAAAATCAGCGTGATTTCCTCCTGCGTGGCCAGAGCTCTAATGGCTTGGTTACAAGAAGCACAGGATCCAACCATCTCAGACAGGAGAGCTCAGACCTTGTCATCCAGAATTAACTTGGCTGCCTCTTTCTTAGCAGACTCCACCATGGACTCTATGTTATGGTCAGCCAGGTCTATGGCAAACTCAGTCTCAGCCAGACGTAAACTCTGGCTCAGATCATGGGACGGAGACAATACTGCCAAAAACCTCCTCACTGCTGCTCCCTATAAGGGTTTTAAGTTGTTTGGGGTCTGCCTTGACAAAGTATTGGCAGACGCTAATGACAAGGCCAAGCAAAGAAATTTACAACAGATGGGGGCTAGGAAGCATTTTTTTCGTGGCCCCAGCTTCAAACCCAGAGGGGGATATGGTTCAGGGTATGGCTCCGGTAGAAAATTTCAGAGTCAGCCCAGACAGGACCAGCCTGGACGCTTCTTTTCTCGTAGAGGAGGTAGGGGACACAATTTTAGGCAGGACAAACAAAGACCCAAGGTTTTCCCTCAGAACTCAAGAAAACAGGAAGCATGACTACATGGGGGACTTACGGGTGGGAGGCAGACTGCAGCTTTTTTCAGAAGAGTGGGAGCAGTCCGTCGGCGATGCCTGGGTCTTACAGTGTGTAAACCCAGGCTACAAAATAGAATTCAAAAGGCCTCCCTCCGAAGCATTCATCATCTCCCCAAGGTCCGCCAACAGCCAAAAGCACTTAGCCATGCTTCAGGAATTACAACGGCTCAGACACATCGGAGCAATAGAACCGGTGCCTCCAGATCAGCGGGGGCGGGGCCTCTACTCCCTTCTCTTCCTGGTTATGAAGAAATCGGGATCTTGGCGAGCGGTCTTGGACCTCAAGAGACTAAACAGAGCGGTCCGGAGCCAAAGATTCAAGATGGAAACCGTAACATCAATATGTCGCACCATCAGGAAACAGGACTGGTTAGCTTCCCTAGACCTCAGGGACGCTTACCTTCACATCCCGATTTGGGAACCCCATCGACAGTGGCTCCGATTCATCTACCTGAACACACACTTCCAGTTCAAGGCCCTGCCATTCGGCCTGTCGTCTGCACCACGAACCTTCACGAAGGTACTGGTTCCACTGGTGGCGAACCTTCGCAAGGAGGGGATTCACATATACCCGTATCTCGACGACCTCCTACTGCGGGCACAGAGTCTCACCAAACTCCAGGCGGATATCGATCAAACCATACAGTACCTAGGGATGCACGGCTTCCTAGTGAATCGGGACAAAAGCCACCTGATTCCGACGCACCAGATCGAACATCTGGGGGTATACATCGATACCATCTCAGGAGCCGTTTACATCCCGACAGAACGACAAGACAGGATCCGACAGAGAGTCCGCCTCCTAAAGATCCAGAAGCGGGCAAGGCTAAAGAACCTAGCTCAACTGTTGGGCCTTCTAGTATCTTGCACGAGACAGGTGCAGTGGGCAAGATTCCACCTTCGCCCCTTGCAGCGGCTGCTGCGACCTTTTCAGCAAGATCTTACCAGCGGAAAAAATCCGTGGGTCAGAATTCCAACTTCCCTACCACGCTCAATGTCCTGGTGGTTAGGCCCAGCCGCTTTCCAGACGGGCGTCCCGCTAGAGGAACCGGAAAGGGTGGTAGTGACAACGGACGCAAGTTTGAAGGGCTGGGGAGCCCACATGGGATCAGTGTCGGTCCAGGGTCTGTGGTCACAGCAGCAATCACAGATGAGCATCAATACCCTCGAACTAACAGCGATCCGCCTGGCTCTACAACGTCTAGCCCACGACATCGGCAAGGCGCACGTCCTGGTGTATACGGACAACATAACAGCGAAAGCGTATGTAAATCACCAGGGGGGCTCGAAATCCAGGCATCTACATCAGGAAGCCATACAATTGTTCACCTGGGCGGAAATCAACCTGAGATCCCTAAAGTCACTCCATATAAAAGGGGTACAGAATATTCAAGCGGACTGGTTGAGTCGCCAATCGATAGACCCACACGAATGGAGTCTCCATCCGGAGGTATTCAGACTTCTGACAACAGCATTCGGTTACCCGGTGATAGACCTTTTCGCGACGAAAGAGAACCGGAAGACAGCTCGGTACATGACAAAGACAAGGGACATATGCTCAGAAGCAGTAGACGCTCTAAATCAACGATGGCCAAAAGGCCTGCTATATGCCTTTCCACCGACTCCTCTCTTAACCAGAGTAATAGCAAGGATCATCACGCAAGCAGCACACGTGATTCTCGTAACCCCTTGGTGGCCGAGGAGGCCGTGGTTTTCAGACTTGGTAGAACTGAGCCTAGAAGCTCCAATCACCCTCCCCTTACGCCCGGACCTGCTGTTACAGGGCCCTCTTCAATGCGACTCGATCGCGATGCTAAAATTAACAGCATGGCACTTGAATGCTCAGCACTAAGGGGGGCGGGGTATTCAGAAGCGGTATTGGCTACCTTGCAGCAGGCTAGGAGGCCGGCAACTAGAAAATCGTATGGGGCCACCTGGAAGGTCTTTGCTCTCTGGGCAATGGACAAGGGGTTAGACCCATGTTTGGCTCGGGTTCAGACCATCCTACAATTCCTTCAGGAGGGTTTAGAGAAAGGATTGCGCCCGAATACATTGGCACGACAAGCCTCTGCCATTTCTTCAGTACTGCAATCCATTTCTAGGAAGAGGTTCTTGCCTCACAAACACATCAACCAATTTCTGAGGGCTGCTAGGAATATTTCCCCTCCGGTAGTCCATAGATGCCCCTCCTGGAGCCTCAGTTTAGTTCTGGATGCGCTGACAGGGCCTCCCTTTGAACCGCTTAAACATGTCTCCCTGTACATGCTATCCCTCAAGGTAGTGTTTCTGGTAGCGGTTACATCCGCCAGAAGGGTGTCCGAATTGGGAGCCCTGTCGATGGAGGACAATTTTTGCCTGTTTAATGAGCACTCAGTTACCCTTAGAATGGACGAGGCCTTCATTCCAAAAGTGAATTCGACTTTCCATAGGGCCCAGGAAGTAATTTTACCATCCTTCTGCCCAAATCCTACACACCCTAGGGAAAAAATATGGCACACCTTAGATGTGAGGAGAGCGCTTAAAATCTACTTGAAAAGAACCAGATCTATTCGGACAACTTCAGCCTTATTTATTAATATTAGACCCTCGTATGGGGGTAAGAAGGCTTCCAAGTCACTGATTTCCCAATGGGTTCGCCAGTGCATCATTGAGGCTTATAAGGCCAAACAGAAGGTTCCACCTCTTCAGATTTGGGCCCACTCAGTAAGGAGTGCAGCCACCTCCTACGCTTTTAAAGCTAGAGCATCTTACGCAGAGGTGTGCAGGGCGGCTACTTGGTCCTCCCTGCATACTTTTGTGAAGCATTATAAGTTGGACCTGTTCAGATCCGCAGAGGCGGCGTTTGGCAGGAGGGTCTTGCAAGCGGTCCTGGAGGCTCCCGGGACTGTTTGTTCCCACCCTTAGGTTTTGGGGCTGGGGTACATCCCAGCGGATCACTGCCAGGAGTCAGAGGGAGAAACAAAAATTGGTCACCTACCTCGGTGAATTTGTTTCTTCTCTGACGAGCTGGCAGTGATCCGGCCCTCCCTGTCAAACAGCACACTGATAAATTGGGGGGTCCTCCAGGGGTGTAAAAATAAAAATATGTAACTTACAGAGTTTGGTTGTCTAGGTTACTTAGGAATAACCGTTAAACACAAGGTTTTGATAGTATAGATTCATAAGAAGCTTGTTTTTTGTTCTCTGAACCCCTCAGTTCCCTATGCCTTGGGACCATGCGCTAATGTGGGGTAGAACGCTTTAATGTTGTGTTAAGTATTTCCAGAAGTGGAGAAGTGCCTCGGCTTGGATAACAGACTGATCAAAATGGCGGGCAGCTCCACGCATGCGCAGTAGGCTTCTTCTTTCTTCTGCCTCCTGACGGTCATCCGCAGAGCTACCCAGCGGATCACTGCCAGCTCGTCAGAGAAGAAACAAATTCACCGAGGTAGGTGACCAATTTTTGTTTCTCGCAGGGGATCTCTCCTGGACAGCCAACTTACACAGTGGGGTAGATCCCTGCCACAACCAGTAGGAGACAGACATGACTCTTGGAGCATGCTCAGAGAGAGCTAATCCCTTCTAGCTTCACTTAAGTGTCTCTCTCCACACTGGCAGGATGCAGACTTAAGCCCTCTGTCCTAGACTAGTTTTTTAAGAGCAGAATCCAGAAGAGAGATCAGAAGGTGACCCACCTCAGTCAGGTGATGAAGAGTGCGAATGTCCTCCCCATTCACCGGCCTTCGTAGAGGGGAATGTGGCGGTGAGGTTGACTTGTCTCCCAGCTTTCCTCTGGCTTTAGTTCCAGCTGGTTCAGGAGCTGGGAGGAGCAGGCACAACAGAGTTATTGGAGACCTCTGTACTGCTTTAAGCCCTGCTGCAAATCACTGGACCTTTTGCCCCCCTCCCCACCCCATTCTGGGGGCATAGCCATGCTACAGGCTGCTGGTGGACAGCCAGAGCCCGAAAAGTCACGGTGGGGGGAAACAAAGGTAGGCTGGGCTGGTGGCAGAACCCAGAGTATTGAGAAGATCAGATGGCGACCAGGAGGGATGCAAAAACAGAAGCCGTTGGTGTCTCCCACCACCTTTGGCTCAGAAAAAGCTAGGGAAGACAGCTCCTCCTCTGAGGAGGTAGAACAGAACAGGAGTCTGTCGCATCTCATCAGCCCTCCAAGAGAAAACACCCCCCACAAAGACAAGGCCAGTCCTTCTGCAGAGTCAGAGGCTGCCTGTGGGAGGATTCCTCCATTAGAGAGGGTGAGGAAGAGCAAATTTTTGAAACCCCTTTGAACTCTCAAAGGACCCCAACAGGGAGTTCCCCATGAAATACAGGGATCTAACTAATGCCCTAGCTGTAAAAGCCCTGCGATTAAGAAAGGACAAAATCGGAACAGTACTCCCTCAGTGTCTTGGGGGGAGAATTCTGGCATGGAATACATCCCAAGACCACGATCCAGGGATAAAGGAATGTGCTGGACAAGGCTTGTGAACACACAAACAAAAAAGAATGGCAGCAGCCTACCAAAGTGTTCAAAATGAATAAAACTCTAGAGTCTTTGTATTCTTTCACCAGGACTAAGGGGCGGCTTTTGACCACCCCTAAGGTTAGATACTGCAGCCGCGTCTCTAGCACAAAAGTCAGTTTTTCCCTTGGAGGGAGACTGTTTTCCAAAAGACCCAACCGACAAAGGGATCAAAGTTAGCCTGTGAAGGAACTGCGAGGGTATCTCAGCTATCATTAAGATGGCCATGATCTCTTCCTGCTTTTCACAGGCCCTAATGTGCTGGTTGAAAAGGGCTAGGAATTCTAAGGTATCACTTAACATGATTAGGATCCTGGCAAGAAGGATTCATCTGGCATATGTCTCACTGGCAGATTTCTTTACTGATATCCTATGCTGGGCAGCTAGGGCAGACGCTTCCAACGTGGCAGCGTGCAGATGGCTATGACTGCGCTCATGGAAAGGGGATTCCACAACAAAGAACACCTTAGTTGTGGGCCCCTTCCAAGGGACCAAACTGTTTGGGGTATGCTTAGATAAAGTTTTGGCTGATGCATCAGATAAAACCAAGAAGCAAACCCTCTACAGTGTGTTTTTTGGATACAAGCGGCCCTTTCACCCTATAACACTAGCAGTTAACCATCAGGGGGTGCCTGGAGACCATACTATTCAAATAAGGGGGCCCAAGCCACGGACGAACCCAGATGGTATAGGCAGAGGGAAGCTGGAGGACCGAACCGATCCAAACGGGTCAGGGTCAGGTCAATCCAAACAAGAAGCATGACTCAGGAGTCTTTGCCTGAAGGGGAATGCGTGGCCCTAGGGGGCAGATTGCGTCTCTTTACAAACAAGAAGAGGCACCAGCAATGTGTGGGTGCTACAGATGATATGCACAGGTTATTCAATAGAATTGACCAGTTTTGACCTCATCCTCCTTTTTTGTCTCACCTGTGTCCAGAGAGGGAGAAACACAAGGCCAAGGCAATACTGACAGAAATTTCTAGACTAAGGAAAATAGGAGCCATAGAGCCAGTACCACAGGAAGAAGAAGGAAAAAGGATTGTACTCGCTTCTGTTCCTGGTTTCCAAAAAAAAACCCAGATGATTGGAGGGCAGTACTGAACTTGCAAGGCCTCAACAGGTTCATCAGGACATGAAAGTTCAAGATGGAGACTGTCCAATCCATCCGCTTGGCAGTACCAAAGGGCAAGTGGATGGTGTCCCTAGACCTGGAGGAGGCCTGTCTCCATGTACCCATTTGCCAGAAGCACAGAAAATGGCTGCAATTCACATATGCAAGGCAACACTGGCAGTATGTGGCTCTCCCGTTCGGCCTTGCCTCATCACCTCGAACTTTCACAAGGTGTTTATTCACCTTGTGGCAAACCTAAGATTGGAAGGGATATGGGTTCACCTATATTTTGATGAACTCTTGATCAGGTCACTGTCGGGACAAGGCGCTGAGGGATCTGGACAAGATCATAGCTTATCTGCAAGATCACAACTTTGTGGTGAATTTCAAGAAAGGTCACCTAGTTCCCACACAGTCTCGGGAGCATCTGGAGGTGGTCCTGGACACACAAATTCAGAAGGTGTTTATCGAACTGAGACATAAAAAACTGAGACTGCTGATAAATTAGGTCAGAAACAACTACAGACGCAGGTTAAAAATTCTAGCAAGCCTCCTAGGCCTTATGATCTCCTGTATGTAACTGCTCCAGGGGGGTCAGATTCTATGCATGGCCACTCCCAAGATGTTCTGCCCTTTCCAGGACCCAACTGACTTGGGTGTCGCTTCCTTAGTCAGGGACTCCTTCCTCTGTTGGAAGGATCTGAGCCAATTCCAGGAGGGGTCACCCATAGCAGATTCGGTCAGGATTGCATGGACAACGGACACGAACCTCTTTGGATGGGGAGCTCATCTAGCAGAAGGCCACGTGGTTACTGCAGGGGAGAGAGCACCATATAAATTGGCTGGAACAAAGACTCTGTTCATGGCCCTGCGAAGGTTCTCCACGGAGATCGAGGGATGTCATTTTGGAGTGTATAAATCATCAAGGGGGTTCCAGGTCTGCAACCCTGAATCAACAAGCAGCAGTGCTGATCAAGTGGGCAGACTCTGAGGGCACTAGTGAGCATGCCAAAGGTGTGTAGACACTGGCTGAGCTCTGTTAGGGCCTACACTGAACTCACAAAAAGATACTATTGAAAGAGTCTCTTAAGCTGTAATTGGTGATATTAAGCTGGAAGAATGTTTTAATATCCAATGTTATAATGCGTTTTGTAACATTGGAAAGCACCCATAGTCCGTCACAACTCTTCTGTACTTCAGGAAGCATGCCCTGTGTCTCGCTATTCCCTCTCATGGAACCTTAATTTGGTTCTGAGGGCCTAGTTCCTTTTTAATCCATTAGATAGGTGTCCCTGTTTTATTTGTCACTAAAAGTTGCTGCCTTAGTGGGCATTACATCGGCTCAGAGGATTTCTGAGTTGGGGGCACTTTCTATTGAGCCTTGGTTTTGTGTTTTTAGAGATAATTCAGTAGTGGTGAGACTGGATCCAGCTTTTTGCCCCAAGGTGAATTCAGCTTTTCATAGGAATCAGGAACTAGTGTTGCCTTTTTTGTCCTCACCCCGTTGATGTCAAGAGGGCTTTGCAGGTGTACAAAGATACAAACCTTACTGGTTGTGGTGGGGTCAGAGAGTATCAAAGACTGTTATCGCTAAATGGATGAAGAACTGCATTTTAGAAGCATATAGGGCGGAGAGTAAGCCTCCACAGGGGAGGATTATGGTATACTCCCTAAGAGGTGTGGCTGCTTTACAGGCCTTCAGAAACTATGCACTTTATGAGGGAAATTTGTAAGTCTGCTACATGGGCCTTGGTGCATATTTTCACCAGGCATTACAGGATTCAGCTGTTGGAATCAGTAGAAGCTGCTTTTAGGAGGAGCACTTCTCCAGGCAGTGTTTTAATGGTAACTGAGTTCAATAGTGGACTATATGCTCAGTCTTTCTGTGTTCTGTCCTAGTCCCCGCCCTGAATACTGAATACAAAGGGTGCTGCTTTGATGCATTCCCACTATCTAAGCTGGCTGTCCAGGAGAGATCCCCTTGTGAGAAAGGAAAATTGGGTCCTTACCGTGAGAATTTCCCTTTTACAGGGGTCTTCTGGATGGTCAGCTGCCTGCCTGGGTATGTTTTATTTGGCTTATTGGCCGAGCTGCATGGCAGGAGGGGCGGGGTAAAAATTTATAAAATAAAATAAATAAAATAATATTGTCATTTGGACATTTGATAGTTTTATAATGTTGGATACTTAGGCATTGGTAGATAGGATAGGAAGTTAAGGAGACAGAGTAGGGCTTTGATAGTTGGCTGGAGCTAGGAGGGGTGAGATCTTTCTGAGCATGCTTGAAAAAAATCAAGTCTGCCTTCTACTGGTTTTGGGCAGGGATCTACACCACTGTGTAAGCTGGCTGTTCAGGAAGACCCCTGTAGAAGAAAAATTCTCAATGTAAGGACCTGGGTTTTTTTTCCGTGCAGACCCTTAGCTCCCGATCTATGAAATGGGAATAATGAACATTGCCCCCACTTTTATCTTTTTATGGATGGTAAGCTTTTCAGTATGGGCACTGTCTCTTTATTTGTACGTGCAGCACCTCGTAGGATGAGGTTGCAATCCCTAGGTATAGCCTCCAGGCTCTCTTACAATACAGACTATAATAATCAAAGGATTTTAAAATGACACTGACAAACCTGCCAGTCTTTAAGAAGGTAAACTTTTCTATCTCAATTTATTTGCAGCTATCATGAGAAGCTTTTCTCTGCTACAGGAAGCCATAATCCCATACATCCCTTCTCTCATCACTCAACTTACACAGAAACTTCTGTCTGTCAGTAAGGTAAAAGAAAGGACCCACCCCACACACTCTCGAGCTTTTCACCGGAATTAGGTTAAACATCCTTTATTCTCTCTTACACTCTCTATTCCCAGTCTCCACCATATACACAGTCTTCACAGAACTCCTAGTACTTCCCGTCTCTTTAGCCCAGGCCCAATTTCAGCTGCCTTCTAGCAAGCCTGGCACGTGTCTGGGATGCCAGCTCATCCACCTTAAACCATGCAGTTCCAGCCGTCTTTACCTCTTGTAAAGCCAGGCCCCTTCTTCTGGCTCCCTGCAAAACTTTCTGGCTCAGGCAGAATTCTCTTAGCAGGTCCTTCTCCTGTGGCTCCCTCACAGGTAACTGACCTGTCTGGCTTTTATAGGCCTGGGCATGCCCAGACCAACCCACTCCTACTGAGTGTGCCTGTGAAATTATTCTCTCCACCAGTTCTAGTTCCTCCTGAGCATTCTCAGGGACTAAGGGTGCTTTCCAACGATACAAACTGTGCATCATTTGCCTCTGGGGAAAACTCTGGGAGGCAAAAGCTGTGCGGCTTTTGTCACATGGGAAAACAAAGCCGCGCAGCTTTTTTTCCCCACGTGACAAAAGCCGCACAGCATTTGCCTCAGAGGCAAATGCTGTGCGTTTTGTAGCGTTGGAAAGCACCCAGAGTCCCTCACAACTTCAGGAAGCATGCCCTGCCCAGAAGGGACTTAGTTTCTGGAGGGCACCCTAGAGCTGGTTCAGCCATGCCTTAATCCAGCTACCTTTCACTTAGGCGCTGTCCTTTTGCTGGTGCAGCCCTGCGAGCCCAGTCCCCTAGGTAGTGCTAGCATCCTCTTAATGGGCCAGCGTCTCTCTCAAGTTGCACCCTGCCACTGAGACATCAAGTTGCCAATTAAAAGCCAAACCCTGCCTTTTATACATTTGATAGGAGGTACATTTGGGAAGAATGAATTAAGTATACAGCAGAAGATATTTCATATAAACAGTAATACAAAGTTTCCTTGCTTTCATTTGAAATTTGTATATATCAGGTTTTAATATAAAAAAGTAGTACAGTTCTTTCCCTAATAAAGCATATATACAGCTTTCCACTGTATCAGAGATTTCTAGGTTGTCACATAAATGGTACAAAGATCCCTTTTTTGTACAGTCCTTTTGCCCTGGAGACTCTCGGGTTAAGATTAGTATGAACCAATGAAGTGACGTATGGGCTATATAATTTTTGTGCCATAAATTATGAAAACTCTTGATTTATGAGCCATTTTTTTCAGTTCAAGTTGATTACTTTTCTACTGGAGAACCGTAGTCCTGTGATGATTGTGGGCCACGTTCCACCACCACCATTCACAATTTAACAAAAATAACTCATTCAGCTGAAGAGAATAAAGGGAATTTCCTCTATGGTCTAAATCAAACACTGTAAAAAGAAATAGCTTTTTCCTTCAAGTAGCATTTTCTCCTTACTATTGGTTTTTTGTTTTACTTAATTTTGTTATAACGAGTGCTTTTTTCATAATTTCAAAACAACGACATTGGAGGAACTTGCTGTCTGTCCCACCGGGTAGATGAAATGATCTACTGTTTTAAAGAAAATAGTGTAATATGCTCTCATTGTTAGTAAAAAAAAATCAGATGCTGTAATAGTATAATACGCTCTCATTGTTAGTAAAAACTCAAATGCTGAACTATCGTTTAGATTTCCATTTCAAGTAAACTGCTTTGTGGTATAGATGACTGCTGAAAATGAGTTGATTTTTGTTTAATTTTTTTTAGAACCCAAGCAAACCTCATTTTAACCATTACATGTTTGAATCAATATGCTTGTCAATAAGGATAACTTGCAAAGCAAATCCTGCTGCTGTTGGAAGCTTTGAAGAGGCTTTGTTCATGGTGTTTACTGAGATACTGCAAAATGATGTACAAGGTAAAATTAAGAAACTATTTTATTATTTAAATTTCTACCCTGCCCTTCCCCGTAAGGCTCAGGGTGGCTGAGTAAGTAACCATCTGTGCTCTTGCTTGTGCAATACGTACAGTAAATTTGTTAACACAGCAATTCATCTTTTCAGACGTTGTAAAATGCCCATAGATCCAAATATCTTGAAGATTCAGTATCCCAGTGTTGACTTGATTATAAGGGACACAGCATTATAAAAATCAGTCAATTTCCTCAAATTAGATAGGTAGTTTATACTTATTACCCCCGCCCCCAAGGTTTTTGGCCTAAGTTCTGTAGCTTATAAACTCACCTGTCTAGTTATTAAAGTGATTCTTCCTTGGTTACATTGTGAAATATCCACACAGAGAAAATACTGAAATTAACTTAATGCAAAGGTGCTGTCAGATGTACAGCTTTGCCTTATAGCTGGGGTAGCAAACATCAGACCTGGGAACCAAATGTGGCCCACAGCTAGCTTTTATATGGCCTCTTTCCAGTTCCTGGATCAAATTTTTACCCTTCAGCACTGAAAAACTGAGCTCAGGGTAAGGGAACGGAGATGAAGGCATGCACACAAAGATTGTGGACAGATCCATGGTACCAATCCCATCTGGAGCCTCCTTAAGAGCACCCGTTAAGCTTCCCTACTGTAACTTCTATGTAGCCCTTGAAGCTTGCACTAACTTTCAGAGTAGTCCCTGCTTCCCCACCCTTGGTTTTAAAGGAACTTAAGTGTTCCTTGTAACAATAGCAGTTAAGGAAGATACCATGGTTTTTATCAACTGATAATGATCCCTCTTCTCCTCTCCCAACAGAATTTATTCCATATGTGTTTCAAGTGATGTCGCTACTTTTGGAAATGCATAAGAATGACATCCCATCATCCTACATGGCATTGTTTCCACATCTCCTTCAGCCAGTACTGTGGGAAAGGACAGGAAACATCCCTCCTCTAGTGAGACTCCTCCAGGCATACTTGGAGCGAGGTGCCAGCACAATATCAAGCACTGCAGCTGACAAAATTGTAAGTCTGGTTAATTAGATTTCAACATAGCTTTCTGAATTTGCCTTTTTAATTTTGAGATGACAAACAATTTGACACTTTTCCAGCAGCTTAAATTTAGTAGATGGCAAGATTACTGCAGTGCTTCTAATCACACTTGAGAAATTCAAGCATTTTGAGGAAGGTTAAGAATGTGTACCTACAGACTTTTTCAGATATGCTTACCACCAGTAAGGGACACACTATCTGACAAGTAACGACTCCAGTTGCAGGATTCTTGTTGCCAAGTCTACAGACAGGTATCCCCTGGTTCTCCTGTATTGCTATAAAAGTAGCTGGTGCTTCTCAGCTAAGCTCCAGAACAAAGTGGATTGTAGAAAATGTAATGTCTCCCAAGGATAAGGAGTACAGAGACTTGGGAAGACCAAAAGTGTCCATTCTGTGCATCTCCTTCCAGCATTCAGTAGCAGACCCCTTCTGCTTCTTTCCCCCCACAGACCTAGGTGAGAGTACCTATGTCTGAGCAGCTAATACCAACAGCCATGGTGTGAGCCAGGTATCTTCCCAGTAGTTTTAAAAATTATTCCTATTCCTGAATAAAGTATCATTTTTGTTCCAGTGCTTTCTCCCGGGGGATCCTCCTGACCGTCCAGTCAGGACAGTAGGGTAGATCCCGTTGGCTACCACTAGGAGGCAGACCACTAATTTTCCAGACCTCTATCTCCAGGGATCTATCCTTCCTTCTCCATTCTTGTGTCTACCTAGGCACTGCTAGGAAGCAGGCTGGCTGTTTCTCTGTAAGACAGCTCTTCAAAGAGAAGAAATCTTCAAAAGGATAAATTGTTAAGCTCCAGGTGCCAGGGGAGGAGTAATTCCCCCTCCTGTTCACCTCCCTTCCTTGAAGGGATTCGGGAGCATTTGCCGGGACCCCCTTCCCTGCGGGCGCGGGGTTCCCGAGGAACGGGGGGCAACAGCCTAGGAGGAGGCTTTCCGGGGGGGCCCATCCCCACACCCCGCTGGAGTGGAGAGAGACGGGCGCAGGGGACTTGCCCCAGGAGGGTCCGGAGCGGACAGGAGCGGCAAGTAACGTGTCCCCAAACCGGCCCATCAGATCCTTCCTCTCCCTTCTGCCCCCAGCCACTGAGCGGAAAGCTTTTCCTGCCCCACAGAGCACCAGCCACGGCGTCCTGGCTTGGATAGCTCCGGCATAGAGCGCTACAGCTCAGCCCGCGGAGAGGCACTCCCTCCCTCTTTCGCCACATAGAGCCTGCCAGGCGCAAGCGGCAGCGTGGGGCTTGCATCCCTCACCCGGAGATGCCTTAACCCGTGCAGCAAGCGAACAGGTGCCGCAGTGGCCCAGGACTCAGCCCGCCCCTCCCCCTCTCCTCGCGGCCAGGAAAAGGCGCAAACAAAAAAAAAGATGGCGGCCAAGCGCAGCTCCGCATCAGAGCAGGCAGAGGCAGAAGAACAACCTGCCGCAGGGAGCCCCTCTTGCCTCCCCCCAGCCCAGGATCAGCACATGGAGGTATTAAAAGAGATCCTCCTTGAACTAAAGAGGAGACGGTCCCCCTCCCCCAAGGAACGAGCAGACCGGCCCTTTAAGGGGCGTTCGAAGGGAGCAGGAAAGGGGAAGCACCCCAGGGCCAAGAGGGCACAGAAGGCCAGGCGGCTTCTCGACTCTGCATCCTCCTCAGAGTCAGAGCCCCCAGAGGAGGTGCTGTCTATCCAGTCCTCAGAGGAGGACAGTGTGGGGGAGAGGAGGAGGAAAAGAAAATGCAGGCCACTACGCACAGAAAGTAGTGAGGAGGAGGGGGAGGTGTCTGATCAAGCCTCAGCCAGCGAGGAGAGATCAGGAGAGGAAGAGCAGGGGTTGGATGCCTCGTCAGACCCGGACAGGCACTTTCCCAACAAATACAGGGACCAGATATATGAATTGGTCACCAAGGTCCTCCACCTAAAGGAGAAAAAGGACAAGGAAGCATCCTCAGACTCCTCAGAAGAGGGGAGGGAGTACATTCCCCGGGCGAAGGATAGGGATAAAGGAATGGTCTTAGGCAAAAGGCCTATGAGCTCATTATTAAAAGGAAGTGGCAACAACCCAATAAGGGATCCAGACTATCAAGAGCCCAGATGGCACTTTACTCCCTATCAAGGAACAAAAATTCCCTGCTCGCCATCCCCAAAGTAGACGCAGCAGCGGCCTCTCTGGCCAGGAACTCGATCTTCCCCACCGAGGGAGAGTGTTACCCCCGGGACCCAACGGACAAGGGGATCGAATGTAACCTCAGGAGAAACTTTGAGGAAATCTCAGCCATCATAAAAATGGCCACACTAACTTCCTGTTTTTCCAGGGCCTTAATGACTTGGATCAAGCGAGCCGGGGATCCAAGGGTATCGTCGAAGATGACCAGGATCCTGTCAACTAGGATTCAGCTCGCTTACGCCTTTGTAGCTGACTCTTCGACAGACATGCTTCGCTGGGCGTCCAGGGCAGCCGCATCCAATGTAGCAGCAAGAAGGCGCATTTGGCTGAGGTCTTGGAAAGGAGATAACACCTCCAAGAACGCCCTGGTTGGGGGCCCATTCCAAGGCCGTAAACTTTTCGGGCTTTGCCTTGATAAAGTCCTGGCGGATGCCACCGATAAAAGCAAGAAACAAACCCTACAGAGCGTAGGAGCCCAAAAGCGTTCCTTTCATCCCTACAATACATCTTCCACAGGAGCGGGAGGGTCCAGACGCCCATTCTTCCCGCACAGGGGAAACCAGCAGAAGTATAGACCTCGGTGGCAAAGACAGAAGGGGCATGACAATCGAAACAAGCAATGACAGAACCCAGATCGTCCAAAGCTGGATGCATGACTGGGCAGCGGACAGTGGAGAGGGACAGGAAGAGCTTGGGGGCAGACTCCAACGATTTGGAGACCAGTGGAAACAAGCTACCACGGACGCTTGGGTCATTCAAACCATACAATGTGGGTACGCAATAGAATTCTCCCGCTCCCCCAGACAGTTCTTCTGTGCCTCGCCAGTCTCCAAAAACCAGGCCAAACAGTCAGCGATGCAGACAGAAATCTCCAGGCTATTGTCCATCGGAACCATCGAACTCGTGCCACACCACTAAAGGGGCCAGGGGCTATATTCCATTCTATTCCTGGTCCCAAAGAAGTCAGACGAATAGAGAGCGGTACTGGACCTGAAGATTCTGAACCAGGTCGTCAGGGTCCAGAAGTTCAAAATGGAAACATTACAATCCATTCGTATAACAATCATGAAAGAGGAGTAGCTCACATCACTCGACCTGAAGGAGGCTTATCTCCACGTCCCAGTTCTCCCAGCAAATCAACAGTGGCTCCGGTTCAGTTACGCTAATCAACATTGGCAATACACAGCGCTCCCGTTCGGCCTAGCGACCTCACCGAGAACGTTCACAAAGATCCTAATTCCGCTCATAGGAAACCTAAGAACGGAGGGGATCAAGCTGCACCCCTACTTGGACGACATCTTGATACGATCGCCAAGCCATGATCAGGCGCAGAGGGACGTGCACAAGACCATCTCATACTTACAAGGTCATGGATTTGTGGTCAACATCAAAAAGAGCCATCTAGCGCCATCCCAGACTTTAGAACATCTAGGAGTGATGTTTGACACCAAAGTCTGCAGACTCTTCCTATCGCACCAGAGACAACAGAAACTCATCAACCTAATCCAGCGGACCTTGAAAGCTCACAGAATCAGGATCAAGACCCTAGCGAGCCTCCTGGGAGCCATGACCTCCTGCCTGGGGATCATACAGTGGGCCAGATTCCACGCCAGACCCCTCCAGCGATTCCTACGCCCGTGGCAGGACGCCATAACACAAGGGGAAAACCCATGGGTCCTGGTAACAGCCGACCTAAAAAAGTCATTCAAATGGTGGTTAAGACCAGAAAGATTCACTACGGGGATGTCCCTAGCGGATCCGGAGAGGACAACCCTAACAACGGACACGAGCCTCCATGGCTGGGGCGCTCACACCCAGGACTTAACAGTGCAAGGGAGATGGAGGTCGTG
>QEPC01013938.1:188257-201839 GCA_003113815.1 Sphenodon punctatus
GGGGGGGGTGTCTGATCAAGCCTCAGCCAGCGAGGAGAGATCAGGAGAGGAAGAGCAGGGGTTGGATGCCTCGTCAGACCCGGACAGGCACTTTCCCAACAAATACAGGGACCAAATATATGAATTGGTCACCAAGGTCCTCCACCTAAAGGAGAAAAAGGACAAGGAAGCATCCTCAGACTCCTCGGAAGAGGGGAGGGAGTACATTCCCCGGGCAAAGGATAGGGATAAAGGAATGGTCTTAGACAAGGCCTATGAGCGCATTATTAAAAGGGAGTGGCAACGACTTAATAAGGGATCCAGACTATCAAAAACCCAGATGGCACTTTACTCCCTATCAAGGAACAAGAATGCTCTGCTCGCCATCTCCAAAGTAGACACAGCAGTGGCCTCTCTAGCCAGGAACTCAATCTTCCCCACCGAGGGAGAGTGTTACCCCCGGGACCCAACGAACAAGGGGATCGAACGTAACCTCAGGAGGAACTTTGAGGAAATCTCAGCCATCATAAAGATGGCCACACTAACTTCCTATTTCTTCAGGGCCTTAATGACTTAGATCAAGTGAGCCGGGAATCCAAGGGTATCGTCGAAGATGACCAGGGTCCTGTCAACTAGGATTCAGCTCGCTTATGCCTTTGTAGCTGACTTTCGACAGACATGCTTCGCTGGGCGTCCAGGGCAGCCGCATCCAATGTAGCAACAAGAAGGCGCCTTTGGCTGAGGTCTTGGAAAGGAGATAACACCTCCAAGAACGCCCTGGTTGGGGGCCCATTCCAAGGCCATAAGCTTTTCGGGGTCTGCCTCGATAAAGTCCTGGCGGATGCCACCAATAAAAGCAAGAAACAAACCCTACAGAGCGTAGGAGCCCAAAAGCGTTCCTTTCATCCCTACAATACATCTTCCACAGGAGCGGGAGGGTCCAGACGCCCATTCTTCCCGCACAGGGGAAACCAGCAGAAGTATAGACCTCGGTGGCAAAGACAGAAGGGGCATGACAATCGAAACAAGCAATGACAGAACCCAGGTCGTCCAAAGCTGGATGCATGACTGGACAGTGGAGAGGGACAGGAAGAACTTGGGGGCAGACTCCAACTATTTGGAGACAGTGGAAACAAGCTACCACGGACGCTTGGGTCATTCAAACCATACAATGAGGGTACGCAGTAGAATTCTCCCGCTCCCCCAGACAGTTCTTCTGTGCCTCTCCAGTCTCCAAAAACTAGGCCAAACAGTCAGCCATGCAGACAGAAATCTCCAGGCTATTGTCCATCGGAGCCATCGAACCTGTGCCACACCACGAAAGGGGCCAGGGGCTATATTCCATTCTATTCCTGGTCCCAAAGAAGTCAGACGAATGGAGAGCGGTACTGGTCCTGAAGATCCTGAACCAGGTCGTCAGGATTCAAAAGTTCAAAATGGAGACATTACAATCCATTCGTATAGCAATCACGAAAAAAGAGTGGCTCACATCACTCGACCTGAAGGAGGCGTATCTCCATGTCCCAGTTCTCCCAGCCCATCGACAGTGGCTCCAGTTCAGTTACGCCAATCAACATTGGCAATACACAGCGCTCCCGTTCGGCCTAGCGACCTCACTGAGAACATTCACAAAGATCCTTATTCTGCTCGTAGCAAACCTAAGAACGGAGGGGATCAAGCTGCACCCCTACTTGGACGACATCTTGATATGATCGCCAAGCCACGATCAGGCGCAGAGGGACGTTCACAGGACCATCTCATACTTACAAGGTCACGGGTTTGTGGTCAACATCAAAAAGAGCCATCTAGCGCCATCCCAGACTTTAGAACATCTAGGAGTGATGTTGGACACCAAAGTCTGCAGACTCTTCCTATCACACCAGAGACAACAGAAACTCATCAACCTAATCCAACGGACCTTGAAAGCTCACAGAATCAGGCTCAAGACCCTAGCGAGCCTCCTGGGAGCCATGACCTCCTGCCTGGGGATCATACAGTGGGCCAGATTCCACACCAGACCCCTCCAGCAATTCCTATGCCCGTGGCAGGACACCATAACACAAGGTCCTAGTAACAGCCAACCTAAAATAGTCATTCAAATGGTGGTTAAGACCAGAAAGATTCACCACGGGGATGTCCCTAGCAGATCCGGAGAGGACAACCCTAACAACGGACGCGAGTCTCCACGGCTGGGGCGCTCACACCCAGGACTTAACGGCGCAAGGGACATGGAGGTCGTGGGAAAAGGAGCATCACATCAACTGACTGGAGTTGAGGGCAATCTACATGGCCCTTCGGAACCTGGCCCCAGCTCTGCGGGGGAAAGATATCCTAGTATACACAGACAACATGGTAGCAAAGGCCTATCTGAACCATCAGGGTGGCTCAAGGTCAGAAGCGCTCCACCAGATGGCGTCCATCCTTGTTGGGTGGGCAGAGAGGAACCTATTATCCATCAGGGCTCTACATATCAAAGGGCAAACGAACACCCGAGCCTACTGGCTCAGCAGAGTGGATCTGGATCAAGGAGAATGGTCCCTGTATCAGAGGGCGTTCCAAGCAATAACCAACCGGTTCGGCACTCCAGCAGTGTATCTGTTTGCACCCCCACTCAGTGCGAAAATGAGCACCTTTGTATCTCGTCACCTGGACAGCAGGGCAATATCCTTCTATGCTCTGAATATCAAGTGGCCACAGGGCTGTCTGTATGCCTTCCTTCCGTTGCCCCTCGTACAGAGGACCATAACAAAGATAAAAAACGAGGGCGCAGAAGTCATCCTGGTGACTCCCTTTTGGCCTCGGAGACCATGGTTTGCAGATCTACTGGAACTCAGCGCAGAACCCCATCTCAGGCTTCCGGTCTTGCCAGACCTGTTGACTCAGGGCCCAATTCAGCACGACAATCCAGCTTCGCTCAATCTGCCAGACTGGAGGTTGAGAGAAGGGCCTTAAAAATTTTTTAGGATACTCCAACCAGGTGCTAGAAACGATGCTGTAGTCAGACGCCCAGAAACCAAACTAATTTATCAGAGCACCTGGGCTAAGTTTGCTAGTTGGTGCGGGGATAGGGCCGTCAGACCTGATAGGGCTCAGATTGGTAATATCTTAGAGTTCCTGCAACAGAGTAGAGAGGGGCCTAAAACCAAATACTCTGTAAAGGCAAGTAGCTGCACTTAATAGCGTACTAGGTACGGTAAAGGGTCACAGACTATCCTGCCACTCCTATATAAAACATTTCCTCAGGGCGGTCAGGATTATATCCCCTCCTGTGGTTCATCTCTTCCCTTCGTGGAGCTTGAACCTTCTCCTGGGGGCTCTTACCAGGGTCCCCTTTGAGCCTTTGAAGGAAGTCTCGCTATACTTCTTAATCAATTAAACTAGCGTTCCTCATAGGGATTACATCGGCCAGAAGAGTTTCAGAATTGGGGGCTCTGTCCATTGATCCGGCCCTGTGCTCCTTCAAGGAGTTGTCGGTGGTACTCAGGCTGGCTGGATCCGGCCTTTAACCCCAAGGTGAATTCGCCTTTCCACAGAGAGCAGGAAATTAATCTCCCTTCATTCTGCCCCAATCCAGGTCACCCGTTAAAACGGGCCTGGCACACTTCAGACGTGAGGAGAGCACTGAGGATCTACATCCTCAGGACTAAGTCTTTTAGAAAAACTTCAGCCCTCTTCGTCTCTTACAATCCACAAAGAAGGGGTTTGAAAGCTTCCAAGGCCTTGATAGCCAAATGGATGACACTCTGTATTTCAGAAGCATACAGGGCTTCAGGCAAATTTCCTGCCGAAGGGATTTTCGCACATTCCCTTAGGGGCGCTGCGACCTCTCAAGCTTTCAGGAATGCAGCCTCCTACGGGGAGATCTGTCGAGCCACAACATGGTCCTCGGTGCACTCGTTTACTAGGCACTATAGGATTCAGTTACAGGATTCAATGGATGCGATCTTTGGGAGGAGAGTCTTCCAGGCCGTTCTCTGAGTAGAGACACCGTCGAGGGGACTACTCAGTTTTTTGCTGTTTAGAGCTCTCTCCTCTGTTGCCCTCCCATAGTATTGGACTGGGGTACTGCTTGGGTATGTCCCTACTGTCCTGACTGGACAGCCAGGAGGATCCCCCGGGAGAAAGGAAAATTGGTTTACTTACCTGTGAATTTTCCTTCTGCGGTGGATCCCCCTGGCTGGGCAGTCCGCACCCGGGGTCTTAATAACTCTGTGGTGGCGGAGCAGGGTGGGATTTCCCTGTCTCCTGAAATGACCATTCTGTGATTTAGTTGGTTGCAAGTAAAGGGAGTGAGAGAAAGTTTGTTTTCAGTTTCTCCAGTTCAGAGTATTAGAAACCAGTGTTCTTGTAAGTTAAGGTGGTGTATTAGGCTTGATAAGACTGGAGAAGGAAGGATAGATCCCTGGAGATAGGGGTCTGGAAAATTAGTGGTCTGCCTCCTAGTGGTAACCGGCGGGATCTACCCTACTGTCCTGACTGCCCGGCCAGGAGGATCCCCCGCAGAAGGAAAAGTCACAGGTAAGTGAACCAATTTTCCTTTTTACTGTTACCTGCAGTAAACAACAGAATAGTTAATCATCTTCTGTTGTTTTGTAAAGCTTTTTACTTTGGATTGCCTCTTTATAAATAAATACATGTTTCTGCTAGTTCACATCTTCGTAATTAATAACCAAAATCTACTCGAACATTTTCGTTTTTCTTACAGCCTGGATTACTAGGCGTATTCCAGAAGCTTATTGCCTCTAAAGCTAATGATCATCAAGGATTCTATCTTCTTAACAGTATTATAGAGCATATGCCTCCGTGAGTATGACTATCAAACTAGGTTCAAGTTTACTAAAGACCAGATTTAACTAATCTTACACTCGCCCTCCGCGTCTCAGAGCGATCCCTGCGGTCTACCGGGGGCGCCTTCCTGGAGGTCCCCCATGTTAGGCGGGGGGGGGCACAATGGAACGGGCGTTCTCGGTGGCCGGGCTGCGACTCTGGAATTCCCTCCCGGAGGAAGCTCGCCTGGCCCCGGGTCTGCTGGCGTTCCGCCGAGCCTGCAAGACCTGCCTGTTCACCCAGGCCTTTGGAGGGGAGGGTGGGGGGGAGGGGTGGGAATATGATTTAGAAATGTTTAAATTTTAATAATTGTTGTGTTTTTCATGTTGTAAGCTGCCCTGGCATGCTGTAGGCATGAGGGGGCGGCTAATAAATGTGACAAATAAATAAATAAACATCTCAATGGCAACGTCAAATATTAACATTTAAATGGAAATTATTTAATGCATGCTTTATAGAAAGCAACTTTAGCAAGAAGCTTTAATAATTTTGCTTTTCTGTTTCTTTAAACCTCTAGTGAATCGGTTGATCAGTATAGGAAACAAATCTTCATTCTACTATTCCAAAGACTTCAAAATTCCAAAACAACAAAGTTTATTAAAAGTAAGTTTTATGTTGTGACAGTTGGAGAAATCTGGACACAAAGTTAGACTGGATTAATCTACTGTAAGGGGTGGCTATGCAGCCTAGAGGTTTTCTTCATCTCTGACTGTGACTTGTATGATTTCCCCACCCCGCCCCAGTTTTAATGGAAATCAAATCACATCTGAAGATATTTAACTTACCAGGCATAAGACACTTTACCCATAATTTGGAAGGCATAAAACATAGAGCATGACCCAGCTCCCAGTGAAGGCAATGGCTAAACTCCCATTGACTTGTATGGAGCTGGATTGTGCACATCTTGCAGTCATACCCAGTCTGTGCTTTAGTAAACGGTATTGTCATGTCTGTAGTTACGTAACTAAACAAAATTATTTTTTGGCAGGAGCGTGAAAAGGTATGGTTGTTAAAACATACTAAATCAAACTGGGATTGACTGCAGGTTGCTTCATCAACTTGTTTGTTCAACACTCCTCTATTCCTAACCATGAATGAACAGGGTTTGGAAATGTGACTTGTGTTTCCTGCTTTCATACAGACCCTATAGGTCTAAAGACTGAAGATGTCTATAGGCATCTAAAGGCTAAAGAAGGCTAAAGATGTCTTTGGTGTGCTTGTATAATACATCTAACACTATTTTTTAATTGTTTTCTTACATCTGCCTAAAAATATTCTTCAAAAATTGAATCCTGTGTCTTTACATAACCTACCTAGATAACTGGGATTTTTTAGCTTACGTTTCTTTCTTTGGATTGCCATTTCCAGTACAGCCAAACATGTATGACAAAGTTACATTTTGCTCATGGTGCAATCTCCTGTTGATTTTAGCCTACATAAAGAAATTAGTTTTATGTGTTAATATATTAACCTGAAGTCAGCTTTTTAAATGGCTATTCTATTTTAATAGGTTTCTTAGTCTTCATCAACTTGTACTGCGTAAAATATGGAGCAATAGCACTTCAAGAAATATTTGACAGCATACAGCCAAAGTTAGTATCTTATTTTTGTGTGTCTACTACATTCTTTCTAATGGGAAGTAGCTGAAGTGCAGTCTAATATCAGAAAACTAAAATATCCCATTTTTAGTGACCTATCTTCAGAGGTCATATACCTGCAACATTCTTTTCAATTGAGAATGACTGTTAGTTGGTTCCTTTAAGAATTGGATGACATATTTCCCATTCCTGGGAGAAACATGTTGTCCAGTCTCCCCAGCTGTAGCTCTTGGTCTGCTGCGGCAGTGCACTATTATGCTAAGTTCCATTTTTAAAAACATTCTTCTGTTGCCTTTTGTTGCTAACTTTCCCTTTTTTTCATAACCTCAGCAAGCCATCATTATAACCTTAGCTGCAGTGGTTCCCCAACCTTTTTGACGCTATGACCCCAAGCTTAGGAAATCTGCATATCTCATTATGCAGACCCAGTTTCATCAGGACTCCCTTTTGCAGCAGACACCCCATTTGGAGTTCTGGCCCCAGGTTTGGTAGCCCCCTGCTTGTACCATGTTTTCTTCCTTGAATGCAATACCATGGTTGTGGGGACTTGTTGCATTCATTTCATTGCTAATAAAACAAACCGCTTGACTTCATACCTGGAAGTTTGAGTGAATTCTTTTGAAATCATCCATAGGGTGGTACAAGTCTTTCTAAGAGCATAATTCCCTGAATTCTAGAGCCACGGCAGTGGCTGTATAGTTAAGGTGGTTGCAGACATTCATTGAACAATGCCTATGCTGTTCAGTGGGAGTCTGTGTAACAAACTCTTCTGGTTGGCGACCAAAACTTGTGCTTACAATTGTAGCTTCCCCTCCCTCTGTATATGTGATAGAATGGTTTCTGTAATTGAAGGGAAATTCCTAGTATACAGTGGTGGTTTTTTGTGTGTGTTTAAAAAATAGAAGAAAAAATGTTTTGATGCATAAGTTGTGGTCTCCTTTTAAGAGAGGGGGGGAAGGCAAGCGGCAGCGGCCAGCAATGGGGCAGGTGATTTTAAAAAGGAAACCGGAAGAGCTCCCATGGCAACAGCTGGGGGGGGGGGGGAGCTAGCGACCGTCACTGACCACTACTCCAGCTGTTTTTTCCACTGCCGGCCACCTCTGCAGCACTGGCCTGAGGGCTTCCCGCGGCAACAGCTTAGGTGAGGGGGAGGAACTACTGCACCTGCCCGCCCCTGGCTGGCGGCTGCTTTGGCTGTTGCTGCATTGCCGGTCAGTTCTGCAGCACCGACCTGAGGGTTCCCTGCGGCAGCAGCTTGGGTGTGGGGAGGAGGAACTACCGCCCACCTGTCGTTGGGCTGGCAACGCAGCAACAGCTGGTGAAGCAGCCAACACTGCTGCTGTCGCCACCGCCATCAGGAACATGCGGGTAGGGATCAGAAGATGCGCATGCAGGGGGGGGGCGCAGGTGTGTGAGAGATATTTCAATTTGAGTGTGTGTGTGATATCACTGTGTGAGAGGGGCGAGAGCATATGTGTGGATGTCTGTGAGCAATTTGAATGGGTGTGTGAGGTGAGAGCATGTGTGTGTAGCGTGCATGTATGAGTGTGTCTGATCAGTTTGAATGCATGTGTGATCTGAGAGCAGGTGTGTACTGTCTGAATGATTGTTTGTATGATCAGTTAGAATGAGTGTGAGAGGGGAGAGCACATACGTGAATGAGTGTGGGACCCTTTTTACCCAAGACGCACCCACGCAGTGGCACGGGTGGGTGTTTCTCATCTGAAAACAGTCACTTGCGTGTTCCTGCATAATATGCACTTCCACCCATCAGGGGTGTACAGAGCAACCTGCGAAAAAGCAGGTTCCTCAATGGGGAGGATGAGTGAGCGCTTGTGTGCACGTGCAGCATTCTTGTGTCTGGGGCCAGTTTATGGATTAAGAAAACTATTAGGTTTCAACAGAAGAGGAAATTACCTAGAAAAAACCTTTGGTTTAAGAAGCTCATTAAGGTGGCATTACAAATTACACTTAAATGTTAACTTGACAGTAAATTGTATGTTAAGGCAACTTTATTAAATATCAGACCAATCTATACGTTTTTCTTTTCTCATTCATTTAAAAAATGATGACTTAACAGAAATTAAGCTGCATATGTGTGGTATGGTGACTGAACAATACTTATACATGATGAGGAATGTATGCAGCTTAATTTCTGTTAAGTCATAATTTTTATTAATGAATGATAAAATAAAAATGTATAGATTGGTCTGATATTTAATAAAGTTGCTTTAACATACAATTTACTGTCAAGTTAACATTTAAGTGTAATTTGTAATGCCGCCTTAATGAGCTTCTTAAACCGAAGGTCTTTTGTCTAGGTAATATTGCACATTAACCCCTACTACATTTTTTATGGGCTTTGTTTCTCACAATTTCTGTTTTTACATTCTGGGTACTGAACAGGATGTTTGGGATGGTTTTGGAGAAGATCATAATTCCTGAAATACAGAAAGTTTCTGGACAAGTAGAGAAGAAAATCTGTGCTGTTGGCATCACAAAAATACTTACTGAGTGCCCTCCCATGATGGACACAGAATACACCAAGCTGTGGTATGTACAGTACAACCAATGAGGACTTGTTGTTAAAAAGAAATATTCTGCATTACAGAAATTAAAAAGACTGCTTTTAAACTGTCATGCTTGAAATGTTTAACAGTCATGTTTAAATGTTTGACAGTTGTTAAAAAAAATATTCTCAATACATTTCTGCCAATGTAGTAACACAACTGAACAAATATTATTTATTTTATTTATTTTGTACATGTTTTACCCTGCCCTTCTCGACTCACAACATTGAAATATATATATATTTCAATTTTAATGTACTATTGTATTTTTATAGTTAAGTAAAGTTTATTTCAGCTAGCTTTCGCCATAGCCCCAGACAAAACTACATGATACAAGAAACAAAACACTATAAGCATACAAAATGCAATATAAAATTGAAAATCTAGTACGTCACCTTAAAAATACAATAGTACATTAAAATTCCTTAAAACCCCATCATTCTCCCCCCCCCCCCCAATCCTGCTACCCAGTCCCACCAAACCCTATTCCTGCCTGGCAAATGCCTGGCCAAACAAAAAGGTCTTGCATCTCCTCTGGAAAAGGAGGCTGAGGCTTAGGCAGACCTCCAAGGGGAGGGAGTTCCACAATTGTGGGGCAGCCACCGAGAACGCTTGCCTGCATGTTCCTCCTGCATGTCCTTGATGTAGCAACTTCAGACAGAGGGCACCCTCAGCCAACCTCAGAGGCTGCAACGGGACATAGGGGAAGAGGTGGTCTTTCAGATACTTGGGGCCCAAGCTGTTTAGGGTGAGTGGAGGAACTGCTACTTCTTTGTTGCCCTCTCAGTGTAGACCCACTATTGGTATTTTGGCACCATCTAGCAGCCAACTCAAAGAAGTGACCAGTTTCAAAAAGTGCTATTTGCTTCCCTGATGTCATGTCCCTCACCTCTTCCTTAGCTTATAAATAGGTGCAAGAACAAGTCGCGTCGGTTCTTTCCTGCCCGTCTTCAGCAGGCTCAGAGTAGCAAGATTAAAGGACTGTATGGCCCTTGCTGAGGGCTTCAGAAGGTGCATTGACTGTGAGGTGAGAATCTCCGACTCATTCATGGTGCCTGTTCTGACGGACTGGAGCACAGCACAGGCACCTGCATTGTGTGCTGAGGCTTTAAACGCCACACGGGGGGAGAGAGCTTGGCGCCTAGCTGAGTTTTGTAACTGAGGGCTATGTCAGCATGGGGCCCAGTCCTGAACATGGAGGCACGCTCTGAGCAGCCCCAACCTTCACCTGCTCTGACCAGTGCCCACAGGGAGATGCTAGCAGGTTCAGCTGCGTGCACCTCTGTGGCGCATTCAGCAGTGAACTCCTCACAGGCTCCTGTCAAGGCCGGGACACCTCATTCCTCCCCAGGGAGGTTATCTGCACACCGAGGCAGATCCCCTACTTGGAGCTCTCCACACAGGCACTGTTCCCTGGAACCTGTAAGTTCCTCAAGAAGACAGATAAGAAGTATAAGGGACCTTCAACCCCTGAATTATCATCTCGACCCCCCCTCCCCCCACTTCTTGTAAGGAAAGTGTCAGTGGCACGGCTGGTGTGGGACTAAGAGATTCCCTCCCTCCACCATGGTACTACTGGATGAAACTCGGGAAGTGCTGGCCACGCTAGAACATCTGCTGGCACTGTTACCTCACAAGTCCATGTTTCAGGTGCTCAGTCAGTTGCCGCTTCACCCTGCAGCTGAGGACCCCATCTCTCTATATTCAGAGTTGCCTCACCCCGCATCGTTGATACCAACTGCAGCATCAAACACATCAAATAAATGCCTCTCTTTCTCCTGTGGAGGCAGGCAGTGCTTGCTGGACTTAGCTCCTTCCATTTCACTTAGAGGCAGGATTCGGGTCTTTGATTGGTCACCTAGCTTAGGGGAGGAGCTAACCCTGGCTTGGCTCCAGATTTGTTCCTGCCTCCAATTAGGATAGCAGGATAGGGCTGTTTCTCCATGTGGAGAACTAGGTTTCTTTTCTTTTTCTTTTCTGATTTTTTCTTTCTTTCTATCCCCAGTGGTAGTGAGCCCAGGGAGGGACTCCCTGTCCCTAGTTCTCCCCACAGGGGACATTTTTATTGGCCTGAGGAGTAAGTCCCCTTAACTCAGAACTCTCCCCTTTTCAGGGAGGGTAGCACGAGATTTGAGGCAGGGCCATTTGTGCTGTTGTGGTCTCTCCCTCAGACGTCTGTGAGGGGAGAAGACGCAGGGGTGCCCCGCCCCCCAGCCAGGGATCTGAGCTGCTTCTGTTTAAAAAGATGGTGTTGGGATGAGGGGACTAGTCCCTCAGGGCCAGGATCCCACCCCCAGCTCCTCAGAGGAGCTTGAGGGGCAGCCGGCAGCGTGGCCACATCCCGAATCCCTGGGACAGGCCAGGGAGAGGAAGTCTTCATGAGATGGGGAGGGGTTGAGTAGTCCCTGTTTGGAGGCCCTTACTCCCCTAAGACGACCCTCCTGGCATTGGAGCAGGGCCTTTTCCTGGTCCTTGAGCTCCCTCTCCCCCCTCCTCTTCAAGCTCTTTCAGGAGCAGGCGGAGATGCAGTAGCTCTCTCAGCCACTCTAGGCGCTGATCCCGATACCTCTATAAAAGAACAGGCACAGGCTTTCTCGTTTTTTCTCGGAGAGCAGCGCCTCCCCTCCTGTCCTGCCCGCTCTGGGCACAAGGCCTGTTCAAGGAGCAGAAAGAAGCTCCTCTTGCCAAGGAACTGATAGAGGAAGGGGCACTTATTCCCCAAGGCAGGAAGAATTTACCTCTGTCCCTTCAGGACTATGAGGGAGCACTCCTCCCCCCAGTTCTCTCAGGGCAGCCAGGGAACTTTAAATCCCCTGTGCTGTAGTGCAGTGGCTGGGACAACAGTCTCAGGGAATCCACATGCTTCTGCGGGGTGGGCCTATACGTTCCCTCCACCCAAGCATCATTCCCTCAGTGGTTGGGGCAGGGGAGGAGTTGGGCCATGGGGTCTCTCCCACATGGTCTCATAGATCAGTCTCCCCAGAGCCCCTGCAGCTTTCCGGGGGCAATGCTGGGTTGAAGGCACAGACTGCCCCAGAGGAGGAGAACAAAAATCTAACTGAGCCCAAAGAGGAAGAGGAGTTGTCAGACAAGGACAGGACTCTGCGTCTAAAGCTGGGGCTAGGATTTTCCAGCCAGACTTGTTTGACTGGCTGGTGTCAAAAGTGGCCTCCAGGATAGGGCTCTCCCTGCCTTCCTCCCCTCAAGCGAAGTAGCATCTAGCAGAGGATGTGGCGTTAGTCTTGCCCCAGGAGTCCTTGGAGGGTTCCCCTCTCTCCTCACTATATTCAGAATTACTGAATGTGGAGTGGGCTCAGCCAGCCAAGGGTACTCACTCATTGGCCAGGCATTCTTATTCTCTCCCCAAATCAAATCAGGAGTGTTCATCCTTCCTAAGGTAGATGCAGGAGCCTGGGAAGGATGGCAAAAGCTTTGGTTAATGGAGAGTGGGGGACATCCCTCCCGCAAGGGATCCTTATCGCCTTTGAAAAACTCCAAGCGGTGGTGGATTGAGGGGGCTAGCCCTTCTTCCTCTAGGGCACAGAATCCCTCCTGTGGTTCTCCAGTGGAATGCGCAGGGCACCTGGCACCACGGCCTGTTTCCACTTCAGAGGAATGCACCCGCCATCTTGAGAGGGGCCCCGGCCATACGAAGACTGTGAGTAACAGGGAACCAGTCCCCCGTGCCCCACGTTGTTCCCAGCAAGGGCTCCAAGTCAGTGGAAAGTCCCGCTCTCACTCTGTCTCCAGTTCTGGCAGTGGAGTGAGGAGGGGGCAGGGCAGTTCCCGTCGCCATAGAAAGCAGCGCGCAAACAGTCAGCATTCTTACAGCCGCTGGAGCGATCATGGGTGCCAGCAGGAAAGCGGAGGAGACGTCACTGTTCCTCCTCTACTAGCAGCATCTCCTCCTCCAGCTCAGGCTGCTTCTGTCGTGCAGCCTCGCACAGCTCTCATAGGCCCTGCAAACAGCAGGACAGGACACAGGACAGGGGCTGCTCCTCCTCACTGAGAGCCCCAGCAGAGAGCTGCTAGAGGGTGCTCCAGACTAAGAGGTAGGGGGAATGATTTTTCTCCCTCTGCAGCAGACAGTTCTCAGGCTGGGTAGCGCCACCCTGACCAGCAGGAGGCTGAAGAGATCAAATCTTCACTGCGCATGCGCCTCCTACCCTCCTCTCAAGTTTTTTCTTCTACCTCGGACCGGCGGAAGTGTTAGGAACGGGCTCTGTGGAGAAGAAAAGCAGAGTCAGGACTTTGACGGGGCACTCGAGAGGTTCCCCTGCCTTGGCAGTAGCCATTGGCAGCGGTGGTTGTCAACCTAGCCGGCTCCCATGCAGCAGCCTGGGAGCAGGGAGAAGCGATCTGCGGCTCTGGAAAGCGGGCTTTCCCCCATCTGGAACAGTCCCCTGCAATAGCAGTGGGTCTGCTCAGCCCAAACTGCCTTTTTTTTTTAAAAAATGGCAAGGGCGAAAGGCTCAGTCTCTCCCACGCGTCGTTGTCAGGGGAGCGAGACACAGACATGGAAGGCACCTCCAGGTCAGAGGTGGCTCTATTCCAGCAAAACGATTGTGGGGGGTAAGGAACCAGACCTCTGGTTTCCTCAAATAGCCT
>QEPC01013938.1:205694-218582 GCA_003113815.1 Sphenodon punctatus
CTTCTTGGGACCTCAATTTGGTTATTGAAGCCCTAACCAGACCCCCCTTTGAGCCATTCGCACGTCTCCCTCTACATGCTATCGTTAAAGGTGGCCTTTCTATAATAGCAGTGACTTCAGCCAGAAGGATGTCTGAGTTGGGAGCCCTTTCGATGGAAAAGAATTTCTGTTTCTTCCAAAAACATCCTGTCACACTTAGACATGATTTGGCCTTTATTCCAAAATTTAATTCCATTTTCCATAGATCACAGGAGATTGTTCTCCCCTCCTTCTGCCCGAATCCATCCCATCCAAAGGAGAAGTTATGGCACACCCTAGATGTGCGCAGGGCTCTTAAAATTTACCTTGTAAGAACCCAAGGTTTTCGTAAGACAACGGCACTATTCGTCAATCTACGGCCAGCTATAAAAGGGGGAAAGGCATCAAAGACATTAATATCAAAATGGGTGAAGCAGGCTATCATTGAGGCTTATAGAGCCAAGGAGAAAATTCCTCCTCTACAAATCTGGCCTCCATTCAGTAAGGGGAGCGGCCACGTCATATGCTTTCGAGGCAAGAGCATCATATGAGGAAATCTGTAGGGCAGCAACTTGGTCATCTGTCCACATGTTTATCAGACGCTACAAGATTGACGCTTTTCAATCCGCGGAAGCGGCCTTTGGGAGGAGAATTCTCCAGGTGGTTATAGATGTGCCTGAGTCCGTCTCTTCCCTCCCTCAGTAAATAGAGCTTGGGTATATCCCAGCCGGAGGACTGTCTGCTGCATGGGGAGAAAAGGAAATTGGTCACCTACCTTGGTGAATTCTTTTCTCCTCTGCTGAGCAGACAGTCCTCCGGACCCACCCAGAGACGATGGGGAAGGGGAAACAAGTAAATTCTGAAACTGGTAAGGGGTTTGTCTCCTTGGGAGAGTATTCCCTCGCATATACTATAAAGGTGATTTTGTTACTATTATTGTTGTGATTAATCATTAGAGTTACACCCTCCAAAGGGTTAAAATTTTGTTGGTGGTCCTAGAGAAGGACGCAAAGACCTTTAGAATAGATTTGGCCCATTTGTTGCCTTTTAAGAAGGGCCAGAGAGGTAAAAAAAAAAAAAAAGTATCTACAGCCACCTTGACGCAGTGGCTTAGGGGATGTATTGTGTTAGCGTATAGATCAAAAAGATTGCAAGTTCCCAAAGGGATCACTGTTCTTTCCCTCAGGAGTGCAGCCACTAATGCTGCCATTCTCCAGGGGGCTTCTGTGGAAGAAATTTGTAGGGTGACATGTTGGTCATCACTCCATACCTTCACTCACCACTACAACATTCATACCTGGGTCTCAGCTAGGGCTGCCTTTGGGTGGCAGGTGTTGCAAATAGTTCTGACGTAATTGTCGACTCCGTAACCCACAGGAGCTTGTTGTTTTACATCTGAGTACCCTCCCTATTTTGGATGAAATTGCTTGGGTAAATCCCAGCAAGGACTGCCTTCCTCCACAGGGGGGAAGAGAGGAAAATTTGGTTTACTTACCTGGTGTGAGATTTATGGGAATGGTACCTCCCCAGGGAGATATCCGCCTGGGCAGTCCGCATCTCCGGACACGAAAACAGTGAGGCAGATGGGCTGAGTCAGGCCAAATCAGTGAATAGGAATTGAAGACATAGGTGTTCGGTTCCTTGAAGATGCACTGGGGCCCCCACCCCCTTAATTCCCAGAATCTTAGAGATGCTGAGGGGAGGAGATGGGTTTAATAGCTCCAGATTGGTCTCACCTGTATGGTTCTTGAATCTCATGGCAATGTCAGTTGGACCCTTTATGGTCCCTCCCAGACATTCCAGACCTGATATTCCTCCATGAAGGGACTACATGGCACCCAACCGTACCCTCCTCCACCTTACGGCTTAGAAGTTGCGCTCCTAAATTGTGTGGAAAGAGTGGTTCACTGAGGGGTCATATAAGTGGCAGAGGTTCTCTGCATCATGTTTGGATAAGGGTATGTCTCCTACTGTTTCCATGGTTCCTATTTTAGATTATTTGGTTCTTCTTTTAGAGAATGATACAGCAGTGTCCTCAGTTAAGGTTCATTTAGCTGCAATAAATGCCTTTTGGGCTCCTGTGAATTTTTTTATTTGTTTATTTTAAAAACTTATTACCCCACCCCTCCTGCCACAGGCAGCTCGGGGCTGTTTACAACAATAAAAAACAATTAAAACACATCATAAAAAGGAGGAAACAGAGACAACAACTGCCCCCTACCCCTCTTCCCCCACCAAACGCCTGGCGGAACAGCCAGGTCTTGCTGTGGTTCATTATTTTCTGAGCGCATGGTTACCCGTTTCTGAAGGAGGCCGTTAGATCCTTTGCCCCTTCCTGAGTATTATGACCTAGCTGGACATTGTGTTGCAAACTCTGATGAAAGTGTCTTTTCAGTCTATGGACTTGGTTCCTGTAGATTTGCTTTCATATAAGACTGCCTTTCTGGAATTTCTGGTAGCCATTTCCGGCAAGAAGGATCAGTGAAATTCAGGCACTAGCTTCTCTAGACCACCTTATGCTGACTTTCATCCTCCATCCGTGGCATTAAGACCACACCCAGCCTTTTTACCCAAGGTTGTTTTTGACTTTCATGTACAGCAGTTCATTTCCCTTTCTGCCTTTTCCCAGTCTCCTCATTCCACGGAGGGAAGAGACTTTACATAAACTTGATGTATGTAGGGCTCTTGTATATTAACTCAACCATACTAAATCATTTAGGGGTTCTGAGGCCCTTTTTGTTTGAGTGGAAACCTGTCAGAGCAATTGTGGCTGCCTTATGATGGAATTAGTGCACATGTGAATGCTCTATTCCGCTTTCATACTGCAAGAACACCTGTCATTATAAAAGTTCAATTTGGGGACCATATCATGGGCGAGTGTTCTCATAGTATAAAAGTGGAATAGCGCATTCATGCATGTGCTAATTCCTGTCATAAGAGAGCCTCAATTGCTCTGACAGAGGTTTCTCCCCGCCGGTAACATGTGAAAGTTGGCAGAGGGGTAAGTAAGAAAAAATACAAGTTGCTTTCCTGTAATGTTTCTTCTTTTGGGTTGTACTCTCTGTGTAGTCCCAGATCCCTCTCTCCCTCTCCTCTTGCGGATGCTTAAGTCTGAACTGGGGAGACTTGTTCTTGTGCCTAATTATAAGCGGGGAAAGAGGTGAGGAACATGTCAGGGAGGTGTGTAGCGCTTTTTGAAATTGCTTGCTATTCTCTGAGTTGACCGCTAGATAGTGACAAAACACCTATGGTGGGACCACACTGAGGGTACAACTCGAAGAAGAAATGTTACAGGTAAACAACTTGTATTTCCTTTTACAAAGGAATCTTGAACTACTTCTCCACTACCCGTATGCTTGTCTGGCTGGGATGCTGCATGAAGGGTTGGATCGTATTCAAGATCCTGCCCAAGAAGGGGACTATTACCTCTCAATCTCTTCATTGCCTCCCAAAACTCTGAAAAGTGAAGAGGTTATATTTGGCTTGTGAGTCTATGGAATGGCAATACAGATGGATGCTAGATTTAACTTCCACCCTGATGCTGCATGTGTAGAATGTCTATGTAATACCTTGCTGAAAGGAGGATTCAAAACTCCTTGTGAAACAGCTGTGTCAGATTGCTATCTGCTACTACTGTATTGCTATGCTACAATAGCAGGAAAAACTAGATATAGGGCATAGAATAATTAAATATGAAATGAATTGCTTTTTGTGCACCTTTTGGAGAGCTAAAGAGACAAATCGGATTAAACGTATTAGCCATATTTTCAATGGAGAGATGGGACTGGCCCTAATTATTTTGTCTCCCTGATAAAATAAATGTTGCTATCTTTTATTATAGAAAAGCCAGTTGTCAACACTAAGACCTCTCTGTCCCCACTTTCCTGAAATCACTTGCCATTACATGATTTACCTCTTCCTCTCCAGGCAAATGCCACCACAAGCCATGAAATGCCTCCAGGCAGACACACAAACACCAACTAATGTGTATGCATTTCTGGGCCGAGCAATGCTGGGAAGTGCCCGGGTTCAGAACTTCTCAACACCACCAAGCCTGGGATGGCCTACATGTGCCTGTGCTGACCACAGCTTCCTTGCAATAAGACTGTAGACAATACACCAAGTTGTAGTATATACAGTACAACCAATGAGCATTTGTTGTTAAAAAGAAATCCCTTGACCCAGCATTCTGGGGGCAGCACTGAGAGGTGTTGGTGCTTTCCTTAAAATACGACCACTTCCTTGGATAAGTTGTTCAGCTTGTATTTGTGTGAACCTAAGTTGTGAGAGGTGGTGGTATACAGTAGCTGCTCACAGCCTCCACGTATGCAGGTAGGACACAGCCTGGTTATTTTTAAACACTTATCCATTTATCAATTTCAGCTGCACTCTGATAGACTTGTTTAGCAAAGTTAGATTGTTACCCTGTGCTGCAATAATGTCATGTGGCTTGGTTTGAACCTTTCTGTCTAGGGTTCCCTTGCTGCAGGCCCTGATTCGTCTCTTTGAATTGCCTGAAGATGACACTATTCCTGATGAAGAACACTTCATTGACATCGAAGACACCCCAGGCTATCAAACTGCTTTCTCCCAACTTGCCTTTGCTGGAAAAAAGGAACATGATCCTGTGGGACAGATGGTGAACAACCCTAAAATCCATCTGGCACAGTCTCTTCACAAATTATCGACTGCATGTCCAGGCAGGGTAGGTGGCATTAATCCCCACTTCTCTAGAAGGGGGAAATGTAATAACTGCTAACATGAAAGTGAAGCTGCTTGTTTTAATTTTAAATTTACATTGTGTAGTGCTGAAAAGTGCTGGGAGTTAAAAACTAGTTTTAACTTGTTGCTGGCAGTCACTAGTGTCCGTTGCAGGAAATGCTTTCACGCTAGTGAAACTGTAACTGTTGAGAACTGAAAACTCACTGCTTCTTGTCAGCTTGGCATTCTCCTGAAGCACTACAGTGTTTTAATTAATTATACCTTATCTTGTGTTTAAGGTCGCATCAATGCTGAGTACTAGTCTGAATGCAGAAGCCTTGCAGTTTCTTCAAGGATACCTCCAAGCTGCAAGTGTAACACTGCTCTGAACTGTGTATATTTGACAACCAAGATAAAAGCCGTTTGTTACAAAGAATGTTGATATTGACTTTTGCCTTCTAAGCAAAGCTCAGTCAAAATGAAGCAGGTTGCTACTAAATATATCCAAGAATCATCTTGTTAAAGATATTTAATGTGGCATTAAGCAAACACTGAAAGAAATAGATGGTTCATATGATCATAGTTAAAAGAGGAGATGACTTTTCCATTTCTGCTTTAATTTCCAAGGGAATAGTAAACATTTATCATATTGGATTGATCGGAGTTCTGCATCTTCAGTGTCTGGATAACATTTTGAAATGTATGGAGCACACTGGCTGTAGAAAGTCATTTTCTGTCACTAAAATTCCTTTTCATTTTGATGTTGTCATTTGTATTTCTTTTGTGGCTTTCTTTAAACTTCATCCAAGTTGTGAATAAATAAGAACCTCTTGTTTAAAGTGTCTAGGAACGTGCACTTACTGTTTTAGAATATACTATAGACAGCAGAAAAGAAAATTACAAAGTTTAGTACAGAACAAATAGTGCTGGGCTTACAATACTTCTGCCAACTCTCTACCAGCTCTTCACACATGCCTGAGCATCTTTCCAAAGAAAGCAAAAATCTTTTGCTATTAATAAAAAGTAACTAGATGTAATTGTGTTTATAAAGCATACCTTCATTCAGGTAATGCACTGTAATAAACTAGTTAACTGCCCTATTTAAGTTAAATAAAACCAGTCGGTCCTAGTAGATTCTAATCTTAATTTTTAATTCTGTATTCTAAAATTGCACTAGTGCAGACTGGTAAACCAGTTTATGTGCATTTGAGGAGTGTCTTCTTCCCAATCCTTCAAATTTAACACAGGGTGGGAGAGATTTTGAGATGTCTTTTTACATTTTTAAAGACCTATTGGCTGGTTCTGATGTTTGCTCCACTTTTACTCTGGCTTATAGCAATCATTACATCTCTGCAGTTTTATTATGTTTCCTCCTTGCTTTTAACTTTGAGTTTGTCACAGTGTGTGGCCTTCATTGCCACTGTGCCATTAATCCTCTACCTACTTACTCCCCTGAATAGACCAGGGAACGCAATATTGCTGCATTAATAATGTTGTGAAGGAAACTATACTTTTAATCAAAGGGGAGACGTTTATCTATCATGGCCTTTATTTTTTAAAACAAGAATGAAATCTTGTTTGAGCAGAAAAGTGATATTGGATTAGATGTACCACTGCTCTAATCTTGTATGACAGTTACCAATTTCCAACAATTCAGTCATAAACCCCTCTAAAATGGCCTGGACTCTATTTGTATTTGGCTTAACCATCTGTTCTTAAGGTGGCAGCAGTATTTGGTTTTATGACTGTCTGTTTTTTACATCTACAACACCTTCCCACGTAAAGCTAATTGTTGTCCAGATGAAAGAAAGCTGCAGGCAAAGTGTTTGCTTTAGATGAACAGCTGCAAATGAAACCTAGGTCTGCTGATACCTTACCCTGGACTCTGCTCACAGGATCATCCTTTTTATGATTGTCCATTGAGGTGTAGCCTTTGAATAGTGACTGACTGCCCTCCATTCCCACCCTCTATGTTATACTTTCATTTCCTAGCACTTAATTTTGAATAACTAAACTGGTGCTAGACAGGGCTCCTTATTTACTCAATTGAGCTCCTTCATTGCTCAACAAAAGTATGTGGTGGGAACTAGGGATGAGACTCTCGCTATTGCTGAGAACCGAGAGTAGCCGATAATGGCTATATCTGATTAATCCGATATTTCAGTTCTTTCTCGCTTCTCGGCGGTATCAGATCTTTTACATTGTTTATTTTTATAAGATTTTTAACATTGCGGTTTTCCCCATTGAATTCAATGGGGAAAACCGCAATGTTAAAAATCCAATACCGAGAGGACCGAGAACGGGTAGAGAACCGAGATTTTGCCAATAGTCCCACCTTTAGTGGTAACGAACTATTGTTCATTTCACAGCCGTCCTAAAGCTTCATGGTTCAGATGAGTCACCTATGAAGAGTTGGCAAGGCAGCTGTGAACACTGTTCTGACAAAGTAACCCTAATATAACTAACTTGCATCGTGCTCTTAAAAATGGGTAGAGGTCCTCTGACTCAAAGGCTCATAAAATACTGTAAAGCAACTAAAAATTAACCATTCCTGCATGATTGAAGGTGACTTCCAAAAATCCTTTTTATAATAAGGAAAGCCTGGTATAATCCCTCTCCTCACTTGGTGCAATTTAAAAAATAAATAAATATATGCTTGTTTTCACCTGCAGAATCGCAGGCCTAGTAGGTTTGTATTTGTTTTGTGGATGCGGACAATCGGAACACAGGTATGTGTTGTCTCAACCCTTGGTTTTAGGTGGTGGTGAATTTTTCATAAAGATAGTCTGTCTCAAGGACATGTCAGAAATTTGACTTAAAACAGGAGTTGAAACTAAAATCTTTTCAGAGAGATATTTGCCCATTCCCTCTCCTGGGAGATGCAGCCACAACTTCATATGTGCAGGCAGTCTCTTGAACACCAGTTACAGGCAAAGAAACTTGTTAGTCTGACAGCTTTGCTCTAGTAAGTCAACTGCTCAATTTTTAATCTCTTGTAATGTTCCACAAAGAGATTGCTCATGTGTTTGTAATGTAAAAACTTTCTATTTTTAAAGTTCTGCTGCTCAGCAAAAATGGTAACTGGGTTAAAACGTCTTAGTAATGAGAAGATACTATCTCTTTTAGCCCTACTTTAGGATAAAAAATATTTGGTTTTGATATTTGACGAGCTAAATAATAGCCAGGAACCCATGTTCACTGCATTTTTCCCTAGTGCCACCAATGGGGGAAATGTAGTGAACACGGGTCCCTGGTTAATAGCCAGTCAATGCTACAGTGAGAGAAATGTTGAGATTGCTAGCCAACAGCTAAGATCAGGAAAGGGTGGGGTGGGGTGAGCTCACAAGTTGAGCAAAGTTGGTGTTTTACTTTCCTGGTGAAAATTTATGTTTTCAAAGACCATAAACTAAAATGTACAATCTAAATTTGTGACTGTTTGGAAATAACCAAAGAGTAGAAATAACATTACAAGAATATCCTGTTATAAATACCTGTGTGACGATACCGTATTCACTAAAGACCCAAAAGCAATTATGTTAAAGTGGATTATAAACATGACTTTAAACTGACCTGCAAAGCAGATAGATGAGTTTGTCCCTCACTTCCCTTCTCCCCGCCTCTCCCGTTTTCTGACGAAGCTCTAACTGGGGGGATGGGGTGCATAGAAATTTTTTCTGCAGTTTTACAAATAGTCTTGACTGCTGGAGAACCAAAGAATAAGAAAGGGAGCTTTCTCCCTCCTCAACTGGAAGGAATGGGCATGTTGCATATTTAAGAATGATTCTTGACTCAGGCTTCCAAATTATAGACATCTTAACAGGCTGAGTTTTAAATAATTTGGATGAATATCCCTTAATTACTATGCTTTTCCAGATGTTTTTCAATAAATGATTCAGCCCATAAGTGTGGAAGGCATTTTGCTAGTATAATAATGGCTTCAGTACAAGTCAATTGCTACACTCTAATACTATGCAACAGACCAAAATAGGAGGTGAATTGGTATTTTAAATGAGGCACAGAACATAATGCATACATATATTAACAACTGAGTACTGTAAGTGATCTTTTAAAGGCTATACTGTCACTTGTATTTATGGAATACAAAAATGCATTAAAATATAAGTTAATCATAGAAATGGACAAACTGTGATCTAAACTGGCACCTATTTGGTAGAGCACTTGTAACTGAAAGGGTTTTTGTTTCTTAATACCTACTCTTACATTTACTTTAAAATCTAGCTATCCATATGCTCACTGCTTGTGCTGATCATTTACAAACATACCAGGAGAAACAAAAACAAACCCATACCTGTCTTGTAGTTTAGCATAGGTTTTAATAATTACAGTTGCATTTGAGGTTACACTACATTGTTAACCGTAAATGCATCTTCCACCTGCTTTGGTAATAGAGAAAATACCTGTCAAAATAACTTGACTGTCCCCTTTTTTTTTTATCAATAATGGAGTTTCTCAGTGCTATTTTATTTCATCTTTGGTAGCACGTTATAAGTTCACTTGCATCTTTGTGTGCATGTATATCTTGGCTATACAAATCTGCAACTTTAGTAATACTGCTTTAAAATAAATTTTAAAAGAGGTGGAGTGGGAGCTAAGGAAATAATTTACTCTTCCAGAGATTAGCATTTGACATAACAGGTTATTAAAGTCGTGCCTCATCTTGATTGGTGCAATGGCTAAAATAAAACGCATCACATCTGAGGTCGTAAACCTTTTTCCACATTGTGATGCTCTGGGACCCATTTATTACTGATCTCCATTTAGCAATATGTGGTTGTGATAGCTTGACTTCTGTTTGACTCCTCAGTCATGACCCTGAAACATTCTGTGGCATTATAGGGGGAAATGCTAGTCACAAAAGCAGCCCCTGCTGGAAATTGACTGAGATGAATAGGATAGAACACATCTCTTAAAATTTGGGCTGGCTAGGTTTGATTTAAGGTGCAAAATTTCAGATTAGTCATCCCTAGGAGTACCCAAAACAAAGCCAAGTTTAAGTTCTAATCTTCAGAGTGCTGTGCCAGCACAAGCCCAAGTGAAGTGAATGGGGCAAGTACCATGCTTGGGGACTGAAGCCTGATTTTAAAGTTGGCTTTGTTCTGGGTACTTCTCGGGATTAATGATTTTAAATTCTCCTTGAACAATGATACACAAACTGTATGTGGTCACTTTGGATTTTAGCTATTGAACATAAATGCACAATAAAACATATATAAATGAAATTCAAGAGAGCTATCTAGGCCACTTACTTTTTTTTTAATGACTGCTGTGTGCTTTATCTAGATTGAAATAACAGATTTTGAATGGCTGTGTATTTCATCAAGTCATTGTCCTCGGGTACATAATGAGTAGTGGAACTTTGTGTTTTTAAAACATTTTAGAAATGTCTGTAGATATGTCCTTTACTAGTAGCTCTTGCTACATGGGTGACAACTTAAACATAAATGTAAAAGTAAAATTCAATGTATTCAGTGACATTTCCATTTCTCTGGTTGCACAGCTTGTGAGTGATCAAACCAATCTTGATCAGCCTGCCTTTTGAGCATTCTTTGAGTTACAAAGATGGTGTTACCCTGTGTTGCCAAGACTAGGGTGTCTTCTGTTTAGATACTACAGCTGCTAATGTAACATATGTAAATAAATGCCAACTGTGCTAGTATCTAAGATGCTATCCTGACGACTCTTCTGCGTGACTCCAGGGTGAAAAGAGGTATGGGCTTTCATGGGCAACAACCTACTTCATTGGGTGATTTTTGTAGACAGCGCCTGTCTCCTTTCACTAGTGAGTCTTTAAAATGCTATCCTACCTCCTCTTCTGCAAGGGGGAGGAGAGGTCAAACTCTAAAGTCCCCAAAAGGAATGTGCTAACAGTATCTTTTTTCATTTTTTCAATCTGGAATAGAGTAACTTTCCCTTAGAATGTCTTTTTATAGGTACCTTTTACCTTCCTCTTTATATTTAAAAAAATGTTGCATAGCAAAAATTAGAAAGCAAGAGAGGAATGGGGAACACTCAGTGAGGGCAGGTATTTTACCTTTTATGGCTGCCTTGTTGTAGTATGTGTTGTGTTCATAGTGCGAATAAACTGAACTTCACTAACTCCCTCTGCAGGGAGGATTAGCAAACATTCGTTTTTACAGGTGAAGGAGTTCCAAAACAGATATGAACTAGCAGGCATGATTTGGGAGTCAGAAACCAGGGAGTGAAAGTTTTTTTGCCATGAAAGGATGCTAGTTGGTGGTGGTGGTTCTTATTATTATAAAAGGCTTCTTATCCTGCCCCCTCCTGCCAAAGGCAGCTCGGGGCAGCATATAATATAAAAGCATAAAAAATACATATAACTTAAAGCAAACAATAAAAACATCAATCCTCCCTCCCCCCCCATCCCGCCCTTCCCCCTTACCAGTCTCTCACCAAATGCCTGGCGGAACAGCCAAGTTTTACACTGATGCCTGGCGGAGGAACCTCTGCCTGGAGGGAGTTCCATAACCGAGGTGCGGCGACTGAGAACGCCCTCTCCAGTGTGGCCCCCCATCGAGCATGGGGGACCTCCAAAAGGGTGCCCCCAGCCTACTGCAATGGCCGTTTCATAACCCGGGGAGTGAGGCGATCCTGCAGGTAGGTGGGGTCCAGGCCGTGTAGGGCTTTAAAGGTCAACACCAACATCTTGAATCGGGCCCAGTAGACAATCGACAACCAGTGCAGAGAACAGAGCACTGATGTTATGTGCTCTCGACGGCCCGTCCCTCTCTGGAGACGGGTCGCTGCATTCTGCACCAGTTGCAGCCTCCGGACCGTCACCTTGGGTAGCCCCACGTAGAGTGCATTAAAGTAATTGAGCCTCGAGGTGATGAAGGCATGGATGATGGTGGCCAGGTTGCAGTCTGAAACAATATCGTAACCGTTGCACCAGATGTAATTTGGCAAATGCACTCCTCACCACACCTGCCACCTGGACATCCAGGCAGAGCTGCGAATCGAGGAGCACCCCCAGACTACGAACTTGAGGAACCAGGCCAGGGCGAACCCAATCAATGATGGGGGGCCTCCACTCCCTCGACCCTTCTCACCAGCATCATCTCCGTCTTGTCAGGAATCAACTTCAGGCGACTCGCCCTCATCCAGTTCCCCCCCACCCACCCAAGCTGTCAGATATCGGGTAAGCAACGAGACTGCGGGGCCTGAGTGCTGAAAACAAGATGTAGAGCTGAGTGTCGTCTGCATATTGATGACAACACGCCAAACCCTCTTACGACTTCACCCAAAGGCTGCATATACATGGTGAACAGGAGTGGAGACAGAATAGAACCCTGCAGGACCCCACACATGAGATCCCAGGGAACAGATATACAGTCACCCAAGTCCACACGGTGAGTCCTACCAGCCAGGAACGAGCGGAACCATTCAAGAACAGTCCCATCCTCTCCGGTACGATCCTGCAGCCAAGTCACCAACAGCTCATGGTCAATGGTGGTATCAAAAGCAGCTGACAGATCTAGCATGACCAGAAGTGTCGACAGCCCCCAGTCTAAAGCACGACGCAGGTCGTTGGCCAAGGCCACAAGCACGGTCTCGGTGCCATTTCCCGAACAAAAGCCAGACTGCGAGGGGTCCAGGAAACCAACCTGGTCCAGATGATCCCGGGAAGGTTAGAGGGAGGCCGGTAGTTGGCAAGGCTGTTAATGGATGGTTTTTTGAGCGAGGGTCACACCACAGCCTCAAGAGACCCTGCCCTTCTCAAGGGAGGTGTTGACCACCTGTGCCAGCACCAAACCCAACGTCTCCCTGGTTACAGTAGACGTTGTGGTTACAGTATAGTCTGTGTAGGTACCTGCCAACTGTCTACATAAGCACTTTTCTGAGAAACTGCTGTGGGCCTTGTATGTGATTTTCATTAAATGGAGTTGTTTACAGCTAATCTATGCTTTTTGGTGACAGAGATTAGATTATATGTTCAAGTGTGCAGTCTTGTACGCTTTCTAAAGGAACATGTTGATTTGAATATCTCAGCATGGTACGTGCGCTCTACTTCACTGTAGAGCGCACTGGGGGGGATGCAGTGGGTGTGGCTTGAGGATGGGGGCAATGGGGAGTGGGTTAAGGTGGATGGGGCCTACCCCCCAGGTGAGAGGAGGGAAGGTGGCCCTTGGG
>QEPC01013938.1:239661-252229 GCA_003113815.1 Sphenodon punctatus
AAAGGAAAGGAAACAGTGGCAACTAAGCTTTCAATGTCTGTAGGATATACAGTTTTTAAAAGTACTTGTCCTTTAATTGCAAAATCTTTCTGCCTGTAAAGCCTAAGCCTGTAGGCAACAAGCAAAGACTCTGGTTAGGCTCACTGTTGCTCATCTCTCCGCTGCTAGGCACAACCTTTTGGGCAAGTACCACATCTCTTCCATTTTGCTGCTGCTTATCTGAAGCTATAGTCTGCTGCTGCTACCTACCTAAAGCTACAGGCTGCTGCTGTTCATTGGGAAGGACAGCTCCAAAGTTGCATTTGAGTGAGGGCTCGAGTAGCATTTATGCCTCACACCCCCTTAGCTACTGCGACCAGGAGACTACGGGAAGCATAGAAGATGATTATATACAATTTTATATCCTGCACCCTCCTGCAATTGCAGCTTGGGGCAGCTAACTAACAATATGAAAATAACAATATGATATAAAATTTCAAAATATAAAATACAAAATAGAATAAACATACAGCATTGTAAAACAACATTACAAAAATAACACTAAAATGGTGGGGCACCAATAAAGAATAAAAACCCCACTAGCCATCTCCCTCACCGAAAGCTTGGCAGAACAGCCAGGGCTTACATTGTCCGAAGAGGAGAGGTCCGGGGAGGTATTCTCCGTGTCATACTTATGACACAGCAAAGGTATGGCTCTAATCTAGATAGTCACCAGCCATCAAATTAGGAACTGGCACTGACAAAGGGACATGGGGTAAGTCACTAAACTGACTACACAGCTTTACTGTGAGTTTGATGTAAAGAGTGACAAACTTTGTATAACTTTTTATGCTGTTGACTTTTTAAGAATTAAATATGGAGCTCTGAGCAGTGTTTATGGATAGCGCCCTGGTTTGAATATCCATGCTTCCCTTTCCCAGTAGTGTTATGGAAAGGTAGGATTTCTCACCAAAGCATATAAGTTTTAGCTAGTACGTCTGGTGTTCAAACTTGTTAGGTATCAAGCAAACTTTTAAAAATCTAGCTTTTGGGGTTCCAGTAGATTTCCTCTAGTATTTGGGGAAAGTTACTTTCAAAATAAAAGTGCACGTTGGCAAGACTAAGATCCTGACATGCAAAGAATGATACTAAATGATCTTTTACTAGAAAAGACCGAAACATTCAGGTTTATTTTTAAACCCCTTAAGTTCAGTTGCTGTTGCGTAGTAATGAGTGAAAATGCTATACATTTGCTGAAGCATAAATAGGGGACACTATATTGTGCTGCTAATGTGGTGGTGATTTTTCTGAGTAGGCAAGAATTAATTTCTGGCACCTCTTCATGCTTGCTAAAAATCACATTTTTACCCAGTGTGGTGGAAAAGGTATTATCACACCTATGCTGGTAACTTATTCTTCAGTCTTGCATCTGGTCATTTTGAAGATATGCAGCACAGAAGTGACAGATTTTCATGATAGAATTGTTTGTCTGAATTGCTCTTTTCTGCTAGTTTTATATAATCACTAGCTTATTGTTGTTTTTGTTCTTTCAAACTATTCTGCCATGAAGTATCTGGCATTGTGTACTGCTTTGGATAAGTTACATAGACGAAATTGTTAGAACTTAGGCAAAACTCTACCCTAAATGAATTTACATGAACTTAAGTTGAAGGTCAAATTTTTGTGTAGTCATCAAAAATTCCCCACTACTAACAATGGAGAAAACACAGAACATCTTAAGAATTAACTTTTTACTACCTCTTATTATTATTATATTATTTATATAGCACCAGCGATGTACTTGGCACTGTACAATCAATTGTGCTAATATACTATTGTAGTGTTGATGAGTTGGGTTTTTTCTTGTGTTCTATCAAAGGGAAAATCGTATGGAGAGAGAAACTTAAAGCTGCTAAAGTATTGGGTCTATTAAGATGTTTTATAAGACTTGAATTATATTGGGAATAGAAGATTACACTAGTCTGGAACTTGATGTGTCCACAGTCCTGTGTCAAACTTTGCCCCAGGGCAGCCCCAAGCTACGTTATTCCTGGGAATGTGAAGCACGCAGGGTGGCAAGTTGGTTACCCACAAACCAGGGCAACCACGTGGTCAGGTCTCATTTGTTAGGATCCCCCACAGCCACAGGTCCACCAGAACCATAGAAGTGCAGCTTGCACTGTCGGCAAACTGGAAGAGGGGGGTGCAGAAGTCCCCACATGCTTTCATGGGCATGATCTGGACTTCCCTCTCCCAGTTGACTGTCAGCTAAGACAGGCATGCTAGTGTTGGCTCTGATGGAAAGGAAGGGGGTCATGGCATGGGGAGGTGGCCATAGCGCCCCATTTCCATGCCCACTCCTCTCCTAGTGGGAAAGGATAGGAGCAGGAATCAAAATCACAGTGTGGCCCCTCCAGAGGAGCCCTGTGTATCTTGCAGTCCACTCTCTATTCAGGAAAGGACCCAAGGGGATTGCAGGATCCATCCTGCGCCTCTGGAGGGGCTGCATGCCGGCTTTCATTCCCCGATCCTCTCCTTTCCCACCAGGAATGGAGAGCAGGCGTGGAAAGGTAGGGGGTGGGTGGGTAGGTCATGGCCAGGGAAGAAGCCTTCCCTGACTGTGACCCCTCCTCCCCCCTCCTTCCATCAGAACCAGCTCTAGTGCACCCCTGACTGCTGGCGGGGATGGAGAGGAGTGCAAGTGATTGTGCCGTCCCTAGGTGCCAGGTGGGTGGGTGCCAGCAGTCCCGTTGTCAATGGTCCGCTTGGGGACAGTAAGATTACTGGAGTGACTACTCAGCTGTCAGGCGGTCCCTGGGAGAGGGGTGAGTGCTAGCGCTATCTGTGGTGGCTGGCAGAAGCCCATGAACTCTGGGCAAGGGGTTGCCTGTTTGAAAGGTTCCCTTTGCTGTCCACAGTGGTGGCTGCTCCGTGGGGACCCCACAAGGTGGCTCCAAGTTCCAGGGCACTCCCTGCCCATGTTGACACCATTGATCTTCGTATGACGTTTAGCCAAATATATCTCATTATGCATATTTGTTATTTTTAACAATAGCATTTCCTCATGACTTCGTGTTTCCATCTGTACACCTGTTGACGGTGTTACTCAAATCTTTCTATGGGGAAAGTGTGGTGCAGAAGTGACTTTCCATAGTTTCAAAGTTTGTGGTAAAGGTGGTGGTCAAATCCAGACATTCCTGGTGGTGGTTTCTGCTCTGTTAAAATCACATGGGTGTATTCCCACTTGGTATTAAGTTATTAATCGCTGAGCAGGAAACATTCTTGTTTGAAGATGACGAAAAGAACTTTGCACATGCCTTGATGTCAAACCAAACACAACTTTAGAGCATTAAGTGTCATTGCCATTTAGCATTTCCAGTTATGGCAGCTATTATTTTAATACAGTGCACCCTTGCTGTAAATGCTGTGTGTTTATAACAGACCTCCACCTATAATAAATCCAGAAGCTCCTTCCCTCATTACAGTACTGTAGTCCACTTTCACTGTTACAAATTCTTTACTATAATGAACAAAGGACTTGGATCCCAAGAGAGCTGTTATAGTAAGGATGTAATGGGTGTACTGTACTGAAAATCTCTTATTAAAGTGAGAAATCTTTATATAGGTGAAAAATCATTGTTGAGTTAAATCTTCACTGAAACACTGGTAATATTGCTTCAGTGTCACCTAAGTCTTGTCAAAGGAGTAAACTTTAAAACTTAAAATAAGCAGCAAATCTAAAATGATTAAAAATTAATAATCAGTAGAGATTTCTCCAATTTATCACTTCCACTTTTTCCTACTCTTCCTATGGGATACTGGTGCATAACAAGGAGTTCGTCAAATATTGAAAGACCTGGCTTTGCAGTCGTTACTCGGATAAAACTCATTGAAATAGATAAGGACTACAGAATTTGCCCCATAGTTACTGTAGTATCTTGCATTGCTATTTAAATCAAGGGTTATAGGGTGCTGCTACAGTACACATGAGATGAACAAGGTAGGCACCGCACTCCGAAGATCAGGTCGCTAGGCTTTATTGCTTAGGAACTGGAACAAGGACAGTGGAGTGGATACAGATGTGTCCCTGTCCAGGAGCTGTCTCTTATACACATCTAGATGTGTATAAGAGACAGAAACATGAGATGAACAAGGTAGGCACCGCACTCCGAAGATCAGGTCGCTAGGCTTTATTGCTTAGGAACTGCAACAAGGACACTGGGTCCAGATCTGTTCCTGTCCAGGAGAACCAGCAACACAGACCCATCTAACTAGCTGGGGTAGTTCTAAGGAACTCTACAAACGAGGGGTCTTTTCTATAGCACACAATAGCTTGATGCAATGGGGAGGGTGGGTCAAGAAGTTATTTAAATCTTAGCTCCTTGGAAGGTGTGAATGGAGCCTGTAGCTGCAGAAACGTTAAATAATGGTTCCTCGCTCCAGGGAGGTGCCCATGGCCACTGAAAGTTTATTCGAGAGGCACCCTTTCAGGGTCGTGAAAGGATATTGGCTGTTTGTCCTTACAAAGCCTTTTTGCTGGTTTTAACCATTTACAAAGCCTTTTTGCTGGTTTTAACCATTTATGGAGCTGCTGGCTGCCTTGTACATGCTAGGGCATGTCAGCAGTTATCCTGCCTGAGGTGGTGGAATATAAATACATAAATAAAATAAAATTTTATAAAAATACTGTCACAACCTATAAGTGAAATTAAAATATTTATGTGCTTTGATCCCTAAAGAGAGCAGAAAGTCAGCATTTCAGTCAGGTAACTATTGAATTGTTTCTCTGGCTAATATTGCATTGCTGTGTGTTTTGGTTATGTGCTGACACCTTAGGATTCTGTGCTGTTGTTTCTTCTGTGTCCAAGTGTTTCATCACAAGTCGGTGAGATCTGGGCTTGCTATAACAGAGAGTCCATCATGCTATTAAGTAATCCTTATAATAAACCTGGGAATAGGATGGAATCTAGTGTTCAGCCTGCCAAGGTTGTCTGGGAATGGAGTAGTGGAGCTGGGAGAGTATTACAGTCACAACCACATCAGGAAGCAGTGATTTTAAAATTTCACTTTTACTAATGTAATCTGTTGTTGGAGATATTCCTATGATAATTCCTAGCTAATTTGTTTTGAATACTTTTTTCTTAGGCTGCTGGGAACACTCCAGTCTAAATATGTCATGCGGTGCATACATTGAGCACATCTTATAAAACAGAATACAATTTAAAAAATATACTTGGAGCTAACACCAAAAAGCAATTACAGTATTTCCAAGCAGTCCAATCTTGTACTGCTACACTGTGGGCAATTTCACCCTATCTTATTCAGAAGTTTCTACATTGCTTCTAACAATCAGTTTAGCAATGAGCTGCTTGTTTGTGAAAGAACTTCAAATACATCAGTAACATCAAGAAAAAAATTGCTAATGTATTTTTCTTCCTAGGCATTCTCCACATAAATATCCCACTTGGAACCAAAACCAAAATTGCACTGTCCCTGGATCACTTAAAGGTATGGAAAGTCCCATTCAGTGTATGATTGAATAACTTACCACTAGTAGTATTTAACCAAATAACCAAAATATTCAAGCAAGTTTCTTACTGTGGGAATAATCAGTCAATAGAGCTGGAACTGCATTTTTTTATAACCTCTAACTCTTCTGAGATTCTTTCATCACTAAATAAATGCAGAAAGATAGGTTTATCCGAAGTAACATTCTTGCAGGATTTTTTCTTATAGGATAAAGAATAACTTATAATGGTCAACATATGAGCATAGAAAGAGCTAGCAAATCATCCTAGTCTCACTTCCCAATTTAGTAAATTGGCATGTGGGGCTTCAGTTTTGCTGTCAGCATTTCACAAGGTCACTTGAAAGTATATTCATCAAATGGGATGTCCCATACAAGTGTAAAGAGGTGTCTGTAAAGGAATGACTTTTTATGCTTTCAGTGTAATCAGGAAGCAGTAATTAAATGCAGTAACAAACGTTAACATTTTCTTGATTTGTTTTTACTTGAGGGAGTGACTATTTGCAAAGTGTCAGTCTTGCTGTTCAAAGTCATGGAGTGTACTTTATAACTGGTCTAAAATAGTTCAGCTGCATGTGATAGGATATGTACCACCTTAATTTGTAAAGGTTGTTGCATACATTCAAAACGGGTAATGTGGCTATTAGTTATAATTAAATGTTTTGAAGGAGTGTTGGCCACTTTATCAACTTGTATAGATTAATTGCTGCTTACATTGCATCAACAAAATGACATGTGCTGTTATCTGACATCTGTCAAAATATTTTGAAAAACTTATTCTGTAGCATAATTTATATAATAGTCTGTAAGCTATATTCTTCACTGTAGTCATCTCTCCACTACCTAGAAATTAAGTAAATGGAGACTTTCAGGAAATGTATAGGTTTAATTAAATATTTATTTTGTAATAAGAATAGGTTTTTGAAAACAAGAATCCAAAATTCTGTCTGGTCTGATAGCTGCAGAAATATTTTTGGATTAGAAGAAGCTTTGAGTTAGCTCATAGTTGGATAAGTGGGCTGCATATGAAGAGATTGATAGGACAAACTTAAGTTAAAACAGTGGTATTGTATCAAGAGACAAATAAGTTGTATCTATCGTAAATTTTGTATTGATAAAAAGGTACATTTGGGTTATGCTTGGAATACAGCTGGATTTTTTTAGTTCTTGAATTCTAATTAAGATGTGGAAGGAAAACAGCTGTAGCATCGCATATAGAAAGAGTTAACTGGCATGAGAGAAAACGTTGAGAGAGCATTTTTGAGAAAAGTATTTCTCTATTTTTAGGAGACCTTGCTACCACTGAGAACAAATCATGGGGAGGAGTAATTACTTGTTTGGTTCTGCTAACAGCATTTATTTTTTTAAAACTAAATTAACAATGGTGTAATGCAGAGGCCACAAATCTGCATAGAGCTTCTGTTTGTAGATTTGTGCACTTGACAAACGAGGGTGGCTAATATTCCTACTTTACAAATGTGGAAGCCGAGGTTTGGAAATGAAGTGCATTTGGTTCCTTCTCGCTTAGTTTTCCTGTGTTGCTTGCAAGGATGGAAACTTCATCTCCGATTCCTAGACGATAAACTAGGACTGAGACATTCTTTGTCATGTATTCTCCCATCACCTTTCAAATCCATTCACTAGGAGGGATTGTTCCAAGGAAACATGGAAGCTTTCAGCCACTGTTTCCTAACTTTTTCGTGTCTTACTGAGGTGCTGAAGCAATATGACTGAGGGCCCAGGGCCTCATCTGAATACTTAGCTAGTTGGTTCCGAACCAGCTCTGACCTCTTAAATACATCTGCAGTGTCTTTGTCACATTTTGGATGTGAACTGCTAAAGTCTGCTTGTTTGGATCAGCCTCTAAAACATTGTTTCAAGCCCTATGATGATAGCTGGAGTCTATAGAGGAATATCTAGATAATGCTTGTATTAGTGCTGAAACTGGCCACTTTCAGACATTCTCCCTCCCCATCCCCGGTGCATATTCTGACTGGGGAGGAGGGCGGGATGCGCAGCCAGGATATGCGCGGGGTCAGCCGGTCTGAAAGCACTCCCCGCGCGCGCACACACATGGCTTTGCCAGAAGATACACACAGGGATACAGAGCAGGAAATCAAGCTCTGTATCCTTGCGCATGTCTGCAAAGCTACGCCGGGGGGGGGGGGGGGGCGGGGTGTGTGTCGATCCCCGTGCATATCCTGGCTTCACATTACCCCCTGCAGCCAGTATAGGTGGGGAGGAGAGTGATGTCTGAAAGTGGTCTCGGTATTCAAAATTACTCCGGTTTCATCAAGTATCTTGGTATTCGACTCGGTTTTACCGAGTAACCAAGGAATTGGTCCAGTACTCGGGTAAATTCTTGGATGGGCAACATAACGAGACTTTTCCTGCTCCTATATAAGGGAACTCTGTACTTGGAAAATTTTCGGTACTCGGTTTTATTTTACCGAGTATTGAGTGTTCGGCCGAGTCACTGAGGACTGGCTAAACACTTGGAGCCGCTGATCCTCGGAAACTCAAATACTCGTAAAAAAATCATTTTACTCTTCAGTGCAACCCTAGTATTTATGTATTTAAATTTTTATCCCACCCTATCCCAAAGACTCAGGGCAGGTTACAATCCCCAAAATACATTTTTTTTTTAAAAAGCATATAAAAGCCAATTAAAATCACCTATCCCTAATCCACCATTTCTCCCCACCTGCCAAATGATTGGCCAAATAGTTTTGCATTGCCTCCAGAGAAGGAGAACATTTTAGGAGGATAATCGGTGTTTGGTGGGGAAATGTTTTTAGGCTTAACACTATCCTTGTTTTCTAATGGAGATGAATTCCTCTGGAACTTAGTTTGGAACTTGCATGCAGGACTGTATCTCCTGGCTCATCGCAGCATATGTAGAAAGTGAGCTAATATCCTAGCCAGATGCTAGGTTTTGCTAGGAGCAAGTAAGAGAGTTTGGAAGACCAATGTAATGTCTTGTTAAGACAAGTGGAAGCAAAGGAGAGAAGAGGAAATGTAAAGAGGCTTAAGATGCTACTAGTGTTCCATGCCATTCCCGAAATCCAGAGCGAACTCAGACATTGAAAGTCAAACAGTCTTCTGCTTATCCAATAAAGTTCTGAAACTAAGGAAATGTTGTTAATGGATGCTCTTCGGTATTTGAGAGTGTCGAGTGCAAATCCCAGTAGATCTTGTTGTGTAAATTAAAAATGAAACTAACTTTCTGAACAGAGCTGATTTGGGTTTTGGCTACATTCAGATGGTATAGCACTCTTGTGATAGTAGCTTTAAAATAGTTTAAACTCATAATTGTCTTTGAAAGGAGGAGATTTGAGTTCTTATCCCTAGAGTCTTGCATTAAGCCATGTATGAAACTGCGCAAGACAATTGTCAAAGTAGATATATAGTCTGCTTGGTACATATTTCCTTGTCAGTGATAACTCTTACTTTGGCATGCTTCAGAGCATAGGGTTGCTTGGGCAGAAGTACAGATTTGCTCCTTACAAATGTTTGCTTTTTAATTGATCTTATTTTGCTAGTCAGTGTTCAAGTAAAACTAAAATCAAGTAACCTTTCATGTTGGCAGTCCACAAACATTGCATTGGAAAAGGAAGATGCAGAGAATCTGTTAGTGGATTATTTAAACACTTGGTAACAAGAACAATTTTTTCCTTTGCTGCAAGAACTGAGAATCTGCTCAGAAGGCATTGTAGTCTATGCAGGTGTTTGAATATCTCTGCTCTGGGCTGAGAGATATTCTCTATATGCACTACGTTGAATGTTTTGAAATTCTGAGATATTGATTCATAATGCGCTTAAAGTATATCCATTAAAATGGAACGTATTTTTTCCAATATATGAAAGTGTCTCATAAGGAGGAGGAAAATAAATTGTTCTCCCTGCCCTGAAAGTAGGACAAGATGGGTAACTCTTAGGTTACAGAAAGGTAGATCCAAGTTAATATAAGAAGAAATTTCTGTCCATGAGAATAGGAAATGGAACAAGTCCTAAGAGAAGATTGTGGAATGCCATCATTGTGTAAAAAAAAATATTAAAAAATTGAAAGATGAAGTAAATGTCAGGGACAGGTCAGGAATGTATAGTTAATCTTGCTTAGGAGGGTGTTGGTGAGGATGGGCTAGATCAGAGGCTTTCAATATTTTGCATGTGTGTTCGCTTTGTTGCCAAACTATTTAACCCTCAGCATGGAGTCTCAAAGTTCAGAAACTCCTGAGTTAAATGACTTAAAGTCCCTCTAAGCCTGACTATCTTGTGATTTGGGGATGTTCATTAGGAATCTAGCATGTGGAGCTGCCATTTCACAGCTTAAGTAGGCCATTTTGGAGATTTGCAAGAAAACTCAAACATTAAGCCAGGTTTTATGGTTTTGAAACTTAGCCAGACTCTTCATTCGGCTTTAAATTGTAGAAAGCATTAATGTTATGTTGAAACACATGGAACTTAAGGGTAGCGTTCTCGTTTTAGAAATAGACTAATTAAATCAAACTCGAGACCATTTTGCTTGCTGGGTAATGAATAAACAGGAAGCAATGAGAATAATCATGAAAATCTGCCTTTGATAAAGACAAGGGAGTGCTTTGGTGACTTCCTAATTAGACTAAATATTGCACTTCATTACAATTCATGTGTTAACAGTACTTCTTGTTGTGACAATGAAAGCTGTAAAGTTTCTGGAATAGCAACATGTCAGCTTATTTGGTATATCGTGAATCTGTAGGGTAATACTGAAGCAGGAAAATATAGGAAGAAAAGGTCAAGTGTTGGGTAGTAAATACCTACTACAAAGACTGCACTACACTCATGCCCACTACTTGGAGCCTTTGTGTAAAACTGAATTTGGCATGCTGTTTGTTTTGCAATGTTTCCCATAGGAAGCCCATAGCTTCTGGCTTCTGTTCCTTGGTATCCATTGGCTGACAGCTTGTGTCAAAGTACCATTCCAAGTGCTCACTTAAGAGCTATGCTTTCTGACTTTCCCTCTTCCAGTAACCTGTGTGATAACACAGCAGTGAAGAACAGCTGAAGAATTTGATTAATGATGCACTGGCTTGAAAATGAGAGAGCTGGGAAAGAGTTGTAGAGAAAATACTTCTCCAGCTCTTAGATCTTAAAATAAGCATTGCGACTTTCAAAATGTAGCTTTTACTAGCACCAGGAAAGATGTACTAATATGTAAGGTGTTAACTTGAGTTTTCTAAATGCCGGTCATTAGATTGTGAACTCTTGGGCAGTGACCGTGTCTATCTTCTTCTTTCTAAAGCGCCAGGTACATCGCTGGCGCTATATAAATGCTTATAATAATAATAATGAGTTGTGGATTCTAGAACATTAGCTGTCTGGGTAGAACAGGGGTGGGAAATCTCAGACCTGGGAGACCAAATACTGCTTGTGGCTAGTTCTTATTTGTCCGCAATTCAGTTCCTGCCCCCAAGCACCAAAATACTGAATTCAGAGTAAGGGAGCAGAGATGAGGACAAGTACAAAAGGATAGGGACATAGCCATGATCTGGATCATCCTTTTCCTGAGTGCCCCACTTTAACACCTCTATTCCAAGCTTCTGTGCAGTCCTTGGAGCTTGTACTAACTTTCAAAGTAGCCCCTGGGAGGGAAGAGGTTCCCCCATCTCTGGGGGTAGATGAATTTTGAACCAAGAGAATCAAATGGCAGATACAAAACATTTTTTTTAAATGTGCACAGGGAGACTAAGATCAGTACATTCAATAGATCAAAACACAAAAACCTTTGCATAGCTTTACTTTTTAGAAAACATCTTTTCTTGATCTTTTATTTTTTTAGCGGAAAATGCTGCCTTTCCCATCCCCACCCCATTTGTTCATATTTTTACAAAAACAAGTTCTTATTACAGGTTTATTTTTTTCTCTGCTAGCTAAAAATAATCACTTTTACTTGCCTCTTCCCTGCTCCTAAATTTGGAAGTTCATTCATTGTCTCAGAATTTAAGCCTACAGAACATTTGGCTGGCTGTACTGCTGTTAATAGCACGCACACAGATCCTGGAGTAGCAATTTCACTAACAGTTCATCCAGTGTTGGTAATTGATGAACCTTTGCCAGCCATCTTTATAGAGATCTGCCACCGTGGTGTGCACATGTGAAATGCATTAAACATGGCACTGACATTTTATTTGGAAATTGGAAATCGTTCTAATAAATGAATTTTGGCAGCTAGGCTCTGTCGGGAATCATCAGGGCCTCATGTTCTCTGCAGTCATGGAGTTGCCTGTGGAATTTGTCACTTTGGCAAGTTCATGCAAAAATTGCTTCTGTCACAATCAGGAAACTTTCTGAACTGGAACCTCTGTCTACCCATCTGCAAAGCTAGCTCCCAGTGCTGCTTGCTGCTGCTGTTTGGAGAAGGGGAAAGGATTGTGGTCTTGCCCCCAGCCTACTGCCTCAGGCAGCCCCCACCTGGACCTGCAGTGGAGAGAGGGAAACTTTCCGTACACAAAAGGAGGAGCAGATTCCCTGGATCTCTCTCTCCACTGCCAAACCGAGGCTAAAGTGGAGGGAGAGGAGACATGTTGTCTCTTCCCCCCCCCCCTTTACAGCTGGACCTTCTACCTAACCAGAGTGGATAACTGGGTCTGATCTGTCTATCCCCATCTTAGATCTTGTGCTGCTTTAACCCTTATTCAGGCCTGGACTTGGTCTGGGGATATTGGAGACAGAACATGTTAACTGATTAAGTCACCAGGACCAGATGATATTCACCCCAGAGTTCTGAAGGTACTCAAATATAAAATTGCAGACCTCCTCTTAGTAATTTGTAACCGATCACTAAAATCTACCACTGTACCTCTCCTTAAAACTCACCTCTTTTCTCCTTAAAACTCACCTCTTTCGCTCTGCTCTGTCTGACTCTTTATCCTGCTGAGCCACTATTTCCTATTTACCCTTATCCTTGCAACATGGACCTGCCTGCTGTCATTCTCATTGTAACCAAACCAAGTACGTGCACTTGAGACCTCGCATCTTCATGAATGTTAGACCCCTTGTCTCTCCCTCTGTTCCCCTTCC
>QEPC01013938.1:252455-268584 GCA_003113815.1 Sphenodon punctatus
TCACTAACCTGTTGGAATTCTTTGAGGGTATAAATAAGCATGTGGACAAGGGAGACCCGGTAGATGTAGTGTACCTGGATTTCCAGAAAGCATTTGATAAGGTCCCACATAAGACACTTGAGAAAATTAAGAAGTCATGGGATAGGAGGTGTAGTGTCTTGCTATGGATCGGTAACTGGTTAAAGGATAGGAAGCAAAGAGTAGGACTGAATGGGCAGTTTTCACAATGGAGAGATGTAAAAAGTGGTGTGCCCCAGGGATCTGTATTGGGACCGGTGCTGTTTAACGTATTCATTAATGATCTGGAAAACGACGTTAAAAGTGAGGTGATCAAATTTGCAGATGACACCAAGTTATTCCAGGTAGTTAAAACACAACCAGACTGTGAAGAACTGCAACAGGATCTTACGAGACTGGGTGCCTGGGCATCTACATGGCATATGAGATTTAATGTAGACAAGTGCAAAGTGATGCACATAGGGAAAAATAACCCAAACTGTGAATACGCAGTGCTGGGTACTAAGCTAGGAGTTACCACTCAGGAAAAGGATCTGGGAGTGATTGTGGACAATACACTGAAATCCGCAGCCCAGTGTGCAGCAGCAGTCAAAAAAGCAAACTGAATGTTAGGAGTTATTCACAAAGGGGTAGAAAATAAATCTGAGACTGTTTGATGCCTCTACACAAATCAGTGGTGTGACGACACTTGGAATATTGTGTGCAGTTCTGGTTACTCCATCTCAAAAAAGACAGCTGAACTGAAAAGGTACAGAGAAGGGCAATGAGAATGATAAAGGGTATGGAATGGCTTCTGTACAAAGGGAGGCTTGACAAGCTGGGACTCTTCAGCTTAGAGAAGAGAAGACTGAGAGGGGACATGATAGAGGATTATAACATCTTGAGTGGTGTGGAACGGGTAGATAGGGAAAAGTTATTTTACCCTCTCAAATAGTACTAGAACTAGGGCTGCCGGTAGATGTAAAACAAATAAAAGGAAGTATTTTGTTCACTTAACGCATATTTAACTTACGGAATTTGTTGCCAGATGACTTTGTCAAGGCTAGTAGTATAGCTGGGTTTTAAAAGGGCCTGGATAATTTCTTGGAGAGTAGGTTCATTAGTGACTGTTAACCAAGTAGCTTATGGGATGAACTTCTTACTGTCAGGAGCTGGGAGTGAACAACGAGGATTGGATTGCTCATTGTGACTGTTGGTTATTCTCCTATGCGATGGAGATTGGCCACTGTCGGAGACAGGATGCTGGGCTTGATGGACCATTGGTCTGACTCAGTATGGCACTTCTTAGGTTCTTAACCAGAGTGAATAACAGGTGCTGGTTCCCTTAACCACTGGTCTGGTCAGGAGTAGTAAGCAGATTTCATTGGAGCTTTGCAGTTAGCAGTCTTGATGCCCCTGTTGAGAGGGGATCCTCTGCTAGCAATGGAAAGAGGGTATCTTCCTGACCTGCTTATTCTGTGACTAGAATAAATTATGCAAATCAAACAATATTGTATAACTTATTCTAGCAACATTTTGGGTTGTCTTTCCAGGGAATTAGGGTGAGTTGGTTGGCTGGGTTCTTTTGGGTGGGGTGTGGATCAGAATACAATGGGTTCTGGGTATAATTTTCAAACTACAGTGTGTGCATTTAGACTGAGATCTGTGGACATGAAGGTAATGTTGCCTTCATGCATAAGAATTCTTCCACTGCCCTGTCTGGAGGAAAGCCTATATTGTGTAGTATTTCCCAATGACTTCTGTATGTTTGTTGCTTCAAGGTTACTTTTAATTACAATAGAGACTCGTGTAAGGGCACTTGCAGCTTTTGACCAGAGGGCCACAAAACTGAAGTGTTGTCCTGATGATTTGAACGAGGTTCTATATTTCAAATACAGGGCAACATTCTGAATGCATGTAAACTTACTCTAGTGTTTCAAATTCCATCTCCTCATCCCCATTTCCTGTACAGGTGATCGAACATGATCAGTTAATTTCAGTCGCCTGTATGGGTTATGGCAGGGGTGGGGAGCCTTGGGCACAGGGGCCAAGTGTGGCCCCCCAGAAAGTTTTTAATGGCCCCTTTCTAGTTCTTGGTTCTGGCCTCTGGTCCAGTCTGTGCTTCCAACCATTGAAAAACTGAGTTCAAGTAAGGGAGCAAAAATGAGGGCATGCCATGCACACAAAGATGGGGGAAAGATCCATGGCACAAAGCCATGATTGGGGTCGTCCTTTCCTTGAGTACACCCCTTAAGTACCCGCTACCTCAATTTGTATGCAGCCCACAGAGCTTTTAAAGTGCCCCTCAGAATGCAAAAGGTTCTCCTCCCCTCTGGTTCATCGAATGCTAGCAGTACATTTTGACGCTTATATGGAAAGAGAGCTACCAGTGAAAGCCCCTGTGTATTTTCTGTCAAATCATATCAATTGTTTTGGAGTGTATATGCTCTGAGCAACAGTTCTTTAGAAGGACCTTGTAAATGCTTACCTGTTTAAGCAAGAAAAGCTAGTTCTGAGTAGCAAGAATGCTGAAACAAACTTGAAAGATGTTTTGTGCTTTCTACACATCAGCAGCAAATATTGGTAGGTATCTGAATTTGTTTTGTAAGGGCACTTGGATTTATGGATGATGTAAGGAGCAGATGGACAGATAATCTTGAAAAAGCATAAATGAAGCTACTATACTTTCTGTTATGTAAATTGAGCACACATGAAGCATCTTTGGTTTTTTGTTCTTTTTCTTTATGTAATGTTTAAATGGTTTTTTATATTTGTGACCAAAAAAAATTATGTTGTAGCTGCTTTCAGTCCTTCGGGAGAAGAGCAGGATATAAATCTATTATAATAATTGTCAATGCATGTAGACCTGGAAATTTAATATTGTAGAACAAGTAATTTTATAATAAGGAAAATAGTAAGCTACTGTCTTATATGCTGTATGATGGAGAAATGCAAATAGATGCCAATCCATATTTAGAAATGATTTCCACTTACTTTGCTTTTTATTTTCCTTGCTATTTTATAGGTAGAAGTTTAGGCCCCTTCATACCAAACTAATCTGCATTCAAAACTGTTTAGCTGCGATAACTTGCTTTGGTTGGAAATGAACATGTCTCAAGTTCAAATTCAGAATCCATCTGCTGCTCTCTCAGGGAGCCAAATACTGAACAAGAACCAATCTCTTTCGCAACCTTTGAGTATTCCTTCTACCACTAGTTCTCTGCCCTCTGAAAATGCAGGCCGACCTGTGCAAAACTCTGCTTTACCCTCTGCATCTGTTACATCTACCAGTGCAGCTGCAGGTAAGCATTATACTGAGTGTTTTAGTCTATTTTGTAATCCGATATAGCTTGCTGACACAGAACTTCTTTACAGATTTTTTTTTTTTAAGATAATGGTAAAGAGCAATAGTTTAAGCACATACTAAAGTGGCTGTACATTTTTTGAATAAAATGAAATCTCTTCACTATTTACAACAGTTTTGCTAAGTATGGTATCCTCAAATTACTGCAGCTTTAATTTTCATTTGTGAGAAGGAAGCTGAGTCAGCCAAGCTCTTGTCATTTAGCATTTTTTCCAAATCTAGAACGGAGCAGTAAGATTTGCCTACGAAGGGAAATGTAGCACTTGCCTCCGTGTGTTGTGAAACTATGACAGGAACCCAGAGCATTGCAAGAGTGCTTTTTATATAACTCCAATTGTAGTGTGAACCTCGCAATGTATAGCTTACCTCGCAATACCTGGTTTATTTTTAATAGTGAGGATATTGGACAGTGACTAGCAACGTATTGCTTACCTCGCAATACCTGGTTTATTTTTAATAGTGAGGATATTGGACAGTGACTAGCAAAGTTTATCAGTTTTTAGAAATAGAGATAAGGTACTACAGAAGGGTTTTTATAAAAAGGGAGAGCAGACCGTAAGCAGAAAGAAATGATGAGTAGTGTGGGAAATAAAACTACATTCAAGAAAACAGCACTTAAATTAAATCAAGTGGTGGACTTGTTAAAATATATAGCAAAAAGCTGGCTAAAATTAGTTTAGCATTAATGTGGATGAAAAATGAATTGGAGGAACAGATTCCAAAAAGAGGAAAGAAACTCTCAAATTGACCTCCGTGTACATATCTCAGCCCTTAAACGTGATTTTTGTTTTAGCCAATTTGCTGGCCAGAGTATACAGAACAGGTCAAACTTGAGGCCACCAGAATATCAAAAACACCTTGAGGTGTCTTGCTAGATATGTTGTACAAAGCAAAATAAAATGTGATACGTTTTTCTTGGGGACTTGATCAGATGGCAAGTGCTTCTGATGCCTCAAGTGTAATTATTCTTCCTGCTCCATAGACCTCCCTTAGGGATACATAGAATCCATTTTGCTTTCACTGACTGTAACCAATCAATATTAGGTGCCTCTGTCCCAACAGATACCTCCTATACAGTGTAGTTATGTGCTCACCCATATTGATTTGCAAGCTCCGTTCATCCTTTCTGTAAGAGACATGGACCAAATGTTTTTCAGTAATATTGGGAAATCATCAGCAGCCTTAATTACCAAGTGCCTTTGTTACAGCTCCTTCTAACATGGCAAACCCCAAAGAGAAAACCCCAATGTGTCTTGTGAATGAGTTAGCCCGTTTCAACAAGATTCAGCCCGAGTATAAACTTTTGAGTGAGCAAGGTCCAGCTCACTCTAAGGTAAATATTACCCATATTTCTTATGCATTTATATTGGCAAGAAACCTGATGGAGATGGAAAATGTGCAGCTGTTTTATGAAAAAAATCTACGAAAGTAGAAAGTTACAAGTAGCTTAAATGGAATGAAAGCTGAACCACAGGCCAACGTAGCTTCCAACTTACTGCACCCCTTTTAGTACGGCCTATAGAGTAACTGACCTTTTATTGTATCAGCTGGGGCATTACCCACATGGGTTATAATTTGCTTGGTGTGCTAGTTAATTCTATGTTACACTAGGTGTATGTTTCATGTAGGAAACGTTCACCTAGCATAACAAGGAATTTGACTCCCTACTTCAGCAGTTACCTGCCAGCAACTCACTTGCTCTGTATGGTTGGCCTGAATGGTCATTTGGGTCAACCATGTGGGGCAAGTACCAGCATGTCCTTGTTTCTATATCACAACAGCGGCAAGTGATAAGAGTACAGTGACGGCAAAAAAAGCCATCACTTGACAATGACTCCCTGGCCAGCTATCGGCCAGTCTCTAACCTTTCCTTTTTAGGGATGGTTATTGAGTGGGTGGTGGTTCTGTAGCTTCAGGGGCATCAGTTTTCTTTATCCTTCACAGTCCGGCTTTTGTCTGGGGTTTGGCACCGAGACTGCACTTGTGGCCTTGGTCAATGACCTGCACCGGGAACTGGATCAGGGCAAATCATCGTTAATTTTATTAGATCTGTCAGCAGCATTTGATACCGTTAACCATGAGATGTTGGTGGCTCGGCTGCGGAACCGGGCTAGGGTGGGTGGAATTGTTCTTGAATGGTTCCACTCTTTCCTGGCTGGGAGAACTCAGTGGTTGGTTCTTGGGGAGTGTTCATCTCCTTGGGACTCTGGAGTCCCGCAGAGTTCTATTCTGTCCCCCCTCCTGTTCAACGTGTACGTGCAGCCTTTGGGTGAGGGGGTTCGGCGTATGTTGTCGTCAGTATGCCGATGATACACAACTCTACCTTTCCTTTTTTTTCTGGAGACCCAGATCTGGCAGTCTCGGTGCTTACCTGGTGTTTGGAGGCTGTGGGGGATTGGATGAGGGCGAGCCGTCTGAAGCTGAATCCTGACAAGACGGAGGTGATGTTGGTGTGTAGGGCGGGAGGTGTGGTGGCTCCTGTTGTTGACTGGGTCTGCCCTCCTCTGGCTACTCAGGTCCGCAGTCTGGGGGTGCTTCTCGATTCACAGCTCCACCTGGATTCCCAGGTGGCAGCTGTGGCGAGGGGCACCTTTCGCTGTTTACATCTGGTGCGACGGCTGTGGCCGTACGTTTCGGACTCTGACCTGACCACCATCATCCATGCTTTTATCACCTCTAGACTGGACTATTGCAACGCACTCTACGTGAGGCTACCCGTGGTGACGGCCCAGAGGCTGCAGCTGGTGCAGAATGTGGCAGCCTGCCCTCCTCACGGGGACAGGTTGCGGTGAGCACATTACACCAGTGCTCCATTCTCTGCACTGGCTGCCTGTTGTCTTCTGGGCCCGATTCAAGGTGTTGGTGTTGACCTCTAAAACCCTAAATGGCCTGGGCCCTGCCTACCTCTAACCTCCTCATACCCCGAACCGTGGTGCGGCCCTTGCGGGGGGGACGCCTGACTTGAGATCCCCTGGATTTCCTGGGTGGCAACGATGGAGAAGGCGTTCTTCGTGGCAGCCCCTAGGCTGTGGAATTCCCTCCCACCTGGCCCTTGACCTCCCCTCTTTCTGAAGACAGTGTAAGACCTGGCTATTCCGCCAGACCTTTGGTGCGGGAGTCTGGTAGCGAGATGAGGTTTGGGGGGGGGGGGGGGGTGTTCTGCCTTTGTTTATACTGTTTTATAAGGCTTTGTTTTAATTTTTTTGTTGTGAGCTGCTCCGAGTTGCCTGTGTGCAAGAGGAAATGGGTTAAAAATACAATGAAATTAAATAAACAAATAAATAAAATAAAAAACTGTTGATGCCACTGCCATGCTCTTTGCCTGTCATTTTTCATGTTTGTTTAGTCCTAGGGAACAGCAAGCAGCAGTGGTCTCTGGGAGCATCAGTAAGCAGCCACTGCTCGCTTCTCTGCCACTCATCTAGTGTCAGGGACAATGGAGTGGTGGCAGCAAGCGGCTGCTCCTAGGGACCCACCGTTGCTCGTGCTGTTACATCTCCCTCCCTCTTTCTCACCCTCAGATAGCTTGTGGGTAACCACTGCTTGTATCAGCTGTTTCCCAGGAGCATTTATGTGTACATAACCCAGTAAATCTTGAGTATTGCCTGTGTTGGAAATCTGTAACATGCAGAACCCCACTAGGCTTTGTGTGGTGTGAGACGTAGGCCACTTCCATATATGGCCCCCCGTGCATATTTGGTCTGCAGGGGGAAATGTGCAGGCCGAATATGCGTGGGGATCGGCCAGTCTGAAAGCTTTCTTCCCCCACATATGCAACTTTTCAGGCAAAACCGCACAGGGGGAGCTTTTCGGACCGACTGTTCCACGCGCATTTTCCGCTTGTGCGTTCCCCCCCACCCCCCCGCAGGCCAAATATGCAAGGGGGGGGCATGTATGAAAGTGGCCTTAGTCCTTGAATTTCCACTTTACAGCACACTGCATGTTTTTAAGCTGTCTGCCTTACTACAGCTCTGGTTTTTATTTATTTTTTCTGCTGAAATTTTGTGCTTGGAAGTAATTTAAAAGTGAAAGTTTGAGTAAGCACATCATTAAATAGAATAAAAGCTGCCAACAAGTTTGAAATTGGAGGTGTGTGTCCTCCTAATGGTTCTCCTTCCAAAAATGGTTGTACACTCTTTCTCTTGCAGGTGTTTACAGTACAGCTGACTCTTGGGGACCAGCACTGGGAAGCTGAAGGAACTAGTATTAAAAAAGCTCAACATGCAGCAGCTGCCAAAGCTTTGGACGGAACAAAATTTCCTAAACCTACAGCTCGCCCATCTCGCAGTGAAGGAAAGAATCCAGGTACATTCCAGGACAGGCTCTTTAAAAATTTGTATAGGATACCCACCTCTCAACTTGGTATGTATATTAAAGTTGCTCAACACTATGCTAACTTGGGGCTCTTGAAATAGCATTCTGCACAAATCAGTGGCAACTGTTAATGTCTGCAACTTCTTCATTTTAATGAGACGGTCACCTTTGTGAAAGGCAGAAATGTTATAGTATTCATAGTTAACAAAATGTTTTAAATTGACTTGTCAGTGAGACAACTGAAGTAAGCTCACAGAAGCCTATGGGCGCAATCCATTTCCTAGTAAAGTCATTGGCAGGCTTCTAATGACTTCAGTGGAAGCTGAATTTTACCCTAGGTTTTTAACTTCTAATATTTGTTTAATACTTAGAATTTGCCTTACTAGCCTTGTGATGGTCATTTTTTGTTAAATAAATGGGCAAAAAGCAGGCACAAGTAAGTTTCTCTAGCAACCTTGCAAATCTGGCTTATGGATTTGATAACATCTTTCCTTGATTGAAAGTATCAAAAGAAATTCAAACCATTGAAGGGGATTTTGAACTCTTCCAAAGCATAAAAACTAGTAGCCTTTGCTTTTGTTTTGAAAAGCTAATGTAATAAAAACGCCTAAAAAACACAATTTTATGTATTAAAAATTCTAGTTGGCAATCTAATTAAAGCAAAATACAGGTATTGATGAGTGTCAGCATGTGAGATCTGTTACTAAAAGCAAGAGTTTTTCTATAATTACCTAGGAAAAAAACCTTTGGTTTAAGAAATTGGTTAAGGTGGCATTCCAAACTATACTCAATCTCTAACATTACAGTAAATTGTCACGATAAGACAATTTTTAAAAAATTTTTAAAATGGCTTAACTGAAATTAAACTGAATGTGTAGTATGGAGACTGAACGATACTTAAGTGATGAGGAATGTATGCACTTTAATTTCAGTTAAACCGTAACTTTAAAAAAAATTTTTTTTGCCTTAACGTGACAATTTGCTGTCATGTTAGAGTTGGGGTATAGTTTGGAATGCCACCTTAACCAGTTCCTTATACTGAAGGTTTTTTGTCTAGGTAAATTTCTCTTCTGTTGAAACAGAACAGTTTACTATAGGTGTCCCTTCCCTTCTGGGCAGGCACCAGTCCATCCCAGTCTATTCATTCGTTCATTCATTCTCTCTTTCGCGCACACACACTCACACCTCCTCACCACTCATCACACACACTCAAACACTCCCTTCTCTCCGCCTCCCCCCACCCTCAAACAGCACATGCACACACTTACTCACTTTGGCTGGGATGACTCTCCTGCCCGCGTGCACTTGCTGCTGCCGCCTGGCCTGCAGCTGCTTGGAGGTCCCACGTGCTGTGCACTAGTCTGCTCGCGTGCACACACACAGGCCAGCCATTTCCTGTATCTGGCATGCTGGAACTAAATTTCCTAGCATGCCAGATTCAGAAAATGGCTGGTCCCGGCTTGCACATGCACGCAGAGAGGCATATAACGGGACTCCTGAAATCTTTACTTACTGGCAGCAGTAGCAGCATGCAGGGCAGGCAGTGTGGGCGAGCAGTGCTGCAGCAGGCAGGGCCTGGGATTCCCAGGCAGATGAGTGGTGGGGGCAGTGGTAGTTCCTCCCGCTCAGTCTGTGTAGGGGATGGGGGTGGCAGACTTGGGTGGGCTGGCTGGCGGGTGCTTGCTGCAGGCATCATGCAGGCCCTCCGCTGGGAGTGGGGCACCAAGGCAGCTAATCCACCCCACAGTCAGCTGGACTGGAGCCAGTATGGGAAAGCCAGGCACAGCTTTGGTGGTGGCCTTTAAAAGTCCTGCGCCACCTACACTGTCGGAGAGAACTGTCTGCTTAAAGGACCAGTGCTCTTGAAGCGGTCACAACCTCTTGTTTTTGAATGATTGTTGACGGGAGGAATCGCTGCTACTGCGGCCGGAACAGGGCTGGCCAAAGCCACCCCTGCTACAAAACAATCTAGAAACCCCTATAGCAGCAAAAAACAGTATAGCGGCAAGTAGACACTTCTTACACTGAATCCAGCCAGTAAATGTAACGTTCATCCAGCTGCAATTGTAGAATTCCCGTCAAAACACAGGTCGCCAACCGGAAGTGTTTGCCCCAACAGCTCTCATTGAGCGGCATAGGCGCTGTTCAGTGAGACCTTGCAGGTGCCTTAACTATAGAGCCACAACTGTGGCTCTATAATAAAGAAGCTTGTGTAACAAGAACTTTTGTAATGGGTAAAATATGTGAATGATGTTAGCATACTTTTGGTGTGCCACTTCCCTGTCTTCTGTGACTACTGTATCCAAAGCTTTGCAGTCAAATGGCAATAGTAAACAAATGTTTGTAAATATAAATTGCAAGAGGCCGGTTTTATTCTGTAGCATGTTAACTTTTCATTAGCATCATTGTAGAAATGCAGTAGCTGAACAACTTACTAGAGCCTTGCAAGCTCAAATAATGGATCTATAACAGTACTTGCCAGTTCTGAATTAGTACTTAGTTGCTTCTGTATCCATTAATGCATATGGCAAACCTTTTTCTAGATGTCTAAGTGTATTCATCAAAATCTTTCTTACTTGTGATAAAATGCATAAAGAATCCCTCCCAATCCTCATCTTTAGGTAGCATGGGATTTTGCCTATTTTAATCTCCTTGTTTAAAGACTACCGTATCTGTGTTTCTCTCTTTAGATAGCGTAACCCCCACAGTGGAGCTAAATGCACTTTGCATGAAGCTAGGAAAGAAACCTATGTACAAACCTATTGATCCTTACACAGGGATGAGATCCACCTACAACTATAATATGAGAGGTGGTGCTTATCCTCCACGGTATGTACTATTTGTTTCGCTTTTTAAAAACCTGCTCTGAGCTTTTCCTGCTAATATGCCTTTGAAGCCGATGCTTTGTTAAATAATACTCTAGAAATAAAACATGCCTTAAAGGGATATTCAGCTGAAAATCTATCCAGTTAATTCTCCCAGGGGATCTTCCTGGATGGCCATTTCATACGATGGGGGTTAGATCCCCACCACGACCAGTAGGGATCTACCCTCTAAACTCCAGTCGTTCGTCTGCCTCTGTGAGTAGGACGTAGACCAGGTATGGGGAGCCTCAGGCCCGGTGTCCAAATGCGGCCCTCAGCAAGTTTTTATGAGGCCCCTTTCCAGTGCCTGAATCTGGCTCCTGTATCCAGTCTCTACCCCAAGCACTGAAAAACTGAGCTCCAGATAATGGAGCAGAAAGGAGGGCATGCACACGAGGGTACGGGACAAATCCATGAACTGGGCCCTCCTTTTCTGGAAGGGTCCAGTTCAGTCCCCAGAGCAATTCTCTCCTTCTTCCCCCCCCCCCCAAGGAGGAGGATCAGCTAGAGGAAGCCCCTTTTCAAGCCCTCCTTAGACCCAGAGAGAGAATTCCCCAGCAAATACAAAGACCAGATCTATGCTCTAGTCATGAAGGCCCTGCACCTTAGGGGAAAGAAATCGAAGCAGGAATCCTCTGAATCTTCAGTAGAGGAGTCTGAAAGAGAATGTGTCCTGAGGCCTAGGTCCAGAGACAGAGGAATGGTCCTGGACAAGGCTTGTGAGCAGATCATTAAAAAGGAATGGCAATTCTCTAACAGAGCATTCAAAATTAACAAGTCTCAAGAATCTCTGTACTTGGGCAGGGACCGTGTCTATCTTATTTTTTGTAAAGCGCCAGGTATATCGCTGGCACTATATAAATGCTTATAATAATAATGCTTCCTCAGAAGAAACAAGGATGCGCTGATGGCCACCCCTAAGGTGGATGCGGCAGCTGCCTCCCTGGCAAGAAAATCTGTGTTCCCCACAGAAGGGAACGGCTACCCTAGGGATCCCACAGACACAGGGATTGAAATCAGTCTGAGAAACTATGATGTTATCAGCAGTAATTAAAATGGCAGCTATCACATCATACTACTTCAGAGCCTTTAAAGACCTGGATCAAAAGGGCCAGGGACCATAATGTCTCTGTGAAAATGACCAGAGTTTTGGCAGCAAGAATTCAATTGGCTTACACATTTATTGCCAACTCATCCACAGACATTTTGTGCTGGGCAGCCAGGGCAGCAGCATCTAATGTAGCACCCCACAGGTAGTGTTAGCTCCAGTCCCAGAAAGGGGACAAAACTGCAAAAAACACATTGGTAGCTGGCCCTTCCAGGGCAACCAGCTTTTTGGAGTCTGTTTGGTGAAGGTGTTGGGTGACGCCTCCGATATAAACAAAGCAAACTCTACAGAGCATTAGTGCGACTAAAAAACCTTTTTGTCCCTACAATACCAGTTATGTCACTACAGGCAGTGCTAAGAGATCCTCCTCCTCCTCCTCCTGAAGTAACCAGTCCAGAGGTAAGCCTAGATCGTATAGGCAGAGGGAAACCAGAAACCGGAGCAGATCCAAACAGGGAACTGGCCTTGGTCATGCCAAGTCGGTTGCAGGACTATGGGGCTTGGCCCCAAGCAGATCCTAGAGGGCAAGCTAAAATTTTTTTTTATAAGCAAGTGGAAAGAGTCCACATCAGATGCATGGGTTCTGCAAACAGTACAAAGTGGATACACAATAAGAGTTCCGTCATACCCCATTGACCTCTTATTTTGTTTCACCATTTTCAACAAGAAAGGAAAACGCATGCAAACAGAGACTACAAACTATTGGGGCAATAGAGACAGTGCCAAGAGAGGAAGGGGGATCCAGGCTATACTCTCGGCTTTTCCTGGTACCAAAAAAGTCCGAGGAGTAGAGGGCCATGCTGAACCTCAAGAACCTGAACCAATTTGTGAAGGTTCAAAAACTCTAAATGGAGACCCTCCAAGCCATCAGATTAGCTGTAACATGGAACAAATGGCTGACCTCTCTCAACCTAAAGGAGACGTGCTTGTTCATCAGAGGCACAGACATTGGCTCAGGTTTACATACGCAACACATTGGCAGTACACATCCCTGCCATTCAAACTGGTCACCTCACCCTAGACGTTTATAAGGTGCTCGTACCACTCGTAGCGAACCTAGGAAAGGAGGGGATTTGACTGCACCCCTACCTAGATAACATCCTCATAAGATCACCATTGAAGGACAGAGCACCGATTGACCTGAACAGAACTGTACGGTACCTGAAAGAACATGGGTTCATGATGAACCTAAAGAAAAGTCACCTCGTTCTCACACAACAGTTGGAGTATCTGGGAGTCATCCTAGTTACTCTTCAGCACAGAGTGTTCCTGCCTAACACTCAGGTTTTCCTGATCCCATGCAGTCTGGCCTTCGTTCGGGTTATGGCATGGAGACTGCACTTGTGGCCTTAGTCAACGACCTCCTGGTAGTCAATGACCTCCTGGTAGACCTAGATAAGGGCCGTAAGACTCTGCTGGTTCTACTAGATCTATCTGCAGCTTTCGGTACAGTGAATCACTAGCTGTTGGTGACTTGCCTGCAGGACTGGCTAGGGGTGGACAGTACCATCTTTCAGTGGTTCTGTTCCTACCTCACATATGGATCTCAGCAGGTGGTACTGGGGGATTGTTTGTTGTCTCCCAGGGGCATCCCATGTGGAGTCCCGCAGGTTTCTGTTTGTCCCCACTTCTATTCAATGTATCCATGTATATATGCAGCCGTTTGGGGAGGTTGTGTGCAGCTGAGGGATTCACAAAGTTCAGTATGCTGACAACACCCAGCTGTATCTTCCTTTTTTAACCGACTCAGGCCCTGCAGTCTCGTTGCTTTCTTGATGGTTGGCCACTGTGGGGGATTTTATGAGGTCGAGCCGTTTGAAACTCAATCCCGACAAGACAGAGGTGGTGATAAGTGGGCGAGGTCAGTGATCTGGGGGAGGGGGAAGCCCCCATTATGGACGGTCTGTCCTCCATTGGCTCCATCTGTGTGGAGTTTGGGGGTACTCCTGAATTAACAGCTGCGTCTGGATCCGCAGCTGTCGGCTTTGGCCGGGGGTGCCTTTGGCCAGGTTTCTTCTGGTGAAGAAGCTCCGTCCATGTGTCTCAGACTTTGATCTTGCTACTGTCATCCATGCATTCGTCACCTTGAGGTTAGACTACTGCAGTGCGCTCTACGTGGGGCTGCCCATGGTGACAGTCCAGAAGTTGCAACAGGTGCAAAATACAGCGGTCCATCTCCTTACAGGGATGGGTCGCAGGGAGCACATACAGCCAGTGCTCCAGGCATTGCACTGGTTGCCAGTTGTCTTCCGGGCCCAATTCAAGGTGCTGGTTTTAACCTATAAAGCCCTACTCTGCCTGGGTCCCACTTATCTGAGGGACTACCTCCCAAGGCAGCCCCTGCTGTAATCGGGGAACGCCCTCCTTTCAGTGCGTCTGAACAGACGGGTGTTCTCGGCAGCCGCCCTGTCACTGTGGAATGCCCTCCCAGTGGAGGTCTGCCTCAATAAGGAGATCCAGGCTTCCTCCAGCATTGCAAGACCTGGCTCTTCCGCCAAGTGTTTAACAGGGGAATGAGTGAGAGTGGAATGGGTTAAATGGGTTCTTGGGAGGAGGGTATTTATTTATTTTTGTACAGACCAGATTCTGGGGATTGGATTTTATTCTTATTGTGTTTTATCTATTTAATGTTTTATTGTAAGCCGCCAGGGGTGTCTCTTGTGGGGAGAGGGACCGGATAAAAATATAGGAAATAAATAAATAGACAAGAAAATTTGTACACTGATCTGACAGAAGCAGACTGAAGACTCAGGTGAGCCTACTCAAACTTATGATCTCATCCCTTGGAATTGTACAATAGGCAAGGTTCCATGTGAGGCTACTTCAAAGGTTTCTTCAACCCTGGCAAGACCACCTAACCCATTGTAACAGTAGCTCGATCAGTAAAAGACTTACTAGAGTGGTGGCTGGCAGAGGACGGCTTCCAGGCAAGATCTCTGATGGCAGATCTGGACAGAGTAACAGTAACAACAGATGGCAGCCTGTCTGGATAGAGAGCTCACTCTGGACACAAAGCTGTTCAAGACAAATGGCTACCATGGGAAAACCAACACCATGTCAATTGGTTGGAGCTCCTAGCAATTTATCTGGCATTGAGAGAGCTCGCTCTGTAAGTCCACGGAAAGCATGTACTGGTGTATACTGACAATACAGTGGCAAAGGCCCATGTCCATCACCGGGGAGGGGGTCACACTAAGAGAGCCTCAACCAACAAGTCTCCATGTTGATAAGATGGGTGGAGGGCAACCTGAAATCCTTGGTAGCAGTGCACATCAAGGGTCTAGCAAATGTCCAGGCAGACTGGCTGAACAGATCAACCATAGATCCAGGAGAATGGGCACTCAACCAGAGGAACTTGGAAGGCATCATACAATGATTCGGGACCCCAGTAATAGACCTTTTTGCCTCGGCGAGAAACAAAAAGCCAGATACATTTCACTTTCTGGATCGCAGCACAGAGGCTCTGGGTGTGCTCAACCATTTGTGACCACAGGATCTGGTATACAATATTCCCCCTGTTCCCGCTAATCATCAGGAGCGTTGCCAAGCCCATGATCATGGTCACCCCATTCTGGCTGAGAAGACCGTGGTTTGCAGTTCTTAGGGAAATGAGCATAGAACATCCAACGTTACTTCCAGTGGATCAGAACCTACTCATCCATGGGCCACTGCAATACAAAAAATCCAGAATTTTTCAAGTTAACATTCTGGAAGTTGAGCGGAGAGCTCTAAAATGTTATAGGTGTTTCAAAGATGTGCTGAACACTGTTACAATCTGGGTGCCCAGCTACAAAACACATTTATCAAGGCACTTGGGCAGTGTGTGTTAGGAGGTGGTAGACTTAAACAGATCAGGCCAACTAAGGTTTCCATGGGCTCCTTACTAGAATTTCTAAAGGTAGGGCTAGGTAAGGGCTTAAAACCCAGCACTTTGCAGAGACAAGTAGCAGCCTTTCGTAGCATCCTCAGCACAGCGCAGGGTAGCAAATCATCCTATCAGGCGCTTCTTGAAGGTGGCTAAAGTTATATCTCCCCCAGTAGCACACCATTTCTTCTCATGGGAACTTAAATTTAGTATTGAGACCCCTTACTAAGGCTCCCTTTGAACCCATTTGGGAGATTTCTATGTACTATTTGTCTTTAAAGTTAGCCTTTCTGGTAGGAATTACCTCGACCGGGAGGGTCTCAGAACTAAGTGCTCTCTCGATAGAGCCCCCCCTTCTTCACCTTCAAGGAGTCCTCGGTGGCTTTGAGACTAGACCCAGGGTTTTGTTCTAAAGTGAATTCCCCTTTTCACAGGGAACAAGACACGCTACTGCTCTTGTTTTGCCCTAACCCGGTTCACCCCCAGGGATGGTTATAGCATATGTTAGATATAAAGAGAGCTCTGTTGGTGTATGTTGACAGGACCAGAGCATGGAGAAAATCGACGACCTAGTTTGTAGCCCATAACGTAAAGGACAGTGTCTCTGTCCTTTACAC
>QEPC01013938.1:278739-290034 GCA_003113815.1 Sphenodon punctatus
AAAAAAAAAAAAAGGTGTGGGGGTGGGGAGAACAACACAAGGGAGAAAAGAAGAGAGCGGAGAAGGTCCCAAGAGCACGGAGTGCCAGGCATCCCTGGTGCCTCCTGGAACCATGTGGCTCCAGTGAATACTAGCGGTGGGACATCTGGCAAAAAAAGGTTACCGGTTTACAAAAACCCGGTTTACCGGATTAAAACCGGTATACCGGTACCGGATTTATTCCATTGATTTCAATGGGGAACTGTCGCCTACCTTTGGTGCTCTGGGGGGCAGCGGCAGCACGGCGGTCCAGTGGCTTCAGCGCTTTCTAGGCCTTCCGGGGAAACCCGGAAGTTCCCCGGAAGCCTTGTAATCGCTGCCGCCGCCCGGAACACCAAAGGTAGGTGATCCCTGGGGTGTGGGGTGTGTTAAACCACCCCCCACCCCAGAGATCACCCTAGTACCACAGTACCTACCTGCTGGTGCGGGCTCTGGGTTGCCGGCGGCCCGGAGCCTGCACTAGCAGGGACTTCGGGGAATTTTTATTTTTATTTTTTAAATCCAGGGTGGGTGGGGGGTGTCCCCCCTTCCACCCGCGCAGCCTGGACTGGGGAGGGAAAGTGATTGGGGTTTTTTGGTTACTTTTTTTTACATTGTGGCCATTCATTTCAATGGCCGCAATGTAAAAAAATCCGGCACGGGGTACTGGTACCCCCAAATACTGGAGTAATCCGATACTGCTGGTACAGCAAAATACCGGCAGTATCGGATACCGGATGTACCGAACTTCCCAACCCTAGTGAATACCAGGCTGCGCATACGCCGGTCGGGCTGGGAGCCTGCACCTGGCCTAGGCTCACGGATTCCCCTCCCTCTCTACCTCATCCTGGGACCTGCAACACTCTCGGACTCCGAGGCCCAAGTGGCAGCCAAGAGTGTGATCGCCACACCGCCGCTGCCGAATCAGCCGCCACCTGCACGCTTCCGCCTCCGCTGCCTGCACTCGTCTCCGGCTCCATCTTGCCACCACCGCCAGGATAAGGAGCCGGCGTTCTCTTCTCCTCCCTCCCGCCAGAGCAGCCAGCGAGGGTACCACTCACAAGTCCAGCGGAAGCCTCGCCATCCCATCGGCTGCTTCGGAGATCGCGGCTCCTCACCTCATCTGCGGGATCCTGCTGCATCCGGCCCCAAGCGTCATCACAAGACAGAGATTCCTCGACCCGGGACCAGGTCTCTGGTACCGCTCATGGGCAAGTCGAGGAAGGTGGCCTCCCCAGTAGAAAGGGCATGACCAGGGGCGAGGGGGCAAGACCAGGGAGATCCCGCTCCTCCAGTTCGCACCAGGGAGGGTGAAGCTGCCCCTGTTCCCAGGTCCCAGCCGCTCTCCTCCTCTGGCTCAGGGTGTCTTTGTCCTTAGACCTGGCAGACACCTTGCACAGAATTATGGCCCGTCTGGACAGGCTCGAGGCCCCTGTAATTCACCAGCCCAACAAAAGACCCCGGGGCTCACGTAGGGCCCCTTCCAACAAGCGAGCTATAGCCAGGGGCTCAAAGTCCAGGATGGCCCATCTCCTTGACTCCCCAGAGGACTCTGAGGAGGATCTCCCTTCCTCCACTCAGGACTCTCCTTCCAGAGCCCACTCACCTTCCCACAGCCCCCCTAGGGCTCGTGATGACTCTCCGCACAGTTCCTCATCAGCGGAGGAAGGGGAGCTGGGGACCTCAGAGAGGGAGCCCTCCCTGTTGTTGGAGCAGGGGACCCAGGCTGCCGCTACCACGGGAGGGAATTCCCCGCCCAGTTCAGGGGCGACCTGATGCGACACATAGCTTGCACCCTTCAGCTTAAAGAAAAGGCTCACAAGCCCCAGTCCTCAGACTCCGAGGACGATCAGGATGCCAGAGCTCATATCCCCAGGGTGCATAAGCCAGATAAGGGTCTGCCCCTGGATAAGGCATTCGAGAGGCTCATCTTAAATGAGTGGAAGCAGCCCACCCGCTCTCACAGGCTGCCCAGATCTCAAGAGCCACTCTATGCATTCACTCAGCGTAGAGGGATTCTTTTCCACCAACCCAAGGTGGACACAGCCGCGGCTTCCCTCGCCCGGCAGACCCTCTTCCCTACCGAGGGGGACTGCTACCCCAAGGACCCTACTGATAAGGCCATAGAGGGGGTCCTGCGAAAGGGCTTTGAAGCCACTTCCATGTCTATGAGAATGGCGACCGCGACCTCCTACGTCACCAGGCTCACAAGCCCCAGTCCTAATATCCTGGTTCCAGGAGGTGCAGAGCCCAGAGTTTTCCAAGAGGAAAACAAAGGCCCTCATGTCCCTCATAATGCTGGGAATCTCGTTCATCGCAGACGTCTCTACAGATACCCTGGCGGCCGCCTTGAGGGCAGGGACTTCAAGCGTTGCTGCTCACAGACATCTTTGACTGAGGTCCTGGAACGGGGACCCAACAGCCAAAAACCTGTTGATCGACGGTCCGTACCAGGGACAAACTCTTCGGCACCTGTCTGGACAAGGTCTTGGCCGATGCCAACGACAAAACTAAGTGCACTACCCTGCAGCAGGTGGTCAACAAGAAGAGTTCCTTTTGTCCCAGCCACTTCACCGGAGACTCAGCCGCTCTTCAAAGGGGTCTGACACGAGCCCCCTTTCTTCCGTCCTCCCCTCCCCCCCCCAAGGAAGCAGGACTGACCACTCCACATGCATCGGAGGCAGGCTCCAGGCTTTCTCTCCAGTCTGGGAAGCTTCAGTCTCCAACACGTGGGTAAGGGAGAGCATAGCTCTCTTCCTACGAACAGATTCCTCCCCTCCCCCGTATCTTCCAGGTCGCAGAAACACTGGGCCATGCTAAATGAGATCCATCGATTGCATACCATTGGAGCCATCAAGCCAGTCCCTCCAACCCAGCACAGGCTGGGTCTCTACTCCATCGTCTTTCTCGTCCCAAAGAAGTCTGGCAAGTGGAGGGCCATCTTCGATCTCAAGCGCCTCAACCAGCGAGTGAGGAAGAGGAGGTTCCAGATTGAGACCCTGAAAACCATCTGCCAGGCAGTTCGCAAAGGGGACTGGTTGTCATCCCTGGACCTGAAGGAAGCATACCTCCATGTGCCCATCCTCCCAGGCCACCACAAATGGCTCAGGTTTGCATATAACGGCACCCACTGGCAGTACACCACCCTTCCATTCGGCCTGGCATCAGCACCCTGTACCTTCACCAAGATACTGGTGCCACTCGTGGCAAATCTCCGCCTAGAGGGGATTCATGTCCACCCCTACTTGAATTATCTCCTCATCCGCTTGTCGTCCAAAGACAAGGCCTGCTGGGATGTACAGAGGACGCTTGATTACCTTCAGAAACACGGCTTCCTCGTCAACAGTCAGAAAAGCCACCTAAGCCCCAGTCAACGCCTGGAACATCTAGGAGTCATAATAGATACAGCAAGGGACAGAGTCTTCATTTCCCGCCCATGCCAGGAGAAGATAGGGCGTGGAATAAGTCTCCTCATGTCCAGCCCCAGACTTCGCCTCAAGCTCCTGGCAAGTCTCTTGGGCCTTTTAGTATCCTGCACGCAACAGCCTGGGCATGCTTCCATCTCTGTCCACTTCAACAGCTCCTCAGGCCATGGCAGACTCACCTCTCCGCCAGACTCAAAACCTCCATGCACTGGTGGTTGACCAGCAAGCCCTTCCAGCAGGGCTCCCCACTCTCTGAACCCCAGAGAGTAACCGTCACTACGGATGCCAGTCTGACCGGTTGGGGAGCCCACTTGCAGTCGCTGACTGCGCAAGGGCTCTGGTCAGAGGAGGAGTCAACAAAAAGCATCAACCTGCTCGAGCTCAAAACTCTCAGACTAGGCCTCCTCAGCTTCCCACACATTCGGAACTTTCATGTGCTAGTCTTCACAGACAACACCACAGCGAAGGCATACGTAAACAACCAGGGCGGATCAAGGAGCCAAGCCCTTCATGCAGAGGCCAAGGAGCTGCGGACTGAACCACCTCCTGTCGCTCACAACCCTTCACATCAGAGGGGAGGACAACACGGAGGCTGATTGGCTCAGTAGACAACGTCTGGACCCGGGAGGGTGGTCCGTATGCTCAGAGGCCTTCCAACTTATCAGGTCAACCTTCGGGAACCCACAGTGGGACCTCTTTGCATCACCCCACAACGCAAAAGGCCGCCTTTTCTTCTCCCGAATGCAAGCCCACGGATCCCAGGGTGTAGACGCCCTCAGCTCCCCCTGGCCCCCAGTGCTCCTATACGCCTTTCCCCCGTTTCCCCTAATTGGCCGAACTCTGGCGAAGGCCAGGTCAGAGAGAGCCATTCTCATTCTCATGGCTCCGTTCTGGCTGAGGAGACCTTGGTTCTTGGACATAATCGAACTGGCAGTCTCCTCTCCCCTGTTCCTCCCACAAGTCCCACACCACCTCCACCAGGGCCCCTTCCCCTTCGAGGGTTTGGCCCACCTGAGACTAGCTGCTTGGAAATTGAGCACTCTGCTCTAGAGAGGCTCGGCTTCTCTGATGCCCTAATGAACACCTTACTGGCTTCAAGAAGGCCTTACAGTCGTAGGCTCTACCAGTCAACGTGGAGGGCCTTCAGAGGTTGGTGCCAGAGAAGGTCCCTGGACCCTGAGCAGGTTCACATTCCTCAGATCCTCAAGTTCCTACAAGAGGGACTAGACAGCGGCCTCAAGCCCAATACTCTCTCAAGACAGGTAACCGCTCTGGACTCTGTTTTTCTGCCTTAAGGGCCTCAAGGTAGCTGGCCATCACCTCATCAGAAGGTTTCTAACCAGAGCTAAGGCTCTTCTCCCCACCCCCAATAGTCCACAGGTTTCCATCCTGGAGCCTGAACCTGGTTCTAGGGACTCTCCATGCTCATCCCTTTGAACCCCTCAGGAAGGTGTCCCTATTCTTCCTGTCAATCAAGGTTGCCTTCCTCATTGCAATCACCTCCGCTAGGTGCATGTCTGAGTTTGGGGGCACTTTCAATAGAGAGAAATTCCTGCCGCTTCAACAAGGACTCAGTAGTCCTTTGCCTAGACCAGGCCTTCCTACCGAAGGTTAATTCCCTGTTCCATAGAAGCCAGGATATCATCTTGCCATCCTTTTGCCCCAACCCGTCACATCCCAGGGAAAGGGATTGGCACTGCCTCGACGTCAGGCGGGCTCTGCGGATTTACATCAAATGCACAACTTCCTTCTGATCAGCCTTGTTCATCAATATAACGCCTGGACTTAAGGGTTCTAAGGCCTCCAAGGCCGTCCTATCCCGATGGGTGGTGGCTTGCATCACCGAGGCATACGAGGCCAAAGGGGAAGGTTCCACCACAGAAGATCTGGCTGCATTCCACATGGGGGGAAGCCACTTCGGCAGCCTTCACAGCCAGAGCCTCTTACGATGAGGTGTGCAGGGCTGCTACCTGGGCCTCCCTCCACACCTTCACCAGGCACTACAAATTAAACACCTTCCAGTCAGCAGAGGCCACATTCAGCAGGCGTGTCCTCCAAGTGGTTCTACCTTACCACTGCTGTCCTCCCTCCCTCCTCTTCTAGTACCATTTGGGTACATCCCACAAGATGGACTGGTCAGCAGCCCAGAGCAGAACAGGTAATTGGGGCTCTTACCTGTGAGTCCCTATTCTGCTCGGGCTGGGCCAGTCCATCGGCCCTCCCAACAGCGGGGGCCAAGGAACTATCAGTGCAGCTGACCTTTGGGGTCCTATTAATCCTCTCTTGAGTCCTTTGCAGTTTCGCCGGCTGTACTACAACTAAATTGCATAGAGGGTAACCCCGTGCATGCTCAGTTCAGTTTTTTCAAATCCTGCCTCCTGCTGGCCAAGGCGCAGTGTCACCCACAAGATGGACTGGCCCAGCCTGAGCAGAATAGGGACTCACAGGTCAGAGCCCCAATTCCTTGTTCCTCAAATTTTAGAGTTCCTTCAAGTGGGCTTGGACAAGGGCCTCAGGTAAAACACCCTAGCTCGACAAGCGGCAGCTCTAAATGTGGTGCTGCATACTGTAGCCAACAAGAATTTCTCAGCACACAGACACGCCCGTCAATTTCTAAAGGCGGTACGACTACTCTCTCCTCCGGTGGTCCATAGGTGCCTGTCCTGGAATTTGAACCTGGTCCTTGACGCTCTGACCAAATCCCCCTTTGAACCCCTTCGTCAGGTATCTCTCTATATGCTATCCATAAAGGTGGCATTCTTGATTGCGGTAACGTCAGCTAGGAGAGTGTCTGAGTTGGGCGCTCTGTCGATGGAGGAAAATGTCTGTGTTTTCCATAATCAATTGGTCACCCTCAGATTAGATCAGGCCTTTATTCCAAAGTGTAATTCTCTCTCCCACAGATCCCAGGAACTGGTGCTTCCTTCCTTCTGCCTGAAGCCAGTGCACGCGAAGGAGAAGCTGTGGTACACCCTGGACGTCCGTCGAGCGTAAAAATTTTACCTTTCACGAACTCAAGGCTTTAGGAAGTTCACAGCCCTTTTCGTTAATCTGCGGGCAAGACTTCTAAGACCTTGATATTGAAGTGGGTTAAACAGGCTATAATTGAGGCGTATAAGGTGAAGGGAAAGTTTCCTCCCTTGCAAATTTGGCCTCACTCTGTGCTGGGGGGCAGCCCCTTCGTATGCCTTTAAGGCAAGAGCCTCGTATGACAAGATTTGTAGAGCCGCGACCTGGGCCTCTATCCATACCTTTGTCAAGCATTATGAGATCAACACCTACCAATCAGCAGATGCAGCCTTTGGTAGAAGGGTTCTACAGGCGGTGCTAGATCCTTCTGGTGCTGTTTGTTCCCACCCTTAAGGTTCCTACTGCTCGGGTATGTCCCATCAGGAGGACTGTCTGCAGCAGGGGGAGAAAAGAGAATTGGTCACCTACCTCAGTGAATTCTTTTCTTCTCCTGCTATGCAGACAGTCCTCAGGCCCCACCCAAGCAGACAGCAACTTTTAGCAAGTTTGGGTGGTGTTTTTTATTTGACGATCTCTATCTCTCCTGATGTTCCACATAAATAGTTGGGTAATTTGTGCCTTACTTCTTCCCTGGTTTCAGCGTTTTTTGCTGTTGGCCCCAAGCCTTTTAACATTTCGGCGGAACTGTAAGACCTGGCTGTTTGCCCAGGCCTTTGGGAGGGAGGGTGGGGAGGGATGATTTTAGTCCCCCACCCATGTATTTATTATTTTTCTAGCCCTGTTTTATAATGGTATATTTTATATTTAATATTTTAAAATGAATTTTAAATGTTTTTATTATGAGTGTTGGAAGCCACCCCGAGCTGCGTTGCAGGAGGGGGCGGGGTACAAATTTGCTAAATAAATAAATAAATAAATTTTTGCTCAAAGTTTGGGGTTAGGTCTGGTTTCTCAGTCTACACGAACTGGTTCTCTGCTTTGGGACTCCCTGGTGATGAGAGCAGGGGTAGCTCAGGAGGCATGTGCAGATCGTCTTATTATCTTCTGCACCCTGTTGGTCAAGAGGAGGAACTACCCATCCAGAGGACTGTCTGCATAGAAGGAGAAGAAAAGAATTCACTGAGGTAGTTGACCAATTTTCTTTTCTGAGCTTGTGTTAAGGGAGCAGTCCTATAGTCTCTTAGACTTGGTTTACATTTAGTTCAGCAGGCAGAAGGGGAAACACTTCACTGTCAGGACTTTTGACCATGGAGAAGTTTTTAGAAAGAATTTGCATATTTATAAACTTAAATACTTATGCTGTATTTTATCAATTATTTTGCAAACAAACATTTCCATTTTTAGGTACTTTTATCCATTTCCTGTTGGACCTTTGCTTTATCAAGTTGAGCTCTCTATTGGGGGACAGCAGTTTCATGGGAAAGGAAGAACAAGACAGGCTGCTAAGCATGATGCAGCTGCTAAAGCACTGAAAATCCTGCAGAATGAGCCCCTTCCTGAGAAACCAGAGGTATGAATTAACCTTCAAATTTGTGAAATTTGCGTGTTTGTGATAACTTGAATGTTCTTGTATTGGCCGAGTCCATTTTGCAATGTATCCTCTTAAGTATGCTTTAACATGAAGAGAAAATGCAAAATTCTTAGGCCTTGTTAATCAGAGGGTGTTTATAAGCAAGACGATAGCCCACTGGAATCCATGTTTGGTCCATGCAACCCCTAATAAACTGGAAGCCACCTGCGTGTAGTTATGTGCGTGCAGGCATCCTCCACCCAGCCCCTACTCCCAGGTTTAGTCTGTGAATTCTAATAGACGGATGAGCCATGCTCCCACCGCACCCCTCCCTCATGACTTGCAGGTGTGGCAAGCCATGGGGAGAAAACTGCACCAGTTGTTTGCTTGTTCTGGGCTACTTGGACAGTATTTTGACATGCTGCCCACAGCCTATTCCAGCTAGGCAGCCACCTAGTGCTTTAAACTTTTGAAAACATTTGGTGCATGGTTTATGTTTATGGCAGTGTATGGAAGTCCTAGATCAGGGTCCGATTGCATACAAGGTGCAGTCACACACTCTACAAACACAGAACAAAAAATGCTGGGGAGGGAGAGCTGCTAAGAGCGCTGCCCCCTCCCCCCTTTCCCTTTGCCCAGAGACATCAAAGTGCATGGTGCAAAGGGGAAGAGGGTTCCTTTGAGTAGGCTGCAAAGCAGGGAAGATCTCAGGCTGCACGGAAAAGAGTGGGGAGATTGCACCAGAAAAATTTGCACTGGGAAGGATGCAGGTTGCATGCTGGGGAGAATATTGCATTGGAGAGGCTGCACAGCAGGGAGGACTAATGGGGAGACTGTGTAGTGAGAGAAACGGCTTCTCATGACATTTTCCTGTCTGTTAGTACTGAGCATGGTCAGAGCAGTAACTGAAGCCAACTGCCCATTACTTTGCCCTCTTTTTCGTGAGGACTTGCTTCTCTGTTATGAGCAGGAGGGATCTATTTTGGGAAATAGAGTGCAGGAGGGCTTGGTACAACTAGGTCAGGCTAAAACATGGGTGGGAACAAGTGAGTGTGTGTTAAGGAAAGCCAGCTGCACATGGGGGAAGAGAACCTCATTGAGGAGACTGCACAGCAGGCTGGATTGCACAGGAGAAAGTAGTCCTGGGGAGGACCGATCTCGGGCTGTCCCGGGGAGTAGAGTAGCGTATAGCACAGTGCAAGTGCCAGCGGCCTACCCACCCTCCCATTTTGGGGGCAATCGCCCCTACTTCCATTCCCTTCGAAGCCCCAGCAGCCAGCTTATCACTGTGCCATACCACTCTTCTCTACTGCCCCAAACCACCCACCTTTCCTGGAATAAGCACGGAAACCGTTCTTTACTTAGCAATATAAACTTGACAAAAACAATAATCTGCCGAAAAGGAAGTGGAAATGAACACGGGCTTGATGCTCAGCTTCCTGGAGATGGAGGGAGCCAGTGCTTGATCCTTGCCCCAGCTTCCACCACCACCACCACGGGAGTCCCTAGCTGGACTCCCCAGTGCCTCCACTGCTGCCAAGGTGGGAAGCTGAGGCAGCTTGGGCTTGATCCTCAGCTTCCCGCCTCAGTTGGAGGGAGAAAGCCACACCTGAGCAAAGCTGGGGAGAGGCAGCTGAAGCACCTGCAGAGGAAGCGGAGAGGTGCCCCTCCTTCCTGTTCCCACCCCCTTCTCTCTGAGTGAAGCCCCTTGGCGGCTCTCCCTCAGTCACCTTCACCACCCTCCACTGCCAGCCCGCTGCCTGCTATGCTGCCTTTCCCTGGCTGTGCGTTGGGGAGTATCCTGCTGCTCACCTACACTCTACTGGCCACCTGTGAATGCAGTAAAGGGGGGGGAAACCCACGCATAATTAGATAGCAATAAACACAGCAGGTGCATTCACTTACCATTAACTGGATGTTGCTCCAGAGAAGGCAGGGGCTTGAGAAGAGTGAGCATCGGGAACATGCTGCAAACCCAGACTAGCTGGGACAATACATTTGAATTTGGTGCCATTGAAAGTGAGAGAGGGATGGGACGTGGTTTCTGCTCAGAGAGCTATAGGCTTTTGGCCAGTGAGTCTACGGTTCTGGTGGATCTGGATGTGAGGAAGCTGCCCGACTAGAGGGGAGATAGACACATGAACACACAGTGGGCCTGTGATGTCCCTGGACAATGCCGTGAGTGGGGGCTGCGTGGTGGGTGTGGGCTGATATCTGTCAAGCACCTCATAGATGGGCAGGGTAACACCCACCTGGTGGGTGGTAATGTGGGCTATGGTCTCAGTTTATTTTCACCCTTAAAGAACCACCTTGGGCATGTACGCTACAGACTCCACTCAGGTTAATGTGGTCAAGTCACTTTATTTCATGCTTTGTTGCTAAGTGGCTTATGCTCTTTTCCTAGCTGGGGCAGATGTCCTTTTAGTGTGTTCCCCTTGACCACTGCTATTGATTGCTAAATTGGTGAAAATAGTAAAAACTCAGCTAGACTCTTAAAATATTTAGCATCAAAGAACCAGTGTGGTGTAATGGCTAAGTGCACAATGCTTGGACCAGGAGGTAGGGGGAACCCCGATTCTAATCTTGCCTTAGACAGAAACTCACTGGGTGACCTTGGGCCAGTCTCATTATTCTCTCAGCGGAACCTACCTCAGGGTTGTGAGGATTAAAAATTGTGTTAAATTGTTCTATGTAAAGTGCTCAGAGTGCCATGGCAGGGGGGCGCTCTATAAAAATAAAGATCATCAACAATCATCTTAAAATGGCTGTAAACATTTTTAACCTGGCAGCACCTCTTCAAAATGGGTCTGCCTAGGTTAAAACCATTTAAACCATTTTCTTATCCTCCTATGGGTTAGGTATTGATGATGATCTTCAGATTAGCACTATTGCTATGTACTTTACCGGTTACTTGTATAGTAAACTGGTACAATAAAATCATGTCTAACTCTTTAAATTAGCCAAGCTTGTGGTCTATAAATGTCTGGCAATGTGACTGAGCTAGCATTACCGTCCTTCTAGAAAGGGTGTGAGGATCAATTTGACTTTGGGCAGGGCCCCGTGAAAAGCGCACTGCCGCGATTCGTGTTTTTTGTGCAGAATCCTGCCTTCTACAGGATTAGCGCTGAAACCAGGGTAATCCCTACGGATTTCCCTTTCACTGCCGGTGAATCAGGGGCTTGCTTTGACTCATCGGCAGTGAGCAATAAAGCAAGCCCCTGATTGGCTCACCGGTGAGCCAATCAGGGGCTTGCACGGCCTATTCCCCAAACAGTTTGCCCCAGCCATTTGCCTCCTGCTGTTTGCCGCCGCCGCCTCCTCTCCAGCCGCTGGGTACCTACCCAGATTAGTTTGCTTGCTGTGCGCTCTGCC
>QEPC01013938.1:302154-328832 GCA_003113815.1 Sphenodon punctatus
CCCTGGCAACTGGGGAGGCTGGGGAGGGGAAGCCCCGAGGGTTTTTTCATTCCCCTCCCCTCATGGAATCTCCTGCCCCGCGTCCCCCCAGCGCAGGCTGGAAATTCTGCGCTGGGGTAAGCGGGGCAGGAGATTCCGCGGGGGGAGGGGAATTCCGCGGGAAATCTGCGAATCGCAGACCCGTGTTTCCCTCGGGGCCCTGGTTATGACCTCTCTGGGGAAAATATGCAGTTTGAGTCAGATAAGAGGATTGCACCATTTCATCCTTAATAAAGCACATGTAGGGGGCACAATGCAACATTCGTATAGCAGCTAAATCCTCTTGCATAGAAATATCTTGAAATCTGCGGTCAATACTTTTTGTTTCTCGAAGGGGGCAGGAATTCAATCTACTTTTGTGTTGTGGACCTACTGTACTTCAGTCTACTTTTGTGTATTGAGGCGCTTGGTTATGATCAGTATGACTGAAAACATGGGCCATATTGGAGACAAATTGATTGCTAATGCGTACGCTGGCTTAGGAGTAGTGATGTGGGGCAGAAAATGTTCTGTAATGGAAAGTTTTCCAGAAAATTTTCTGCTATAATTTATTAATAACGTAATGAATAGATACCAACAGCCAAAACAATGCATTTTTAGAACTGGAACATTCATTCTCTCTCTCTCTCTAGAGAGAGAGAGAGAGAGAGAGAGAGAGAGAGAGAAAAGCGCGAGCGCGCATGTACATGGAAGCTTTTGGACCTCGCAAGATCCTCCATCAGGCAGGCCATACTTTTAGTTAGTCTCCAGTTCAGACTGAGGCACTACTTGTTAGTTCCAGTTCAGATTGAGGCAAATCTGATTCAGGACTGCTTAAACCACACTCTTTTCCACTAAAGGATGTGTGTACTATACACTGTATAGTTTCACTGTCCATGTTTGTAGAAACGCTTCCACTACTCGTTCCAGTTCAGATTGAGGCAAATCGGATTCAGTGTGTGTCCGTGTCCCGAGTCAGAGTTGCCTTAACCTGAACTGCAACTAACGAGTAGTGTGAGCGTTTCTACAAACAGGGAAACAGAAAGTGCCCAGTAAAAGTTAGTTTGCCATGTTGGTCCCAAATATAGGCAATAAAGTAGTAAATGGATATCTTTACTAAAAGAATGTTGTGTCCTGCCTGATGGAGGACCCTGTGAGGTTCAAAAGCTTGCATACCTCCTCCATCTGTCATTGGTCCACTAGAAGATACTACTTTATCTCTGTTGCTGGTGAAAGTTAAACTCTGTTGAAGTAGATCAGTGGACAACAGTGCAGTGGCATATCAAGCACAGCTCTGGGTGTGCTATGTCAGTAATGCCCCAAAATTAGTATGGTAACAGTTTTCAGTACCTTAACTTTTTTTCTTAAAATTTAAACAATGTAAGGGAAGTGTATGCTATTGCCATGTCTTCAAATACAAATAATTCCAATAAAAGTAATTTCCAAATAAAGTTTTCAGCTTATTTGAATATAGCACTTTAAACCACATTAAGTGTGCTTTATTGGTATGTGTGTGTTGTTTTGTTTTTCCCTCCCCTAATTAAATATTTCAGTTCAATTACTTTTGACTATTGGAAAAACTTTTGAGATAATTTATCCAACATATCAAATTAACATGGTGTACTTTGAATTTTGATTAAGTCAAATAAATATGCTAAATCAGATTCCAGTTGATTTAAAGCATCAGCAAATTTTCCAGTTCAAAATCTTCTAGAAAACCCACAGCACTATTTAGAAATAAGGGCTTAGTCACGCAATATTATTTTAGGGTGTTCTCTCACTAGATTTTCTCCAGTGGGGGAATCAGCAAATAAGGTAGCCCATGCCCACTTCCCTTGTGCAGTGGTGGAAGTGGTATGTGAAAAGTCAGCTGCTCAGTGCATGTTTGCTCATGTTGCAAACACTTTTTCACATACCACCTCCCCCCCAGGGGCAGCCAGCACAGGCCAAGCTCTGTTGGCTTCCTCTGCTCTCAGATTTTGTGTTATGAGTCCTCTGAATGTGGGTTTATATACCATTTCCTGCCCGAAAAGTGTCATGTGAACAAGCCTTGAGTAGTGGTTGAAATCCTTTCCACTTCTTGCCACCCAGCACCAAGGGTTGGCTTGCAAGGACCTGATGATCAAGTAGCAATGGTGGTGTATGAATTGATGATCCCAGAACTAGCTTCAGTCCCCAATCCATCATTTTCTTTTTGTCACTTCTTCCTCCAAATGACCACAGAACTGTGGCCAGTGTACTGGAGCAGTGATTCCCTACATCATGCTGCTTCCCGTTTGCATTCAGGGGTATCGCAAGGACATTCCTTCATGCCCTCTGCATTGTAGGCAATATCACATTGGTGCAGGAAGAAAGGGGTGCCAAGGAAATAACGGGGGAATCGGTAGTTGTGTTGAACGCATTCCTACAGGACAAGTCATGCAGATTAAGATCTACACAGCAAGTTTCCAAGAGAGGAGGATGTTATGTGAACAAGCTTTTTTTTTTTTTACTGTGCCCTGTCTCGACCAGGTGAAAGTTGGTATGCACTCAGCTGAAGGAATGGGCACGAACAAGAAAGTGGCTAAGCGCAATGCAGCTGAAAATATGTTGGAGCTCTTAGGTTTCAAAGTTCCTCAACCCCAACCCCCAAAGCCAGCACTAAAAACAGAAGAGAAGGTAATGCATTCTTAAGCGATTGCCTCCGTATTACAGCAGGTGTGGGGGGGTGAGATTGTGCCGGACATTTGGAAGAGTCTATACTTCCCACCACAGCACGCTGGTCATGAGGCAGCAGTCGTTTGGCTACCTGGCATTTTAAAGAAGGGAAGGAAGAGGGCATGTTGATCAGTGTTGCCTTCAGAAATGGATTGCACGCTATAATGTGTGTACCCACCTACCCCTAATGACTTTGTAGCACCCGAAACACAACATATGGTTGGGAGGAGGCAAAACGTAGCTTAATGTGAAACCCTAAACTGACAGTTTTTTCATAAATATTTCTTTGCATATTCTGTTATAAAATGTAGTCCTCCTAAGCTTGAAAATAGTATTTTGTGCCAGCAGTCTAAAACACTTTCTCTGCCTTTCTCATACTTTAGCTCACTAAAATTAGTACCAGCCAGTTGTGTTCAATTCTGGAGTTTTGCTGCTTCACAAAAGTGTTTAAAATCATTGGTTAAATTTTGCTTAGACTGCCTACTGTGATTGTTGCTTAATTTTGTTTCCTCCTTAAACTTAATAGTACAAGTCATGCAGATCTGAATCTTTTCTGCATTTTGTAGCACTTTAATCTTGGTTCAAGGAGGTCTTGTGAATTTCTAAGGAAAAATTATTGGTCTTCTCAGGCACCAGTAAAGAAACCAGGTGATGTAAGAAAAGTAACCTTCTTTGAACCAGGCTCTGAAGAAACTTCAGCTGGTAAGTGACCTTACAGTAAACTTTGATTTGCTGTACTTATTTGCTGTGGTGAGAGCATAGCAGATAAGCCACACTGAAGTGAGTTATTTTATCACAAAATGGTTTATTCTAGTTAGGGTAGCAGTTCTCAAGTGACCATGGATTAAGCCTTGATTTTAAAAAATAATAATAATAATCCCTGTGTATGATATATTATATGTTTCCATCATAATGGGCTAGAATCTATATTCTCTTTTTCTCTTTAGGTAATAAAGATGATGAGTTTAGGATGCCTTATCTCAGCCATCAGCAGCTTCCTGCTGGAATTCTTCCCATGGTCCCTGAGGTTGCACAAGCTGTAGGAGCCAACCAAGGACACCACACCAAAGAGTTCAGTAGGGCAGCTCCTAATCCTGCCAAGGCTACAGTAACAGCCATGATTGCTAGAGAGCTGTTATATGGTGGCACTTCTCCTACTGCTGAAACCATCTTAAAGAATAGCAACTCTTCAGGCCATGTACCCCATGGACCACTCACTAGACCCTCTGAACAGTTGGACTATCTTTCCAATGTTCAGGGAATACAGGTAAATACATCACACACTGAATTAGCTGAGGAGGTTACAGTCTATGCTAAAACAAATGTCCTGTCACAGATATGTGGCTACTCCCCCAATCTGACACTAGTTGAGTTAATTCATCCTCAATCTTTTCTTCAGGGTGGAAGGGCTCCAAAATTGTATAGTGTCTATGATTGGAAACAGTCTCCCTTGTTCTTCATATTCTGTTTCAAGTTGGCTATGTACTAAGGTCAATTAAAATTCTTCAGTTCCATTTTGTAAAATATGTCCTAAATGCAGGAATATACAGTTTAGCAGACGTTGGCTGATGCACATTTTGAATAAGCCTTGCTTGCTTGAGTCTTGCTGCCAGCTATGAATTATTCAGCTTGCATATTCCTTCATTAACAATTTGCATTTCAATTGCTGCATTAAATTAATACACTAAAAAAATTCCATGGGTAAATTATAATCTGAAGAACTTAAAATGGCAAATGTCCATGATCAGAATGAAGATGGCAGTAGTAACTTTTAATACAACACTTCATCCAGAAGCCTTTCAGAGTTCTTGCTTTTCCAAATATTACAGCTTCAAAGCTAGACTTCAAAGTAGAATGTTCTTGTGCCTTTTTTTTGGTAGAGAAGCAAGTATTGTCAAGGTAGATAAGAGCATGGTTTCATGATGCAGAGGGGTAGTCTAGTACCTGTGATTTGTGAGTACTTCATGGCTGATTGAGACTTAACATACAGTTTTCTTTTTTCCCCTCAGGTTGAATACAAAGACTTTCCAAAAAATAACAAGAACGAGTTTGTATCTCTTATAAACTGTTCCTCTCAGCCACCATTGATCAGCCATGGAATTGGGAAGGATGTAGAATCTTGCCATGACATGGTATGATGAACGTATGACTGAAATATTGTTTCCCCTGACCAGTAGAATTGGGTAATGCAGGAGTTCATTTGCCAGCTGAATGTGAATTAAACAGAGGAAATCGGCTGGTGAATTTTTGCTTCCGAAGTACTCTATTAGATACGTCAATGCTAATGTGTTGATCTATTTGGCATTTAAAATGCCCTCTTGGCCTGTGTAGATAAACATTTTGTAAACATACATGGAGTGAATTTTCAAAACATTGAACACCTGTCACTCTTTCCCCCCATCTCTGAGTTAGTGGGTGATTTCAGAAGTGACGTGGTGAATGTCCACCACCATCAACCTCAGTCAAACGTGGGGGTGTGTGAAAGCGCCGTGCATGTCTGTTTGCTCGTATCCAGATGTTCACCACAGTCAAACGCAGCCCGGGGTGAAGCTAACCACGCTTCGTGAGGTCGGGGTGGGAGGAGGTCCACAAGTGTGGTGAATGGTCACCACAGCAGGGGTGAATGAAAAGTAACTTCTGAACGGAAACCCGCAGCCATGGTGGAAGGAATTGACTCCAGCCGTGGTGCGTTCTGGGGCTCGAACCGCGGTTCCCATCTGCACTGCATGTCTGTTGTGTTCCCCCAGCCCATGTTCTCTCTGATTGCCCCCAGGCGGTGGTCACGATCCTGTCACTTCTGTTGGGGCCGCACGTGTCACCACAGCCCACGGTGAATCCGTTCACACCGGGGTGGGATTCACTGTGGTGAGTTGGAACGCGTCACTTCTGAAATCACCCAGTTTTTCATGAGCCAAAACATTTGTTGATATTACAGTATTTCTCCAGACTGAACCTCCAGCTGTGAGTTCAGCACTAGAAATACTTCTCATTGTCAGACAGCATGAGACATTTTAAAAAAAAATTATTATTATTATTATTTATTATTTATATAGTGCTTTACAAAGAGTAAGATAGACTCGGTCCCTGCCCGAGAGCTTATTTTCAAAGATGTTAATTCTGCTTTCAAAGGAGAGATTTGGCTGTCGTTCAGTTCTTTGCACAATGGAGCAACTTCCAGGCTGTAGACCTTCTTGGTGGCCAAAACCTTTGTTTCCCTACCTGCCTGGAAAGTGCCCCACCTGTTGTTGGGGCATTGATTTCCTTTAATCTGTCATTTATCTAGAGGGTCTTTGTACACGTCCTGGTCCTGTTGCAAGGTTTAAATAGCTCAGGAGCACAAACACGTTAGAGAAGCTGTTTGCATATTATGGGAACAAACATAACAATCTTATTAATTATCTTTGTCCCTTGAATGTGGTCATGTTATGCCTTACCATACTCAGTCTTTAAAGATGTTTGCATGAGGAGTGAACCTTCAAGGCAAAGTGGCAACCAAACTTGTTCTTGAGCACAAAACCATTTAATTCCCCCAGTGCAATGACCTGTCTTTCACACTAGACATGTTTCCTCATGACTATTATCACTCTTCCTGATAGTAAAGAGACACGATAGTCCTTGCTGTGTAGGGTTTTGCATTTGAAAGTAAGCTGGCTGCTTACTATCTTCAGTCTTCTGTCTCGCTATGGTTGGAAATAACTAAATGGGGGTGGGGGGCAGCGAGAAGGGGTGAGTTCAGTGCGATGGTCCTTCTCTTCTGTTTTTTCTGCCATCTTCCCACAAAGGGGTGCAGCCACACGAGACGGACTGGGGAGGGTAGCCTTGCCCCTCCTCTGGGCAAATGAACTATGTGATGCAGTGGCTTGTGTGGCCAGGGCCCACCAGATGTACCCCCCGACCGATGGCAAGGCAGCTGGCTACTCAGCAACAAATTTTTGGGGAAATCCCGAGGATGCATGGCGGAGTAGCCTTACCCCCCAAGTGGGATAAGACTGCTCAAGGTGGGGCAGCCTGTGTGATAGGGCGTGCTTTCCCCGCGCCGCTTGGAACAAGGCTGTGGGGCTAGGAGCAACGGGTGGTAGCACCCATTGCACATGGCCACATCCTAACCGGGGGGGGGAGAGGCAGGACTGGGCAACTGCTTGGCTCTGAGATGGTCTGAGCCGCCCAGCTCCCTGTGTTGGCCCTGCTACATGGCACGGCCGATTGGGCCCACTCCTGCTCATCCGGCTGCACCCAAGTTATCCTGTCAGTATATGCCAGATTTAGGAGACCTTGGGCCTGGAGGCCAAATGCAGCCTGCAGCTAGGGGAGGGTTTGGGCTTCTTTCTAGTTCCTAGATCTGGCCCCTAGACTGAGCTCTGGATAAAGGAGCAGAGATGAGGGCACGCACACAAGAAATAGGGTCCTCTTCATGAGCACCCCTGCCCCCACAACCTCTGTGTGGAGCTTGTACGAAATTTGAGTTTGTAGCCCCTGGGAGGGAAATGATTCCCCACCCCAAGTATGTGCTATGCATTGTCGACTTTGGGCTGCCATACCAATGATTGGATTAAAGGATATTTTAACGACCCCAGGTACCCATATGTGGAAGTGGTCGTGTTTTGCAGTGCTGGGTCCATTTTTTTCTACTAGTAAGAAAAAATGCATTACAACACCCTCTTGGCATTCAGCATTACAAGACAACTTATTGCTATATTATGCTGCAGAGAGAATTTAGACTTGGTCTTGTGGACTCTGATCCCCAGTTTCAAGTTAGCTCCCCTGCAGTTTTTCCACAAACGCACAAAACGAAATGACCAAAGCTATATACGCAGTAATTAGATGCTCTTTCTTTTTGGTAGGCTGCGCTAAACATCTTAAAATTGCTGTCTGAGTTGGACCAACAAAGTACAGAGATGACAAGAACAGGAAATGGACCAATGTCTGTGTGAGTAAAAAACGAATTAATTCCGGCCAGAATTTTCCCTTCACACTTAAGTAAAAGTAGCCCTGACTTTATAACACTAAGATAGTTTTACAAAAATATCATTTGCCTTTAGGTGAGCATGTTTTTAAACATGGAGAATTACAATATCAAGCTGTGTCATCATCATTGGTAAGGATGGGAGCAGGGTTTTGTTTTGCTTTTTGCCTGGGGTTTTATGTTGTCATGGCTGCTTTAACAAATGATCCTTTTCTTTCCCCCTGGAAGTTTTGACTATATAACCATAACATCCAGCGTATACTCTGGAAATGCTTCGTAAGGATGTGAATTGTACCCTGTCTGCTGATCAGAGCAAAATTTTGGGTGGTTTTTCTTTTTTTTTCTTTTTGCTAAAAGTAGAGCTAATTAAATTGTGAAACTGGCAGCCCACTTGCATCAAAGTGTAAAACACAGTTAGCAGTTTGCTGCTTCATATGAATATTTTTTGTCACGCATATGATTCGTTGGTGTGTACCGTAGCATGAAATTTAATCTTAATATAGAAACCATGTTAGTTACTCTGCAGTCTTCTGAGTGACTTGTCTCATTTTTTTGTAGATGTGTGAAACAAGAGATGGAAAGTGACCCTCTCCTCAAACAGGCTAACTCAAACACTTTGGGACACACACTGGACACCACAGCCTGACCAGGCTTCTTGCTGGACCCAAACCAGAAAGCACCAGAGAAAATCAAATGCTTCCTAATTAATGTAACCGAACTGTTTTAGAGTGCTACAGTCTTGACAACTTACTGTAGTGTCTAAATCATCAACGTTGCTTTCCTTCAAACAGTGATAAATTTTTAGTTTCATTATATTGTTTTGATTGAATGACACTATAAATTTTTCATTTAAAAAAGGTTTCTTAATTGTATCTAGACTTATAGCACAGTTTAGAAACTTTGTCTTCTGAGACTGACATGTTACCTGTGAACTAACTTGGGAAGATCATATCCATGTATGTGATTGATTTGTTTTTATTGAAATAGCAGCGTTTTGCTGGAAACAAATTGTGTGCCCTTCAGTTGGGAAAATTCTGAGATTTTGGCAAACTAACTTAATACCCAAATGGTTGGATGAATTAAACGTTTTAGAATTTTAAACTTTGTTCATTTTTGGTTAATTTCAAGGGTTTTTTTAAGGGGGGAGGGGGGTGCTTGAATGCATTAGGAATTTAAATGGTCTCAGATCTTTGTTTTAAAGATTGTGTGTATATGTATGGCACACAGCTCTCACTACCTTACAGGATATGATCTCAATGTAGTGCATATAAAACTGCAGATTGATTTTCCTTGAGTGCTTTATACTGTTTAATTACATCTCCATGTAGGGCTGAAAAAAATTACCTATGTTTATATATAAACTGTGTTGCTTTTGATGTTGTGTTATTGTGCACAGGAATGTGTGCAATAAAGTTTTTGCATATGGTCCAGGTAAAGCACGATAGCCTTGCAAGTTAAGTACTGCTTCAGTTCATTGTTTACGCTGGAATTTTTTCTCCCCATGGAATGTAAGTAAAACGTAGTGTTTGTCACCAATAAATGGTAATACTAAATTTTTTGGTTAACTTATTCTTATATCCCACTTTGAGGGCTGCATTTCCTCTAGGATATGTAATGCTTATGAATTAGTTTGGGTGATATAGCATGGGCCGCATACCTCTCAAGTGTCCCTGATTTTTTCCAGAACATCCCTGATTTCACACCCCTTTTGTTATGTCATAAAGTCCCAGAAAGTCCTGGATTAGAAATGGTGGTTAGAGGGGGAGTAATTTGCAGGTCATCTGTGGGATGATGAGTTGAATTCTTCAGGCTTAAAGAGCCAGACTAGCCAAATAGTTTGCCTCCGGCTAGTTCAGAACAACCCCACCCATGGGAAGAGAGAAGGGATTTTTGGTGTCTTGGACTCATTTAATGACTTCTCTCCGGGAGGAGAATAGGATTTTCCAGCACCTGGGAGAAAATGATCAGTCTTTGGAATTAAAAGGGGGGGAAAAACACCTCCATTTGGAGTAATGTAGAGCTGTGATTTCTAAGTATTCTCTTGGAAAAAATCAGCTGGCCAAGGGGGTCAAACCTGGCCCTTCTAAGGGACTAATATTGTGACTAATAAAGTTGTGGGTGTTTTGTTTTTTTAAATAATGAAAAACTTCTGACCAGCCTCTCTGTTAGGTCATGGGCTATTGCTAACACTTGCCCATGAGAAAATCCTCACAGCATCTCATCTGTCAAAGAATCCACACAGGAGAAATGGCTGAAGTGAGGGAAAAGCTTGACTGTCAGGAAGAGGGCTGTGTAAACTATAAAGCTCACTGGGCACGGGAGTGTTGAGGCCAAACAGCTAAAGGAAGTGCTGGGATAGAGCTTGGGCATAAAGACTGGCAGGACAAGAGTTTGGCTTAGGAGTCGGGTGGTTGTATGGATATGCAAGTCCTTTAGCTTCTTAAGATTGCTTTTTTAAAAAGTGTGTTTTAGCCCAGCCTCAGAGTTAAGTAATAGACTACTCAGAATTTGCATGTGTATGCAGATTTATTCAAATTAAGTCCCATGTTGCCCCCACATTTTGAGTGTCACTGTCCTTCATTTCAGAGTTCAGGGGTTGAGAGGTATGATGGGCAATAAATAATGTAAGTTATGGAGTAACTGTAAAGTGGTTGTTCAGTAACCTATAAATAATTTAGTACTGTGGAGGTTGTGACAAACTCGCAAGGTCAAGGAAATTCAAAAGCAACACTTCATGCAGGTGTGTGTATCAGCATAAAGAGGTGGGCCTAAAAATGAACTGAAATCAAATGTGATTTTGAGAAGTAGCATAGCACAGCAGGCTGGATTAAGTGATGTTTACACCTCTACTTTTAAGCTTCCTTGTATTTTGAATCAACCTTAGCCTTGCACATAGTAGTAAACTTTTTTGGTAGTAAAAAACAACAACAAACACCACCAAAAATTTCCCTTTAGCAACAAGAACTGGCATAATGGACCATGGCGCGTATTAGTGTAACATTTGGACGTCAACTACCGTCTATATATTTAACTGGTGTCTGTGGCAGCTCTTTCGGATTATCTATTTAGGTATGTGTAGTAAATGTTCTCATGAAAGATTACCGCACATGCTCTCCTTCAAGGCTAAATGTGTCGCCCATAGTAAAATTTACTTTGTTCACATTATCAAAAGCAATCAGGCCATATTTACTGGTTACCAAATTTTATTAAATCAAAGTTGTTTTTTGATCATGGAGTGAAGAAAAAAAAAAAGCATTGTAAAGTTTTTTTTACATTTGTAGAACTAAAATGCTGTAAATCTTAAAAATTAAAAAAATCTTGCTAGGCTGAGATTTTTGTATTGCAAATTCTTACAACCAGCTTAGAAGCTCCCTGGCAAACACATTATGGAAAACTGATACCTTAATTAATGATGGTGCAAGTGATCACCATAATTATAGACTTGACTGATTAATCATTTGTTCATAAGGAGTGTCTTGAGAGCCTGTTCTGGCTGCCTTGGAGCCTCTACCATTAAATGACTCTCTTCAACATCTTGTCTAAATAAAGTATTTAATATTTATGTAGAACCACAAAAGTGTGTGTGGTGCATTAGACACAAATGTAAAATCTTTGACAAAGTAGGTAACACAGGGCATCAAAACTAGGACTGGGCAGAAGGGGAGTCTGAGGTCTTGATCAGATGTTCAGAGTGAAGCAAAAGGTAGCACCCACATTTTTGGGTACTATGTCAGTACTTGATTGCTGACCGGGTACCCCGATACCTGAAAAATTGGTAATTTCAGAACCAATTTTCTGACTACCACTCAGTAAATTGGGATGGAAAACAGAAAAATCAGGACTGGAAGCTGACATTCCAGGACACTGGGTACTCCAATTGGGTGCAATCGGTACCCGATTGTTGCATCGATTTGGGTACTGGAACTGTGACGGGTAAACCTGTTTTTGCAGGTACTCGTTTCAGCTCTAGTTCTGAGGATTTTCATCATAGGGTTGGCCACTTGAACAACCTTGTTAAAATCCAAGAAATGTTCTACCTAGTCTCTTCTTCTTTTGCATGTTTGTTGCATTCAGAAGTGACTGCTACACTAAATCGCTGTTGCTTTGGTGATCTGCATTCCTTGAAAGCCTTTGTGGAAGAACTAAAAAAGGGACATTGAGTTATCAGCACAGATGTAGTGAGTTGTTGGTTTGCTAACCAGCCTGGTATAGGTGGATTTTAAGCCCCCAATATATAGTTCTAAGGTGATTCCTTGGCATCAGACATTTGGGAAATTGTTCAGGTTCTTTGCAAGCATGTGCAGCTATCAGCCACTCAGCTCAGCTGCAAGGATCTCTCTGCATTCCTGGGGGGAATTAAAACAATCTACAAAGCTGGGTGTCACAAGAGCCCAGATATTATTAGATGGATCTGGCCATGTGTTTGGCAACTCGGGACAAAACTGCTCATAATGACTCTGCTTGCATTGATTGGCACCATAAAGTAGTAGATGCAGATGTTCAAGCAAATGGAGTTCATGGTCTTCAATCACACATACTAGCAGCTGGGGATTTTCAACAGCACAATTACAACATTCAACTAACTTCTTGCGTTTGTTATACGTGGTAGCCCTTCTAAAAGTCTAAAGGTAGCAGCACTGTGGTAAATGCTGCTATATTAAGTTATTTCATTCAGCAGAACTTGGTTTGCAACACATTGGACCAGAAGCTTTTCCTAATACAACGAGATTTCATCTTCCTGTTTCCAGATGGTGACATTTTCCTTTTTGTTGGATAAATGAATGCATGCACTTGTCTACGCCCAGGAACTTGTGAACAAGAACTTGAACATCCCAGGGAAGCAGGCTGCAGGGAAAAAGCAAAAACCTGGGTATTAGTTAGTAGGGGGATGGAGGAAGCTTCATTTTCAAATTCTTAACCACTGAGTTTTATGTCTGGCTGGATTTTGATCTAAAAAGTGAACCCAATGTTTCCCAAAGTGTATTAACTTTCTCCATACAGCAGTAGAAGCAATTGCAGAGGACACTACACGTAATATAAACATTAGGGAGTACAAAATTATTCAGGTTTTGCAAAAATTTATCCGTATCGTATTAAGCTCTCTTGGTTCTCTTCCTGATAAGAAGGGACATATTGAATTTTAAATATGCTACAGCAGCAACATCAAAAAGTTGTTGAATACCCAAGCAGCTACTTATTCTGCCGTGGCTCTTGCTTCTACGATCTTTGGTGCAAGGTATGTTGTTCATAGGACAGCGTGTTATTGTCTCTATTTTAAATGTTTTGTACCGTGGCGAATGTGCAGCAGTGCCATAGTGTGGAATCCTCCTGTCTGGTGCAGGAAGTTCCCACACCATGAATCCTAATGTCTCCACCACATCATCCCAGAAGTCCTCAACTCGTATGGGGTGGTGATCAGTAGGCAGGGACTTCCTGGGTTGGGCATAGTCAGTAGCATTGGACCTTCCCCGGGCCTAGTGGCATGGAGTTGCATGCCGCTGTAGTGGACTGGTCTGGAGTTGGTGACTTCTGGACTGGTTCAGGTCGTTGCAGCCCCAGGTAGGGCTGCCACCTATGCAAATTTTTAAGGAACGCGTTTGAAAAATACATATTGCAACATGTATTTTTCATAAACGTCCCTTAAATTTGCATAGGTGACAACCCTAGACCCAGGTTCCATTGGTGGTCTGGGCAGCTGACCCTGCCCTAGCTATGACACTGCTTCACAGCCATTGGTCACAACTCTGTCATGTTTTCCACTCAGCTGCTTGGCATAGCCACTGCTGTGAAGTAGCTAGTGTTTGGGCTGGTTGTTTCATGCTTTAACTTGGAATCAAGCTTTTATGGAACGAACTAACATGGCTGCCATTTCCTCAGCAGTAACTTACTTTTTTGACACAGCTGCAAAGTACACGGCTCTAGGGATGCAGATTGTGTGCTGATTACAAAGTATTCCTTTCGTTGCCACCTTCACAAAACTCTCTGATTTTAGAGGAGAAATTGGGAACTCCAGCTCTTGCCTGGAAAAAAACACAATGTTTTTGAGAGAAACTATTTAGATAAAGTCGGTAGGAGGGGAAGTGAGGCTTTATATAATCCTAATGAGAATAGTTTGAGTGACTATCGTGGAAATATGGGCCCCTTCACCATATTTTCGAAGTATCTTAAATGTTCTTATCCTCCGTAGGAAAATGCTGGTCTCCCATACAGATAAGGACAAAAGTTAACCAAATTGTTCAAGGTCACACAGGAAATCTGTTGGCGAGCAGGAAACTGGGCCTGAACCTCCAACCCACTGAACTGACACTTCACTATTGCACCATCCCTTGTGCGTGGGGAGGTGATGGGGGAGAGTGTGCTTGTGGGTTTGGCCCAAAGGCATTCATAAACGAAGGTTCTAACCCACACAGTTTTTCTCCTTTCCAAAATTGGATGCAAACCCTTAAGTAGTTCTACCTTAAATTAAATTTAAATAGTTCCCATAAAAGAACCACCAGCAATAATGTATTGATCTACCATGCTTTGAATCAGAGGTAACGGGGAGGACTTTGAAATGTGTTGTAACATTGGGATTTCCATACAACTGGGGTGGCCATACCTCCCCTTTAAAAGAGGACACTTATGACAAATACATGGTGCAGGGCTCCACTGGAACCAAATGCAGCCCTGCAACATGTATTTTTCATAAGCATCCTCTTTTAAAGGGGAGGTATGGTCACCCTACACACAACAAAAGCCTGAAGGGGTTGACAGAAATAGAATAACCGGTTCTGCTCAGTCTTTAAAAGTTTTTGCTCTTGAAGGTCAAAACTATTAGCCTGGACCATGGTTTTACTTAAGCAAGGAAAAGGTGCAATGATTACCTAGGCCAGATCTATCCACAAAGTTAAACAAAAGAGTAACTGGGGATACATCTACGTGGAAACTTCAGGCTTGGTTTAAACCTGTCTTGTATCGGTTTTGCTTGCGTTGGCATACGCATGAGTTGCATTCACTTGGAATGTGGCTTGTGCCAGTGCTAATGCCAGCTGTTCAGAGGACTGCACCCTCCATGCTCAATCAGGGCTGGCCTTACCATTTGTGGGACCCAGGGTGCAAATAAAGTTTGGGGGCTGCCTCTCATAACCACACCCCTTTAATAAGTGGCAATCTGGTGCTTGTCTGGCAGTCCACATGAGACAGCTCTACAGAAGCCCCTCAAAGACTCGCTGCCACCACGACACCTCAGGAGTTGGGGGCAGGGCCCTGCACAAATTTCAGTAGTGTTTGTGGGGCACCCAGGATGCTTCAGGATTTGCGGTGGCGATGAGGTAGCCCTCCTGGTGAGGCCCCCCAAACTGCAGGGCCTAGAGCAGGTCCCCCTATTGCCCCTGCCTAAAGCCAGCCCTGCATTGAGCATATCTGCTGCTGATCGTTACAAGATGTCTTGGAGGGTTCGTTTTAGATTCTCCTACTATTGGCACAACTAACCTGGAGCAGACCTGGGAACGGATGGCTTATTTCCATGAGAGAGTAAAATGAAATGCGTTTACCTGATTCTACATCTGGTAAACATGCCAGTATCGACAAGATAGGGGCACACCAGACTAGTCTTCACGCCATCGATCCTTCTGGCTTTCAGCTTGTGGCTCAGGGCTTCATGGAATCCGACCACTGCAAACTTGCTAGCACAATAATCCTGCAGCAAAGAAGAGGTAGGTAGTGCTAAGTGGAGAAAGGGCTTGTTCTCGTTGCACACAAGCAATCGCTCCTCCTTGGGTAGGAGATGGCAAATCATTGACTTAACTAGAGGAACATGGAGGACGGATTGCTCAGAACTAACTGGAGGTCCCATCAAAACATTCCGTTAAACGTATGATACAAATAGATACTTGTGATCTTGGGATTCAGGAGTGGGCCAAAGGCTGCTCCCAAGTGAACGGGTTGTGCAGTCTGCAGAGGTCAGGCAAGATGAAATTCTCTTTTCCTGCCTTCTGGACTTCAGAGGCCTGGGAACTGCTCCATAGCCACTTCCATAGCCTCCTCCCCAGCTGCTGTAGTCCCCCCACACCCATACAGGTAGGGGGTTGGCCAACTAATCTGTGTAGCTGCCAGTTCACCAGCTGGGCTCCTCCTGCCCTTCTCCCATGTTAAAGCAAGTAGAGACCTTTTGGAACGCACAACATTGCAACCCAGGAGGGACAGATGCCTGCCCAGCATCCTCGTCACCTTGTTCATGTGCTACATGAATGAGCTTTCCCTTCCAGCAAGAGGAGGGACACGTATTGCTCCTTAGGGGGGTGTATTTCTACTCACTGCTTAAACCAGCAAAAGCATTTACCTACATTTGTATCTTTTAAAAAATTATTTTATTTATTTATTTATTTTATTTATTTTGTTAAATTTATTGGCCGCCCCCTCATGCCTACGGCATCTCAGGGTGGCTTACAATATCATAAAAACACAATAATAATAAAATCAACAACAATAAAAACACCAACCCCACAACAGTTTATAAAACATCACTAAAACCCACTAAGACCCATAACCTACCCCACCCTCCCCTCCGAAGGCCTGGGCAAACAGCCGAGTCTTACAAACACGTCGGAAGGCCAATAGGCCTGGGGTCAGGCGAGACGTCTTCGGGAGGGAATTCCATAAAGGTGGCCCAGCCACCAAGAACACCCTCTCCATTGTGGCCCCCCGTTTTACAAGGGGGACCTCCAGAAAGGCGCCCCCGGTGGACCACAGGGATCGCTCTGAGGCGCGGAAGCTGAGGCGGTCCCCGAGATATGAGGGGCCCAGACCGTTCAGGGCTTTATAGATCAATACTAACACCTTGACTCTGGCTCGGTACGCTATAGGCCTGTCTCTTATACACATCTAGATGTGTATAAGAGACAGGCCCACGCCATCCCATCCCCGTCAGGAGACGGGCTGCCGCATTCTGCACCAGCTGCAGCCTCCGAACCAGAAACAAAGGGAAGCCCCATGTAGAGCGCGTTGCAGTAGTCTAGCCTCGAGGTGATGAAGGCATGGATGAGAGTGGCCAGGTTGGGCCTGGAGAGGTAAGGTCGAAGCCTCCATACCAGATACAGCTGGCGAAAGGCGGCTTTAGCCACCGTCTCTACCTGCAGATCCAGATGGAGGTCCGAATCCAAAACCACCCCCAGACTCCGAACCTGAAGAGCAACAGGCAGGCGAAACCCCCCTATCAGGGGGCCAGCACCTCCCTCGCCCTTCCCACCACCATCACCTCCGTCTTATTGGGATTGAGCTTCAGTTTGCTCTGCCGCATCCAATCTGCCACGGCCTCCAAACATTGGGAGAGTAACGAGACAGCAGGACCTGGGTCAGTTGAAAACAAGAGGTGCAGCTGAGGGAACATCCAGTGTATTCTCCAGTAACAGTAGCATCCTAGGACAAGCTCTGCACTGGGGAACTGTTTTTGTTTTATTTTGTTGTAAAAAAGAACTGTGGATGTGAAAAAAAATTATTTCGTTTAAATTGCCATGGTTTCCTCTAGTTTCCTTCAGGTTTTTTGGATCCAGGAGAATTTTGTTTATGCTAACATCCTTTATAAACAATGTCAGGGTGCAGGCAGCTGTTGCCTCCAGTGGGCTAAGGGCACTTGCCAAAAAGCCAATACGAATCCAGGCCAGTCTGCCTGCTGGTTGCTTGGACAATGTGTCCAGGGACATGGCCTTCTCAGGGCTTCAGCACATCATTTGGAGCGTCTCAGGGTGCTGGTATCCTGAGAAGCTCCAAGAATCATGCAGACTCATCTGCAGCACCCTTGGAAGGCTAGGCAGACTGCTCTCCCTGGGTCCAGTGGTGCTGGGAAGCTTCTTGGTGCTATTGGCTTGAGGACATCCTAGGGTGCATGTATAATAATTACAGTTTCCCAATGGCCAGGACATGAACATTGCTGTGTCTAGGTATTTGTCATGGAATGTGGGGGCAATTGATGGTGGTTGATTTAGCATAAGGGGAGCACAGCATTGCTCCCTTTTTAGGGAAAGAGGAAATTCTTTTGTCTTAGTGAAAGGGGAGGGCAGTGGAGGGTGACAAAATAGCTAGGACAAGTCCTGAGAGAAGTCTTAGGATCTGGCCCCCACCCCCAGGATTATATTTGTATAGCGCAGAGATGTGCAGTGGTGAGTTCTGTTTCCCTGACCAAACTGGGACACTGCTCTTGGGAGCTGCATTTTTGCAGCTGTGGTAACGGTTCCCCGACACTGTCTGCAATCCTCAAATCAATTACCCATGAGTCCTATTCTGATCAGTAATGCTACTACAGAATAAACTGCAGGAGGAGGGTGGCCCTATGTTTACTCTCTTGTCCCCGTGTGTTAATATTAGCAATTTGTAACTTGCCAGCGTGGCTACTAATTATTTTATTTACAGAGGTGACATGTTAAAATCCTGGTCGGAGTTCAAGAATGTGAGTAGCCTTGCTTTCTCTCACTCCAGGAGCTGACTACTGGCCTTAGATTGCTTCCCAAGGCCTTTTCTGTCAGTGAGCAAGGGGTAGTTGAACATTATGTAACTGCAAGCTCACGGTAACATTTTCTTAGATAGCTTTCTCTGGTCTGTCCTTAAGCAGCTGCCATTGGTGTAGCCATCGCAGGCTCTGTACTAGGACCGGCCCCATTAGAGGAACTGGGAGAATTGGCTTATCCATTGGGAGCCACCACAAATGGCTTTGCTCAAATTTTGAAGACCGCTAAATGACGACTCTTTAGTGCATGGTGGGAAACCTCTTACCTCCCATAGGCCTCTCGGAAAATAAGTACAAGCTCTGAGAGGCAGGGGTGTTTAAGGGGGGCCCTCAGGAAGAGCAGGGTCCAGATCATGGATCTGTCTCCTATCCTTGTGCGCATGCAGCCCCCATCTCTGCTCCCTTTTTCTGAGCTCAGTCTTTCAGTGATTTGATGAAGGAACTGGATCCTGGAACAGAGAAGAAGAAGGCGGTGGCATGTGGGTCCCTGGCCTGAGGTTCCCCACCCCTGCTCTAGTGCTACTTCCTGGCTGTTTGTGGGTGCTTTTATGCTGCCATCCTGATGCTGTTTCCTCCAGAATAGTTCCATTGACCTCAGTGAGGCTACCTTGGATTAAAGGGCTTGAGAATTGCAGCCTTCAAGGTTTTACTACTAATTGTCCTCTGTAATACACAGTCCTCTCAATGAACCACTTACTGTCATGCACTTTTAAAACAGTTTTAAATGCAGAAGCAATGGAAAGTATTTTTAAATGCTCTGAGAAAATAATTGAACAGGCTACCAGTGCTCACACACTGAATTTCCCTGTGTCTTCTAGTCACTTAACAAAGACCAACCCCTTCTTGGGAATACGGGGTGGCTTGCAATGGATTATCACTGAGGGATTTGGAGACACTGAAGAGAGCTTGGCAGTTAAATCAATTGAGGTCTGGTGGCCTTTAAGCCAAGGACTGATAGCCCCATTTTACAGATGGGGAAATTTGGGTAAAAAGGGTTTCTAGAACCTATATTTGCAGTAAAACAGCACTATATGCCTCCCACTTTTCCTGTAAAATACACAGAGCTCTCTGCATGCAAGTGTTCTCTGCATTTTCCCCACTCCCAGCAATGGGGAAAATTCAGTGAACACATGTCCCTGTGTGGAAAAGAACAGAAGCTTGGCGGTGGTCAAGTAAGTTACCCAAGGCTGCAAGCATCCCCCATTAATGGGAACTGAATGGAGCCTCAATATCAGTGCTGGTATTAGAACTCAAGGATACTTGACAGGATATAAGGAGCTGCCTGACTGCATCAGGCCAATGGTCCATCCTAGCCCAGTATTCTCACAACCTGACACGGCAGCAGGGTTTCAGATCTGGCTTTCCAGGGTCTCCAGCAGAGGCCTCACTCAGGCGTGTTACCTGAAACCCTCCAAGATCCCCAGCAGAAGCCTCATCCAGGCATGCTACTAGAAATCCTGAATTGGAGATACTGGGGATTGAACTTGGAACCTTATACATGCAAAGCATGTGCGCTACCACCTGAGTCATGGCCTACTCCCAGTTGTATGCTTGGACTGCTTGACCACATTCCTTAGTTGTAATTTCCTGTGCTTTATCAAAATCCTCAAAAAGTGAAAACACCCCCTCACACTAATTACTACTGATGAAATGTGAAAAACTGCTGCACTCTCATTGCCAGCATGGACAGCAGTATTTGAACCAGACCGTGGATGGGCTGACATTTTCTATTTCATATTCTTTCCTTGTTTCTCTCGGGCTTAAATGTTCAAGAAAAGCTGGCCGATATTCTGATCTTTTTTAAGCTCATCCAAGGACATAACTGAAGGGCCCTGTTTTGCAAAGCTCTGACCCCTGCCTCCAATTCCTACTCAGCTGAACTATAGTGTGGGAGAAGTGTGCTTAGCTACCTATAGGATCATCTGTGAGCCTGGCAAAGATGAGTGTGATGGACAAAGGCAATGTTGCCTCAAGGCCAAGGGACTGGCGTGGGTGTTGGGAGATGTGAGTTCTAATCCTGCCTTGGCTAGTTATCTACCATGTGACCGAACACAAATTACTTTGCTTGTTTCTCCACTGTCTGGTTTAAGATTTATTTTTAACTATTTGGACTCTTTGGTATCTATAACGCTCTTACTCTGTCTGCACAATGCCTAGGGGGATGGGAGAACCCTGATATTGGTGAGGTCCTAAGAGACAACAATAATACAAATAGCATCATGTGCTGGAATATTTTTCCTAAGAGATTTCTGCTTACACAGAGATGTGCAGCTACTAACCTCCATGCAGCCGGTCGCAAAGAGTCCAAGTGATCCTGCTATAGTCACGATGTGGCCGTGGTCCATCTCTATCATCTTTGGAAGGAAAGCCTTGACAGTCTGCAAGGGAAGGAAGAAGTCTTATTTATGCCTACTACTAGCTTGTTCCCTTTGCAAACACAAGATGTTTGGTACAATGCCCCAAGACCTGCTCTACTTCAGGGCTCATAGACTTGTCCCATCAACTTCCTGACATGCTGCAGCTAAGGAAGCTAGTGGCCAAGGGGGGAAAATGAGTGGGAAGGCAGAAGGGACACAGCCCTCCCCCTGAGGGCTTGAAATACAGACAAGAGCTCCTCAATTTTTGCCCTTTTCCCCCTGCAGCAGCAAGCACCACCGCCGCCTCCATTGAAATTCCAGAAATGAGGAAAAAGTAGTTGAGCTTCACATTAAAGCCCTAAACAACCTGAGCCCCTTCTGTCTGAAAGATTGTCTTCTTTTCTATGCTCAGTCACAGCCCCCAAGGTCAGCCAAGAGTGCTTTCAGTGCGCCAGCCCATCCATGGTCTGACTCAAGTATTGCTGTATACCATCTGTGCACCATGTTCCTACAGCAGGGTCACAGAGAGGCATTCTCCATGGAATTCCCTTCCCTTAGAGGTTTGTCTAAACCCAAGCCTGCACATCTTCCAGAGGCAATGGAAGACCTTTTTTGGCAAATGGGGATAGGATTTAGGGAAGGTTTGAAATGGTTTTACAGATTTTTATACATATACGTGTGTGTGGTGTTATGTTGTAACCCACCCTGAGCCTGCAGAATAGACATTTAACCAAACAAAAGTAACCATTTGAAGCTGCTAGAAAATTTGCTTCCAATGTTGGTTCAGGTTTGAGCGCTAATAAAGCTGAGAGAACTCAAGCATTGGTACTGTGGCCATAGTCTGTCAGCACCTACTGGTTTTTTTGGCCACCTCATCAGCTCGATGGAGCAGGGCTTGACAAGACACTGGTTGCAATGTCTGCTCTCTGTGAAGGCTCTTAATGTTGCAAAAAGTAGGCTGTAGAGTATAGTGTAGACTCAGACCAGGGGTGTGTCTAGCTGGTACCACTCCAAAAAGCATCCCTGCCAAGAGAGACAGAACTTGGGTAACTGGGGGCACCTGTCCTTTGGGATCTGTGTCCGACTGGCTAATGGACCAAGAAATGGCTGGAATCCAGGAAAGCTTTCAGAGTTTGGCTGAAAGCCAGTGAAGCTCTCATAGAGAAGCTCTGTCTGTATCCAAAAACGAAAAGCTTTGAGAACTGAAGTGTCCTCCAGAGTCCTGACCACTCCCAGAAACGCTTGTTCTGCATTCAGAAAGACTCAGCCAAGCTGGGTATTTAAGGACATTTAGACATAGCTTTAGATGGCTTGGGGTGCTTTCTGATGTGCATTAAAGTGTACTTACAAGTTTGGGTGGCTGGACGCACGTGCAAATTATGCGCAGCTTTGATAACGTCAGAAAGGTGCACCATGCATGACTGATGCTTTTTGGCGCACTGACGCATGTGCTGCACCAAGTTGCAAAATCCAGTACTTCAATCGTGTGGTGTGCCTTTCTGACGTTATGAAAGCCATGCCTAGTCTGCATGCACGGCCCACTACCTGAACGTGTAAGAACACTTTAATGCTCATTGGAAAGCACCCCAAAGAGTTCAAACCTAGTTTGGATGGTCAGTGCCAAAGTCAGAACATGGACAGTTACATAGAGTCCCAGTGAGCTGAACCAATACAAACACTGGACCTCAGTCCTTGGTTTTACAAAACCATTTCCCATTTCCCCCCTTCTCTCCCAAGCTGGAAAATATGACTGCCCCTTTAAAGTTCCTTTGGAAATGTTCATTTTTGGTGGCACATGTGATGAGGGCATGCAGTGTAACAAGATTAGTTTTTTTATTGCAATCCTCTTAAAATATCCTTCATTCGATTGTCTCTTCCTCTTTCAGTGCTCTGAAACTAGGATTAATGGGATCCAGACCTTGTTCCATAAGTTCTGGCTGATAAGCTGCTTTGCAGAATTAGTTGCTGCAAACACAATTCATGCAGAAAAAAATCATCTTAAGCAGAACTCAATTGGACAGCTTTATAAAAGGGCACTTTGTGTAACTCCTGGACAAGCTTAACACGATAAATCTCAATATGATCCTTTTATAGACAACAAGATGAAACAGCATAACAGCAGGTTATTTGAGAGAGGATAGAATCCCCTAATGGGGTGTCCTTTGGCCAGCTCCCTAGACAAGAATGAGGTCTATTTTTAAAGGAAAGATCCTACATTTGCAGCTCTGCTGCCATTTAGGCAATAAGATAAAGGTCAGATTTTCAAAAGTGTAGAGGATCCATCCAGTAGCTCTTTTCATGTCCCCTACTATGGCTCTGGGACAGATTTTGATAAGAGCTCAGCATGCTGAGAAAACGGGAGCCAAGTATTTTTGAAAATCTGATTCCATGGCTCTTCTTCTTCTCATTAGATCCTAGCTGCCATCTTCAGAGACCTGCCCTATTGCTATCAGGCATGTACAGACAGGCGGCGTATCTGGAGAGGAGTATTTGCATAGTTTTGTAGAAAAATGCATTGTTATATTTAAGTGCCTGTATTTAAGTGTAGCCTAGTGGCTAGGATGCTGGCTTTAGACTTGGGAGAACAGGATTCCAGTCCCTTGCACTTGGGGGGCCTTGAGCGAGGCCCTGCCTCAGTAACTATCTGCAAAATAGGAAGGTATGCACCTCTATCTCTCCTTATGTTCCTGTTCCTTCCCCACCTTACAGGGTGATAATTTAGCCATTCACCATGGCCATTTTGTATTTATCCCTGTTTATAACAGATGAATAAACGATCACCCTCTAGACTGTAAGCCCTTTGGGGCAGGAACCTGTCTCTAGTTACAACAGTTCAGTGCTAGGAATATTGCTGGTGCTAGATAAGTAGATGATGACGATGATTATTGATGAAAATAATGTATTTTGGGAATGTGAATGGTCAAATTTCAAAATAGGTTTAGTAGTTAGGCCTCCAGGCAACTGCAATAGTGGGTGTTAGCACCCAAGCAGGTGGAGTGCATGGGAAGCAATTCAAACGGGCAGCTCCCAGCATGGCTGCCCAGCCACACAAGCAGCCATCATACATTTGGCTGGCCCGGCCTGGAGCACTCCATATTGCTCAACAGTGCTCTGTGAGTGGCTGAGGTAGGTGCTCCGTGACTCATGGGAGCGCGCATCCAGCCGCGCCACCTTCAGACAGGCAGTTGGATTTGTCACTCCTTGGAGGCCATACGGGGTAGCATCTCGTCTGAAAAGACCCAATGTTTTCATCACCCTGGAGACGCAGGGTGGAGGAGTGGTGGCTGAGCATGCAGCAAGCTTGCAGTCTGACATGGTCCCGAAGATCCTGGAGAATAACAGAGAGGAAGAGACACTGACTCTTCTGGCTTAGGAAAGGGGAGAGAGGAGAGAGCGCAAGCAGAGAGGGGAATCCAGAGGGATTGGATTTTTCATCTGGGAGAAAGCGAGAGAGAGCTGCGCAGAGTGAACTGAGGAGTTCCACGGACTGGAAGGAATAAAAGAAAGTAGGCATGCGAAACCGGTGGGAGTCAGGCTGCCTCATACTCAGGACCGGACCCAATGTTTTTCAGTGGACTGAGCCTTCTGGCCTAGAGAGCAGATCCTTTGCCTTCAGGAGGCGCATGAGTGAGAGCTGTCTTCATAAGAGCCATGAGGGATCCATTCACGGGCTGGGCAGTTTATGGGCAGCTAATGCCAATTGAGTTTAATAGATGGAGGATCAAGATTGTGCCCTGCATGCAATAGAAGCCTTTGAAACTTGATTTCCTTGGTTCTCTCTCACACAAAAGTTTGTAACAAATAACAATAGGTGCACCTGAAGGGTCACTCTTGTTGCAAAATTTTAAAAATAAAATAAAAATCCCATTGGCTTACACTGAGCAATGATCATTGACCACCCTTAGGAAACCAAGTTACTTTAGGTATGAAGACTTTTACCTCAAGAAAACAGCTTGTTTACTATCTTCTTTAGTACGTGTTAAAAAGAAATATATTTTTTGCACGAAAGTCCTGTTTCCACCCCCCTTCCTTCCCTCCATGGGACAGGGGAGGGAGACCAAGTGACTTGCTGCTCCAACATGCCAAACAGCCCGAAGAAAGGAGCCTGTAAACAATGTAAGGTCTGCCCTGTCTCCATCCCTCTCATGACAGGTGCCTCTTCTGTCTCAGTGAGACCTACAAAACTCAGGGCTGTCAGGCCTGTAGCAGTCTCTTGAAACAAGACTGTGGAAAATCGTAAAACGAGACTCCAGTTCCACCTGACTGAAAAGGCGATCCAGTACCACAGTGGCTCCCCCCCTCATTCTGCCGGGGCTCCGGCATTGCCAAAAAGGATGGTCTCCACACCTCCTTCTACGTGTGTGTGCGTGTGCGTGTTAAAGATTCGTAACCTCAGTCGCAAGCTTCTGTGCACAGGCACTCCTCTCAGGAGATTGTCCCTGCACCTAGAATGGTCCCTGCTCTTGTTTCAACCATGGAACCTAAGGGCCCAACTGCACAGAATGACATCTCTGCACTGGCCCAAGCCCTGGGACTGGGAGAAGCCCCCATATGGACGGATGCCTCCGCACTGCGGGATCCTCCTGTGCAGACAACTACCATGGTGGCCTCCTTACTGAGCATCATCTCCGCAGCGAGGGAGGCCCCTATACTGATGATCATCCCTGTACCAAGAGATCATCCCTGTACCAGTCCCGTACCAACCACCCCTCCGCACGCATTGGCTTGGGGTGGAAGCTCCGTACTGAGGCTTTCCTCCGCACCAACAGCTTCCCCTCCAAAGAAGAAGTCTGTGGTGTCTTCCCCTTCCAAAAAGCCATCTTCCAGGAAATCTCCAAAAAAGAAAAAGTCGGACAAATCTTCAGATCCTGAATCTGGATTAAAGCGCTCCAAAAACTCTCATCGTTCTCCATCAAATTCTCCATGTATGAGGAACTTGAGCTCACCCCAGCTTTGACTTTACCAGCACCAGTGCCGGTGCCTCCTACTATCTCTCTGAGAGCTTCAGCTGAGAACTCCCCTCGCTTCTCACCAGAATCTTATTTGGATACTGATAGAATGCACCACAGTCGTCCTCAGTTTTTACGTCCATCCACACCACTGGAGTTTCCACGACCCAGACTTAGGAGTGTAATCTCTCAGCTATCAAAACCTCCTTACATGGAACCAAGTTGAGTTCACCAGCGCATCTTCCATGCTATCAATGACCACAGGAACCATACTGGCCTTCTCCTGGCTACCACCCCTACCAATGGGACCAGCCCTAGTCAATGAGCTATGACTATTTTCAGTATGCTTCTAGGGGCATGAGACATCCATCCCCTGCACCATCCACTACTAACTTTGAGGATGTGTACAGGTTTCCACTCCAGAGACTCCCACACTCCTCTGACACAAATTTAAAGGACTCTGAAAGAAATATTACAGCAGATATTACAGCCTCAGCTACTGCGGCACATCCACCGCAAACTGTGTCTCTGCCACCACCTCTAACTCCAACATGCCCAACTTCAAGCATGCCAGTGCTCCTCCTATCCTCCCATCACAACCTGCAGATGTGTCCAATCCCGCAACAGCTGCAGATACAAGAGCACCTTCACAAACAGGATCGCCCACATCCGCTTCCCGCATGCACAGCTCTTCGCCAGCTTCTGATGGGGAGAGTTCCCAGGTATCTGAGGAACATAGGAAATCAAAGCATTCTGATACTTCTAGCAAGGACGCTTCTCAGGGGCGGTTGGTGGGGTTTTGAGTTTGGAGGGGCACTAAGGCCGGCGAGCGGAGCCAGGGGGACAGTAGGCCAGTGGCATGGCATAACCCAGCAGCAAAAAGTTCCCAGGGTTAACATCAGATGGAAGAAAACACAGTCTGCATTCACATCAAGCTTAAAATAATGTATAAACCCCAAACACAGAAAACACTGGCAAAACACTGACAGAACACAGCAGCAAGGAGTGCCCAGGGTTAACATCAGAAAACACAGTCTATATGCACATCAAGCTTAAAATAAATAATGTATAAACCCCAAAACACAGGGAAACACAGAAAACACTGGCAAAACACTGGCACAACACAGCAGCAAGGAGTTCCCAGGGTTAACATTGGATGGAAGAAAACACAGTCTACATGCACATCAAGCTTAAAATAAATAATGTATAAACCC
>QEPC01013938.1:340528-352104 GCA_003113815.1 Sphenodon punctatus
GTGCCCAGTGTGCCTTGTGTGTTGTCCGGGAACCCGTGTCCCCCTTCTGTTCCTTTCCCTTCTCTGTGTGTGGGCGCGTGCATGCGTGCGTGCCCGGGCTTGTGCTGTGTGTTCCACTGTGGCCCCGCTGTCTGTGTGCCTGTCGTGTGTGGTACCTGTCCGGCTCTTCTTCCTCTCCCTCCGCCCTTCCCGTTTCCCTTGTGTGCCTTTTGGCTTTGTTTGTCCTCAGGCGGCCATGTCTGTGTCCCGCCCCTGCCCGGTGGTTTCTGGGTGTTTTGACCACGACTGGGAATCGGTGTCATGTCTGTTGCGCTGCCCCGGCCCGTGATCTGCCGGCCTGATTCCCTGCCGTTGTCCCGGTCCCGTCACGTCTGTTTGGGGCTTTTATTCGCCCCGGGGGGTGGTTGTTCAGTTCACCCCCACCGGGAATCCACTGTGGTGAACCGGGCACCCTTCACGTCTGAAATCATCCAGTGTTTCCACTTCTTGGGAAGTGCATGAGCAGAGTCTCATATCATACAGTATCCCATCTCTCCTTCCCCTAGTTACAGTTGTTTCAAACTGCTCAAACCGCATTAAGGTAATGTCTTCTTAACCTAGGGTCTTGAATTTGAACCAGATAAGGTTCTAAAGAGATTCGTTGCTTAACCAAAGGGTACAAGATGCAATCTTATTCGTCTTAATTTTTCTCATCTCTGTCTCTGCCACATGAAATTGTACTCTAGATTTAAGCTCGTCTTTATCTAAGGCAAGTTCAAGTAATCCTATATCTTTAGAGGGAAAAGCAATGTCTGCTGCTAGCTTTTTAATTCCTGCCCACCAATTATACTGTGTGCTTCCCGAATGGAGCCTTTGTTCCGCATAGCATTTGAGTGCAAGGGGAGAGGAACTTCCTTGTCTCAATTTTCGCCAATAGAGGAGCACTCTGAGCTTAAAATGAGCAGTTACTGGTAAAAAACCTGTCTCTGCTCGTAACAATGGAAGGGGTGTTGACTTGAAAACACCGAGTAAGCTTCTGAGGAAATGATTCTGAGGTATCTCCAGTCTATTTGTATAACCTGTAAATGTAATCTTTGCCCCATATAAAAGTTGAGAAAGGATCTTAGCTGTAAATATATCAATTGTTTGCTCTATAGTTGCTGAAGGAGAGGATTTATGTAGCCGCAAAATGGATGCAAGTTGACTTTAATGCTTTAGCAACTAAATTGTCATTGTTAGGTCTCCAGGAGCGCAAGGATGACAAAACCATACCCAGATAAGTATATCGAGATGTCTGTAAAATTTCCGTAGCGCCGATCCTCCATTTATATTTTGGACAGACCATCCCAACAGTCATCACTTTAGATTTACTAAAATTCAGTGCTAGAAGATTTTCCAGACAGAAAATATTCAGGGAATCTAAAGCTTGCTGTAAGCCCTGTTTTGTTTGGGATAATAAAACAATATCATCTGCGTACATCAAAATCGAAAGAGGTCTAGACTTTATTAAAGGAGGTGTAGAGTTTGCAACATCAACCCTCTGGACCAGGTAATTGATAAATAAATTAAATAAAATAGGGGCCAGCAGGCATCCTTGGCAGACTCCCTTTTGAAGTAAAAAAGACTTGGTAATATGGCCATTTGAATCTGTCATTATGACTGCTCTAGAGAGTTGGTATGGATATTTATTATTACTTTCAGCAGCTGTTGATTAATCCCCATCATTACTAGCTTACGCCAAAGGCTTTAGACAAATCTATAAATACCGAATATAATTTGCCTCTTCTCACATGCATATATTTATCTACCACGTGCGTGAAAATAAAGCAGTTGTCAATTGTAGACTTTCCTTGACGGAATCCTGCTTGTTCCTCTTCTAAGAGAGCCTTAGACTGAATCCACTCTTCTAGGAACGATAGTAATACTCGTGTATATAACTTGCTTACAATGGGCATTAAGCTAAACGGTCTATAACAGGCTGGATCTGTCGGATTTCCTTTCTTAAAAATAGGAAATCCTTTTTTCCTCGGGAAATGTTTCCCAAAACTTTTTCCCAAATGTTTTTCCATATGGGCAGCTTCACAACAAATTCATCCAGAAACAGCTACCATCATGAACCTCCTGACCTACATGGTCCACCTCAAATTGCAAGGGCTGGGCCCATATCCTCAATAAAGATCCACCTTGCTGCAATCTCTGCCTTCCTACCACCTGTTGATGGTCGTCCAACCTTTTCGCACCCAGTCTTGAAACGCTTCTTCAAAGGACTCCACAACACTGTCCCACCTGTTTGTGATCCTTCTCCTCCATGGGACTTAAACCTCATCCTGGGGAGACTGATCCTACCTCCTTTTGAGCCACCGGCAACTTTCTCACTACACCTGCTATCACTAAAGATCTGCATGCTGGTAGTCCTGACTTCTGCCAGAAAGGCAAGTGAAATAGCAGCCTTGTCGAAACTCCCTACATTCCTGATCTTCCAGAACAATAAAGTCACCCTTCGTTTACCTCCAACGTTTCAACCAAAGGTGTTCTCCACACTCCATATGTCTCAGGACATCGTATTGCCAGCCTTCTTCCCAAGGTCTCACTCCTCCCGGGGGGAATCGGCTCTGCACACGCTAGATGTTGAGAGAGCCGTGTCTTTTTACATCGAAAGAACTAAACCTTTTCAAAAATCCAGTTCCCTCTTCATCACCTCTGGGGTGGCCCCCACCGGGAAACAAAGTTTCGCCACAGACCATCTCTTCCTGGTTAGTGGAATGCATGTGCTACACGCAATCGAACAAACAACCTCCAGAGGGTCGCAAGGGACATTCCACTCAAGCCATGCCTACCTTCATTGCCTTGCACCACAAGTTTCTTATAAAACAGATCTGCAAAACAGCCACATGGAGCTCTGCACACACCTCTGTCAAGCACTATGCTCTGGACATTGCAGCTCGTGCAGATGCTGGCTTTGGGAGAGCAGCCCTCCAATCTCTATTCAAGTAGATTCCTCCCCCTCACCCCAAGGGGAAGACGGCTTTTCTAATCTACCACTGGTGTGAGTCATGGAGCCCCACTCAAAGAAGAAACCGGGGTTACTCACTTGTAACCTTGGTTCTTGAAGAAAAATTGAGATGCAGAGGCTGGAAGGAACTGAGGTTACGCGTACCCCGCCCTGCCTTATATACTGACTCAAGAAGCCCACCAAAATGGCGGGCAATCGGGCACAGGCTCTGAGGGCACGCGGATAACTGCTAGGAGAGGCTTCCAACAGCTGGTACTGTGCAGGCCCCACTGGTGTGAGTGATGGAGCCCATCTTGAAGAACTAAGGTTACAGGTAAGTAACCCCAGTATTCCTGCACTTCTTCCAGTAGTTCATTCTTTTTTTTTTTCAAGTCTTGTTAATTAATTAATTAGTCTGGGTTTCTCAGCTCCCCTCTTTTTGGCTGCAGTCCACAAACCATTTGCTCCAGAGCTAATCCCATTGATTAATCCCCCTTCCTGAGCGTATTCTGCACAAGCTCCTCGTCTTCACCTACAAAGCACTTCACAACCTTGCTCCCCCCCATCTCTCTGCCCTGATCTCCCTCCATACCCCTGTTTAATTTGTCCCTTCTCTCTCGCAGCCCCGTATGCCTGGAACTCCCTCGTCTGCCTTGCCCCCACCCTCCACACCTTCAAGTGCCTCCTCAAAACCCACCTCTTCCGCTCCACCCTTCCTAACTTCTGCTAATCATCCCCACCCAGGATTATCCCCCACCTGTTATCTGCAAACTCCTAATTTACTGTAACGTGTACCTGAGTTCTTGCATCCTCATGAATGTTGCATCCCTTGTCTCTCCCTCTGTTCCCCCTTCCCTGTCTCCCCATCTCCTGTCTTCTTTAGACTGTAAGCTCTCAGGCAGGGACCGTGTCTATTTTATTCTCTGTAAAGCGCCAGGTACATTGCTGGCGCTATATAAAAGCTTATAATAATAATAATAATAATAATTAATAAATCAATGTGGCTGGTTGAGGATGACAGTGTCCAAGTGTCTCTGTTTCTGTCTTCCCTTCAGTTCAGCCTCTCTAGCTGATTTCCTCCTAGCAATCAGAAGAGACTTCATTTGCCAGGGGAAATTCAAGCCACAGCTCACCCATGTGACCCAGCTCTGAATTTTTTTATTTTTTTTTTACCTCTGCTGTGTATACTGTCAGGAGGAGAGGAATACTCTATTTGGCTGACCTTTCTGAAGGCAAACAGCTGCACTGTCACTCAGCAAGCAAGGCAAGAGATTGAGAAATGCTTTCAATGTGTTAACACAGATGCCTTCCTGGCAATTAAAGTATCTCTTCAACATGTGGATGATTATTCACTTCTGCAAGCTAAAAGGAAGCCAGAGATAGATAGATATAAAATCTGTCTGTCTAGCTATATCCCCAGGAATAGCAATTCCTGAAGAAATCCATTTACAAGGCAGTTCTTATTCAAGAGAGTTTCTCCAGGTCAGTCAATTTGCAGTGCGAGGTGGGGAAACAATTCCTGGGATTTTACAAAGACTTCAGAGCCTTCAAAAATTAAAACTAGCTTCAGCCCTAATTTAACATTTTTTTTTTAGGGTCTGATCCTTCAGTGAGCTAGTGTGCAGGTTAGCAGTGAATGCACGTGCACAGCTTTGGGAACTCTCTTTCCCCGGAGGCTTGCCAAAGCTCCAGCCTGAACATCTTCAGAAGGCAATGCAAGAACTATTTATTTGGCTGGGCTTTTAGTGGTCGGAGCAGTGGGGATGGTTTTAATGGGAATTTTATATGGTTTTAACTGGTTTTTATATTTTTGTATATTGTGAACCACCCTGAGTCTGCAGGGAAGGGCGGGATATATATCTAAATAAATAAATATAATATTACGGGCTGGGAAAATGAGCCATATTTTCTCCCTAGAACCCTGAATGTTCAAAAATTTCATCCCAGCCCATCACAATGCCTATTCTGACATGCAGGTAGGATGAAGAATAGCCTCCAGGTTTGAATTAGACAGCCCTAGGGTGTTTTAGACAAGCGCCTTCCCACCCATTACTCACCCATCATGCATATGGCAGGCCACACTGGCACCCTATGCAGCCCTGGAACATGCATGATGGGTGATCATCATGCATGTTCCCAGAAAATAAAAGCTTATGCCTATTCCAGGGACCTGTGTTCACTGCATTCCCTCCATCGCCCATTACCACAATGAATGAAACCAATAACCCGCTTAATCTAGTATTCTAACCCTGATATTGAATCTGATAATGGCAATCAAAGAACACCCTATATTTCTATCGGCTTCAGCCAAGGAGCTCGCAGTGTGACAATCACAGTACGTATGAAATAATCTGGCATCTGGTCAGTGTTGTGGCACTGGTGAGCCCCTTTTTACAGACAGGGAAACGAGTGGTGCAGGTTGGTTTGAAAAACAAAACAAGTCTGATGCCTGTAACTGGTAATTGCTTGTACATTGTTAGAAGGGAGCAGAAAGCGAGAGGAAAAGGGGAGGGAGCAAGTTAATAGCAAAGCAAAATAGAGAACTCCAATATTCCCAATCCAGGGTCCTAGTCGCTATGCAATTTCAGAATAATAAACCCCCAAGGGAAATGTTTGTTATAGCAGGTGGTTCATTGCACCAAAGTTGTTTGCGAGGAAGAGGAGGGCACTCTCATTTGCCTGCATTGCAGTACAGGAAGGGGACAGTGCTCCGGCGCCCTGTCAACTGGGGCAGGCATGGGGTGGCTCCCCACTGGGCAGGCACTGATTGTGGTTGTTTTATCCAGATCAGCCCTGGCAGAATGTTCATTCTAGTCAAGCTAGGACATTACAAGACAGAACAGAAGAGACCATTAAATGCGAGGAGGACTCACGACAGGCAGAGTTTGCTATTGGGCAGGGACCCGTCTTCGCTGCTTTCCCCCATTTGCTGCCAATACGGGTCCCTGGCTATATGGAAGTTCCACTGGTTTGCTGCATTTAGTGACACTTACCCAGAAATTAGAATGACAGTTCGTCTTCATGGTCCTCTCCAGCAGCTCATCTGGACACTGCAAGATTGGCTTCCCTGCTACCACCCCAGCGTTATTAATCAAGATGGTGACATCTCCTACTTCCCTTCTCACTTTCTCTGCGGTGCCGTAGACTGCCTCTCGGTGGCTCACATCACAGGTGTAAGCATAAGCCTTGGCACCCAGCTCCCGCACCTTCTTAGCTGTGTTTTCATTGCCCTCTGGGTCTATGTCCCACAAGACGAGCGTGGCTCCTCTGTAGGCAAATTCTAAAGCAAAGAGCCGGCCCAGCCCTTTGGCACTGGCCGCGCCTGTGATTAAACATATCTCATTGGTGACTCTCTTCTCTGCTGGCTTCTTTATCCATTTCATCGAGGCCAGGATTATGTACCCCACAACTTTAGCTGTCAGGATCAGAAAATCTACAAAGACAGACATTGTTCCGGTTCCCTGGGTGAAAAAAGTTGCAGGCAGTGGAGTGTCTGTGTCCTGAAGGAAGGACCTTGCACAGCACAATGAAGGATGGTGTGTTTGCATATACAGGAAAACAGAGGATTAAGAGATTATATTGGCCACTGGCCATTACCAATTTGCAGGAGGAATCTGGCTAACAATGGGGACATTATGATCCTGACGCGGCAAGGAGCTGGGTGCCCTCAATTTGTACTGGCTTCCCTATTGTCTTGAAGTTCAGCCCTAGGAGGATTGGAGTCTAAGGATGCTCTGCCTCGCAGGCCTGGCACACAGCTTTACCGATCAGGGATTTGTTGGTTATTTGGAAGTTCCACTGGTTTGCTGCATTTAGTGACACCTGGATGAAACAGTTGCAGTCTTGAAAGCAATGATTCACCGTAACTTGGGCACAGAGAATATATATATATATATACACACACTTTATTGCGTGGTCTTTGACCATAGCAGTAACAAAACAAGACACAGAAACATATATAACAATTAAAGAATATGGATAGAAGGTATATAATAATGATAATAATAGTAATAATAAACCTTACCCTAAACTAATATCCATCCAAGTAGGGGTAAAACATAGTCAAATAATTACTAAGATACAATAAAATTCAATAACGGAGGATTAAATAGTCGTGAATAATCTAAATTAATATAAAAAGTCCTCAAAGACTAGAAAAAACATACAGTTAATAAGTGAGAGATTCTTAAACAGAAACTGGTATACCTCCCCCAAATCACAAAATACACTAATACTATTCCGGAAGGGCCTGAAATCCTAAAAAGGATTTTCTAAGCTTGGAGTAAGAAGGCGGCAATATTCCGAATAGAATCATGGTTCGAGGTATTAAAAAGAATGGACAAAATCATAGAATCAGACCTCCCAAGATACTTCTCTATAGTTGGCGACAGTAAGGCTCGCCTCGGTTTGTCATATAGATGACAATGCAGCACTATATGGGCTGTCTCTTATACACATCTAGATGTACACAGGCGCTCTAAAAAAGGGAGACCACAGATCCTCCCTTCAAGAACCGCCAATGGAAATGCATTAAAGCGAGCTGAGCAGATTAAATGTTTGGCCCTGCCAGAAATTGAGATCAGAAGATATTCGGGAGCCTGCCCTGGATTTGGGACCCATGCCAAATAGTCCCGCAGATGGGGGAGACTGCCTCAACCTACTCATCTCCTCCTGCCTAGTCACGTCTTCTGCCTGGGTAAGAACCTCCTTCCTAATTGCAGTCTGGGACTGATGTTGAAGGTATTCTGTGGAAAACCCCATTTTCATTAACAGCTCCCCCATTTTAACTAACCACGGACTCATAAACAAATCTTCTTCATTAAGAAGTGTTGAGTCCTGAACTAGGCTCAATTTAACCCAAAATTTAAGAGCTACTTCAAGGGCAAGCTGTGTCCATTCTTTTTGGCCCAGCTCAAGACGGAGAGCGGCCACAGGAGTACCTCTTGGAGCCCTCAGGAGCCTCTGCAAAAACCCGGCTTGTACCTTATCAAGCCCTTGGGCATAAAGAGGGGCCCATATCTCTGCCCCATATAGTACTTGCGATCAGATTTTAGTGGAGTGGACTTGCAGGGCTGGCAAGACCGCAGCTCGCCCTTGTCTGCAAAACAACTGATTAATAGGGTGAGCTGCGCCCCTTGCAGCTTTCACTGCCCTGCTAACATGATCCCACCACGCTCCTGATCTATGAAATAAAATGCCCAAGTACCTGAAGGCCGAAACCTGCTGGATGGAGTGTCCCTCTATCGTCCAGAGATGGTTTTTGGACTTAGACGCGAAGACCTTGATCTTTGTCTTGCCATAATTAATGATGTGCCTGGCAAAAGGTCGCAAAAGCCTAGATCTGTCGAGAAAGCCCTAACTGTGTCTGTGAGAGGAGGGCCACATCGTCGGGATAACACAGACATCCAACTGATCACGAGGCTAACTTTGGCGGAAAGAAACTCGGGTTGGCCGTAGCTGGTATTATCTCATCTATAAAGTAATTTAAAAGTACTGGGGCAAGGACGCACCCCTGCCTAACTCCCTGAGATGTAGAGACTGGTGGAGTTATGTGCCCCTGTTAATCTAATCTTACCACCAGGGAGGAATGGGCATGGAGTGCTTGGATCAATGCCAGCAGGCATTGGTCTATAGAGGAAGCTTGAAACTTTTGCCAAAGGGCAGCCCTATCGACTGAATCAAAGACTCCCCTAAGGTTCAGGAATGCAACATACAGGGCTCCATTTCGTGCCCTGTACTTGGCAACCAAATTTTGCAGTATGTAACACAATTCAATAGTTGAACAGCCCTGTTGGAATCCTGCCTGCTCAGGAGATAAAGCTTTAGTCTGAGTCATCCAGTTTACCAATTTCCCAAGCAGGTATTTGACATAAATCTTGGCAAAAACTGATAGGAGGCTGATGGGCCTATAATTCGCCAGGTCGGTCTTACAACCCTTTTTATATATTGGGACAATGATCATCTTATCCCAAGCCTGGGGAATCTTTCCTGTGACATTAATAGCAGTAAATACCAAAGCAAGAATAGGGAGCCACCAAGCCTTTTGGGACTTAAGATGTTCAATACGAATCAGATCTATACCCGATCAGCCCGATTACTACAAAAGGAGTCAATCAGTGGCTCAATCTCCTCTTCCAGCACCAGGGGTCACTGTGGGAGCTCCTCCATTTTGGGCAGGAGATAATCCTGAGGCTCCTCCCTACCACTGGGGTTGTACAAATTCCCATAGTGTTTCATCCAAACCAGTGGGGCAATTACTGGAGTCGAGGTTCTGCCATTCCCCCCCAGTGAGCGCCAGAATCGTCTGCCATCTCCTGAGTCAGCCGCTTGCAGCAAATTGGCCCAGTGGCTATCCCAAAAATTCCTTTTCTTTTGGTTGATTAGGACTCTGTACTCCGTCCTAAATACTCCCGGGGAAGGGTTGCTAGACCCGACTTCCTATAAGTGTAGTACAGATTTTTCAGTCTACACCTAACTACGCGGCATTCTTTATCAAACCAGGGTTGAGACACCCTAAGCGGAGGCACCACCCGTGTTAACCCTTGTATATGGGCTTGAAGACCTGTTGTAAGCTGGTTGAAAGAATCCAAAACGTTCTCGTGGCTGGAAACAAATAATCCTATCCCGAAGACCGGTCATATGGGGCTGAGTAATATACTCAGCTTATGAGTGCAAGGTTCTCATCCCACATAGGGGCCCGACTTGTCTCATAAGTGCACACGTCCACACTATCCTGGTCTTCCTGCCCCAGCACCAGATCTAATCTGGGGGGAGACAGGGTAAGCTCCAGTGGGATATGGTCCCCCACCAGGGCGAGGCCCATGGCAAAGTTATCCACATGAGACAAGGCCCTGGCGGAGACCAAGATATAATCCACTGTACTTAGGCCCGAAGGTGAGCTCTCCTTCTGGGTCAGAGAACCCTGTGCCATTCAGGACATGTAAGTCCTGGGTTATAATCAGCTCAGCCAATCTAATGCCTGAGGTATTGATCTGCCTGTCCTTGGATTTCCTGGGGGCCAGAAGGACAGAAGGGGCAACTACTCGCCCATCACAGTACGGTGCAAGGGTTGGTCGTCTGGGCCCATTCGGGCATTAAAGTCCCCTGCGAGCACCAAGCACCCCTCTGGGTATTTAGCAGAAGGTTGCAGATCAAATTGCAAGGCTTCTGCTTCCCAGGGTTTTAAGCCACCTTGCTTGCCCGGCACAAGACTGCTACCTGCAAACAGCCGAGTGCACTCTTTTCCCTTTACAGGGGAAAGGACTACCCCAGGGTCACCCCGACCAATCGTGCCCTGGGAGCTTAGGTGCGGAGACACAAGAGGCAGGCCAGAATGACTACCAGTAGTCTCATCTGCATTGGTGGAATTATTACTCTCATGGACAACCCCAATATCTCCAGCACATGGGGGGGATCTTTCCAGGGCCCGCAATTAAAGGTACTATACTTAAGGTCATATAAGCTCGGGATAGAGAAATCCCCCATGTCGCAAGTAAAGCAGTTTGGGAAAGAAGGGTGTCCACTGCCTGGGGGGATGTAAAATGTATCAACACACGTGAACATAAGAATGAGCTGTTTAAACATAAACATCGGAGAACAGACCTAGAACAAAAGGAGCGGCCCAGGATTCGGCACAGATGGTGCTGTGCAAGGTACTTAGTTGACCAGTCGGGCAAATACCTTGAGGGGAGCTGGGTAACACACAATACCAACGCAGTGGCATCCAACTTTAGTTGGCCCTGAGCTGGAACAGGCAGGGCCCCCACTGTCCCTGGGGCCGCCCTTAATTCCCCAGGGATATAACATCCACCCACCACAGTTTGAGTCCCCACCGTAGCCGTCTCAAATGCGTTAACCCACCCGTGGGTCCTCAGTTCTTCCTTCTGTAACCTGATCATAGCGGCAATTAACCCCATCTGAGCTCTCTGTAATTCGAGCTGCATGTTAATACTTTCCAGCTGGGTGTATAGTTTTTTAACACAATCCCCTATAACAAAACATTGTTTGCTCAGAAAGTCAAAAGAATAGGGGGTAGAATCATCCAAGAAACTTAGTGGGGTATAAGTGCTTGGCTGAGGAGGTGTCACTGGGGAAACCTCAGGTTGGGCTGCAGGGAAGGAATCCTGCTCCCGAAACCCTGACAAATCCCCCTGCCCTGGTTCCCGAGGTGTCATAGTCACTGGAGTTGTTAGGTGTGACTGTTCCATAGGCATCTCTACCAACTCACTCCTCGAGTTTTGCAGGAAGTCCTGAAGTGTAGATTGCCTTGCACGAGCAGTAGCCCTCGTGACCATCCCCTTCCCCGCTCGACTTCTTACGCATCCTTCAGCAGGGTATACAAATCTCCTCCCGTTGAATAACCAGACCAGTACAGCGGTAACCAGCACAGAATGCCACCTTACCCGGCCCGCACACAAGGCGCAACGCCCTTAGGCGTGACACACACCGGCGTGCGCCTACGGCACTGCTGTAGGCTCAGCGGAGCTTTTGAAGGTAGCCGGCAAGCGCAATCACTCACGCCGGCGCCCCAGGTGGAGGTGCAAGTCCGGTCCCGCTGCTCTGGGGAAAGTGCTCAGGATACACAGCAGATGGGGGGGGGGGGGGG
>QEPC01013938.1:352431-374607 GCA_003113815.1 Sphenodon punctatus
TATTTATTATCCTTCATCAGCTCCCAGAGCCGCAGAAGTACGATTGCACCATTGTACTATTGCCATGGGATAAATGCGCAGCAAAAGGCAGTCCCCGGCCCTGAAGATTTTACAGTCTTAGGTCCCCAGCTTGACTTCAGTGGGACAGAAAGTTAAGTGGGGCACGATGTAAAGCATTTGCAGAACTGAAGCCTAGGAAATCTACAATACATTGTTTCCATACAGGCAGAGGACAGCTGTATAGCTACCTGACCCTTCCTGAGCATATTCTGCACAAGCTCGTCTTCACCTACAAAGCCCTTCACAACCTCGCCACCCAGGATTATCCCCCACCTGTTACCTGCAAACTCCCAATGTACTGTAACCAAGCCAAGAACGTGTACCTGAGCTCTCGCATCATGATTGTTGCATCCCTTGTCTCTCCCTCTGTTCCCCCTTCCGTCTCCCCTCCCTGTCTTTAAATTGTGAGCTCTCGGGCAGGGACCGTATCTATCTTATTCTCTGTAAAGCACCAGGTACATTGCTGGTGCTATATAAATGCATATAATAATAATAATAAATTAATTAATAATTAATAATGTATGTGTGGCATTTGTAATTTTCAACGTTCAAGTCCAATGAAGCGAGTGGGACTCTAGCTACTGACTCCAGTGGAGCCAGGATTTGGTCTCATAATTATTTTGCAAGACCAAAAGCAGTAAACACAGCAATGACCTTGCCTGTAAATGTCCACGTGGAGACGTTTATAAGCACAGTACTTTCACCCTATCAATGGGATTTGTGGAGTTCATTGACCAAACTCTTCTTCTTGAGGGATGAATTTTATCAATAACCAAATGTGCTTCCTTTCAGACACAGATATACTTCCCAACTTTTACATGAATGCATGGGAGGAGGAAAAAATTGAGTGCTTTCTCATCTGATTTAGTTATGTGAAAACAGACAAAACGTCTTGAAAAGCCCTGTGAAATCTTGTGGATTTTAACTCCAATGCCCTGGTCCTAAAGACAGATCCATGTGGTTGGCCACAAACCACTTACCCCAGAATAATCCCACTGAAGGAGTACGCCAGAGTAAGAGGTTTGTGGACAGTTGGCAAAGTCCATGCTAGTAGGATCTAACTACAGTATCAAAGTCTAAAATGGTAGTTTGTTAAATAAACTACTCCTTTAAAAAAATAGTTGTATTCCAAATTTTACTCCACTAGGAAGATTTTTTTTCTCATAAAAATGTGCTTTGCTGAGAAAACCCCCAGCTTGCAACAAAATGGAGAAGATTCTTTTTTTGTATTCCCTCCCCCCCCCTTCTTAGTCCAGCCTTGGGCCCTGCTATGGGCTCTATGTCTGCTAGGGGTTCCAGATGAAACATAAGGGACATTATGGGCTAGACAGTATTCTCTTTTATGGTGGCCTATGAGGTTGTGGTATGCTGTTCTGAAGCAGAGAAGGTTCCAGGCATTTTTGCCATCCTGGACAAAATGTTATTGCTGCACCCTACTTGCTGACTGATGGGGAGCAGAAGCCTCACCAGGGAGGGGCACCTAGTCTTCTGGGGGTGGCCCCAGGAGTGGCGTGTACCCCTTGATGCCCCCAGGAGGCTAGGCGACCACGGGCAAAGTGTTCACTTTGTTTTAAATAACCCTGGGTCCAGGGAGCGGCCGATCAAAGGCGTGTAGCATCCAAGCCTGTCCTGGCTTGATTCTTAAGGGTGCAATGGTCAGTCGTTCAAGTCAATGGGAGTTTTGCTACTGACTTCAGTGGGTTCGGGATTGCAACATAAGCGATTGGGGGGTAAAACAAAACCCTTTTACCTAACACCAAAAACTTCGGGGCTTAATTATAAAAGGAACCAGTGTCCAACCTGCACGTTTGGGATTTACAAAACCAAGCCCCAAAACTTGACGCTTCCGCTGAAGCGATCGCAGTGTCCAAGACACCGGAGAGCCACAGTGTGCTCGCGTGTTCAGGACTACATTTCCCAGGTGCCTGTGGGTGGCGCGTGCGCAGCACGCTGCGGCGGGCTATATAAGGACGCGCTGAGGCAACGCCCGTTCTCTTTGCCTATTCATCCTGAGGTAAGTGGCCGGGAATCTGCTGCCATCCATCCCAGTACCTGCTCCTGCTTCGGTTCTAGACTGCTCTGGCGGTGGCTCCGAGTCCCTTCTTCATCCCTAGGCTTGTATTGGCGAGTGCGGGGATGAGCTCCCCGGGCTGGATCGATGGGCCGCCGCGGACTGTGAACTTGGGCCGGGCAGTCCCCACGCGCCGCCCCGGTGCACGTGATGACCACACTTTTTTCCCCATCAGATCGACCGTGTTGATCTCGCTGCCAAGCCAGGCTGTGTCTGATGCACCGGTAGGGGGCGGGGGCGGGAGGGGGGAAGCGTCCCGCTCTCTGCGGCAGCGGAGCTCAGCTCTTCATTGCTCCCTTTCCAGGACCATGGTAGCGAGGGGAAACCGCGTGTGCTGGGGGGCCGCCCGGCGGAGAAGAGACCTGAAGCCGAGACTCCTTCCAGTTTGGCGCCTTGCAGCGTCTGAATCGCTTCCGGGAGGCCGGGGTAAAGGTCAGAGTCCAGGCTGGTGGGGTCTCTCTATTGGGCAAGAGTCTGTCTTTACCGCTGTCTAAATAGTGACTGGTTGCCTGGCCGTGGTTCCCAAGCGGATAAACCCGCCTACCCCCTTTGTCTGTAGCAGTTGCGGCTGCTTCCACCCTCCCCCACCCCACCCGGTGCCTCCCCTCTTTACTTCTTGCTTCCCCATTATTTTGGAAATTCCCCCAAACTCCACATGGCACTCGGTGCCTGCCGGCTGTAGTCCTCCTTGCCACCCCCAGAAAACCTTGTGGCCTCTCTTCCCCCCCCCCCCCTTGCTCCACAGTTTAGAATCAGGATAGCCCACGTGGGGGGTGGCTCCTCTAAAAGCAGTGAGTTCCATCTCATTGAAGTGCGATGGGTTCCTGTGCTTTGCCATGTTGCTCTCTCTAGTTACTGTAGTGCAAACATCAAAGCCTGCTACCATCTCTAAAACGTCAGTCTTTTGCAAGGACATCTGTTTTTACCCCCTGCTTTTCTTGTTATCAGTGAATGGGCAATTGACTTTGATTTTTGTAGCATCTTTAAAGTGCCCAGTTCTAGAATCTGGGTCCCTATAACTTTCTAGCTACAAAACGCACTAGGGAATTAATGCAGTTGTGTGTGTCTGTGCAGCCAGACATTTGCACATGAGTTGGTGCGTACAGTTGTTTTAGGTTTCAAACTAAATGGGGCTGGTTAGGGCTCTAAACCAGGAGAAGATTGAATGGCTTTTTCTCTTGCATCACTTCTGTGCAGTCCTGCTCGCCTTCCCTGGTGTGTGTAAGTGGAGGTCTTGCTAGTGTAAATGATGACTAAACTTTTTTACCCATCAGAGCGACAGTGTTGACTATTGCTGCTCTAAGCCAGATTTTTTTTCTGATGCACTAGCAAAAGACCAGGCTTCTAGTACATGTTCATGGTTTACTGGTTAATGGTTTACTGATTCATGTTAAACTCACCCCCCTTGCCTTTGTGCTCCTAGACACCTGGTAAGGTGAAGCTGCAGGAACATGTGACAGGGCTGTTACCTTGGAGAAGAGACATGGTGACCTAAAGCAGACCTGGGGGAAAAGGCCACCGCTCTGGCTGAAATAATTTTGTTCCATCATAACTTCTGAGAGGAGCTAGTAAGTTTCTGAATAAATTTTTGTCTGGAATGGTCATCAGCACAGGATAATTTGATCCTACAAGAGACTGGGGTCAGAAGCAACGTTCCACTTAATGACTTCTCTGAAACTAGTGAGGGGTGTGTGTACTTAGCAGACTTGGCTGGCTCATTGTTCTGCTGCTTGTCCGCTTTGTGTACAGGCCTGTCCTGCAGGAGCAATTTGCACAGAAGGGTCATTTGCCCTTCAATGTTAGTGGCTGTATGAATGGCCAAAGTGAGTGCCAATTTATGCACAATGTTTTAGGATGACAACCTAGGAATACAGCGCCCAGGTATACAGCAATAGTTATAGTACCTGTCTGGGAATGCCGGTTTTCAAAGTGCAGATAAGTGTAAATGTTCTGTGCAAATAGTGCTTCTATGATTCTTTTGAGAGTTTAATATCATAAGACTGTAAATCTCATTACTGTGTTGCTGTTGTGACTTAATATTCCTGTTAAAACTAATTTACATGTGTGCAAACATCTCTGTAGCTAAGACTTGTTCCATGTTTCAGTGTATTATCTGGGATACTGATATAATGCTGAAATAAGCATTGCAGAAAGGAATCCATGACTGTCCTGCAGGGAGGATGGCACTGCTTAGAGATGAAACTCTTCAAAAGGTAAATATTGGAGAAGTTCTCTTCAAAATAGTCTTTAACTGGTAAACTGAAAGGTGGCTCGCACTGTGGTACATGATGATTTTATTGTCCATCAGATCGGCAATGCTGACCACAACATGCACTTTAGCCAGTCTGTCTGATACCACAGGTTAGAGCAAGTGTGTGGGGGGAGAGGGGATCTCTTTCCAGGGGCCACTTAGGAAATGTGTGAGCTCCAAGGGCCACACAGACATTGGGAAAAGGAGGGTTGAGATCATGGATCTGCCCCCTCTCCTCCTTTTGTGCATGTCTTGCCCTGAGCTGAGTCTTTCAGTGCTTGGGGATAGGAAGTTGATCCAGGAACTGGAAAGGGGCAAAATAAAAACTTAGGAGCCACATTTGGTCCCTAGGTCCAAAATTCCCCACCCCTGGATTAGACCCCTGCATATTGGACTAAGTCCCATGGGATCCAAGGTTGTTCCAAGGACATCACGTTGGCTTGAGAGCCCTCCTGGCCCAAGCTCCTCTGACTTGCGCTGGCTGGGATCTCTGTGGGCAAGAGGCCCCTTCCCTTCGTGCCATATCATGACACGTGCCCTGTGGGGGAATTCCTTAACCCTGCCCTTTTTGTGGTGGATTGCCGTGACATAATGGTAGTCTGCAGGAGTGGGCTTAAAGTATTCCCTTACCCTTTTCCTCACATAGCCCTGCTGTTGCAGTGCTCTATGGGGCACCGTTACATCGGGGCTGGACTGCTTTGAGGCTGGCATTGAGTTAGTCCTGACAGTTGTGGTCAGACTGAGCTTGGACCTGACATTGGATCCCGGCAGGGCTTTACAGAGTGGGAGAGGTGCTTGTATTGCTTCAGTGTCTGAATTCAAACTTGCAGATGAGGCGTTCAGTGTCCAACAGAATTGCACATTGACGCCGGTTGCTCTGAAGGCAGACAGCACTTGAGGGGGCTGTTTGCACATAAATGAAGAATATTTGGTGGTTGTGCAGTAGGCTGAAGATGAAGTGAATACGCACGCTAACGTCAGTGATGGACACGGTCTTACAGGACCTGTAGTAATTGCTTTTTGTGTCCCGACTACAAAAAATAGGTCAGCCCTTCAACTTGCTGCTGCTGCTTTTTCCTGAAGCAAGTCAGATGAAGTCTTTTGAAAAAGGCAGCAACTTCCTAGTTTAATTATGAAAATCAAAGGAGTTAAGCCCAATTTAGGAAGGGGAAGGAGTGACAATCTTTGCAAGCTGTATCATAATCTTAAATCTATTGTGCCCACTTCATGAAGTGTCCTGTTCAAGCTAGACAGCATGTAGCTACTGCATGTACATGCTGTTAGTACTGTAGAGGGGGAAATGGTTAAAAGTCAAGTCTATAGTTCTGTATGGGTTTTCAGTGTAGCTGTTGCCCCTTCATTTGATATTGATGAGACATGATGGGGTCAGCTGGAAATCTCCTTGATGGATGAACCAGGATAGCCACTTTAGTCACCTGTTCCCTACAGAACTCACCACTTCCATCTCCCCTTCTAGCCCTGCTCAGCTTGGATGAACTTGGGATGCTGGCTAACTGCTGTTCCTCCCCATGCCATCCCCCACCCTCCAAAATGCAAAACCACCTCCAAGCTGACCAAGAAGAGAACGAACACTTTCCCTCTCTATTGCTGCATTAGCGGGTCTATGGAACAATGTCATCCTTTCTTTAAATAAACTGAACAGGAAGTGGCATGGATAAGGAGTAGTAGGACTTCCAAAATGAACTCCTAAAATTAAACTGCACTGACAACTGCTTCAATTGTTTCTCTTAACAGGTTATGGAGTCGGTTCAGTATCCTACAAAGCAGAAGAGCTGCAGTGCTATCTTGAGGCAGAAGCAAGTGGAACTTGTGCTTGTTTTACAACTTTAATGTCGTTCCAATAAATACTTGATTTGGGCAGTGAAAGTTGTGTGGCTTTAAATTTAGAGATTTCTCTCTGGCTAATACTTGGCAGATGCGACTGAAATACCCCTGAGCAGGACTTCCATAGCATCATTACACCAAGCAAAAGCCTGATAAAACCAAGCTCAGTGAAAATGGAGTAAAACCAGTGTTCATGGCCTGGTTCTCTTAAGTAAAATACTGAAGTTAAGCCCGTTTCCCATTACTTCTGAAACAACTATCTTTGTACCCTTTTGCCATGTAGTAAGGCTGCTGGGTGTGTCCTGGGAGCTCAGATACTAAATGGGAGAGGCCATAAACTTGTTGGATGCTGTTGAATAACTTCCATTCCCCTGCTAAGTTAAAAAGTAGATCCACAGTAGTGGAAATCCTTTAATGTTCTCGCTGAAGTAGGAAAACACAGCTGTGTAAACAGCTACATTTTGTCTGAAGACAAGGTCCCTAAAGGCTAACTATTCCTCAGAGAACCCACTTTTCATAAAGCTATTGTGTGGTGCATCTCTACCTCTTAATCTTAGTAGTGCAAAGTTGTGCGCATGAAGGATGGCTAAGGGTTTAGATTCCAAACGAAAATCTGCCCCTTTCAGCTTGTAGGATCTTTTCTTAAACAGGATTTAGAGTCTATGCAGAAGGGTGGGGTAAAAATGTAAAAAAAAAAAAATCCTTTATGTCGAGTTTGCTGTATTAATGAAGTTAGGATGAAAACAAGATGTTAGCTCTCTTCCTTTCTGGGACCCAGCCACGTGCTACTGGGTACAGCAGTGTACCTGATGCTGAACAATCAGTAGTTCTAGACTGGTATTGAAGGGAGAGGCAAACAGGCAGAGATGAGTACATTTGTGAGGTTGAGAAGCTGCAGGTGCTTGGCATTCTTTGAGAATGTGGAGACTGCCATGTGGGCTAATGTGCGCCCATATGTCCATGTTCCATCAATTAGGCTGTGTGTAGCTCTGTACAGGTTGGCCAGCATTGCAGGCAGAAATCCTAGAGTGTCTAAGGAGTGACTACTTCCTGCCCCTCTGCTGCTCTTGCTCTTACGGTGCTTCCAGTGGGGGTTGCCCACAAGTGCATGGGGCTGCCCATTCATTAAGCTGGACATGCAAAACGTGTGTGAGGGCTGCACAGACCAAACCCAGACTGCTGCGGCTAACTTGTTAATTAACACCCTTAATGTTAACTCAGGCTATGCTGGCTGCTTGCCATACAAAGGTGAGAGCCATCTATCTGCCACAATCACTTTGGAGTGCATAGTAATCCTGGCTGAGCAAAGCTGAGTAGAAAGCCGCTCGAGCCAGGCTGGTGCTTAATGTTGGTACAGGTGGCTTTACCATGCTTAGCCTATGTGTAGATAAACAGGTTATTAGCATGCTTGTAGCCCTGCTGGCAGTACAAATGAAGTAATAGCCCCCTGAGTTAGAGCCTTGGATGTGTTCATTAACCTGCAGTGGCTAGAACAGCAAGATCTGCTTCAAGCTGCTGGCATAGCATAATGGGGAAAGTAGCAGCTGCTAGTGTGAGGGAGTAACGCAGCAGAGAGATGCTTTACAAACCAACTTTTGTGCACCGGTCTCAGAACCCCAAGGAGTGGGGTTACCTTGGAGCTGTAGCAAATTCATAATGTCCTGGGCTTCTGTAAACCTTTGCATGTGCTTGCTGTTAGAAGCCAAGCTGCCCTTGCTTGTAAATGACGAAGCAAAATTGCTGTGTGTGTGTGTGTGTGTGTGTGTGTGAGCAATTCCTCTTGCTCCTCAGGAGATAGCCCAAAAGCAAAAAAAAAAGCTAAGGAATTATTCAAGCAATAATCTCTGGCAACATTTTCATGTACAACTGTTGAATACCTGATAGCAAATGCCCTCAATGGACTGCAAATTAACTTCTGGCTATTCCATGTTTTGAGGACACTGCTACTACTTGACACCATAAATGATAGTCCTGGTGTTTTGAGGCAAAAGGGCCAATTGCTGCTCACGATATGGGTGTGTGTGTGTGATAGGACAGTGCTAGCATTTGGGAACTAGAGCTGCATTGGGTGCTAAGGGTAATGCTTGCATTTTGGGGGAGCAATTCTTTAACACTTATATCCCGCTCTCCCCGCCTCAGAGCAGCAACTAGGGACCTGATGTCCAAAAATGCAAGCGTTGCCCAAGAAAACTGCTACTCCCCAGCCAGGAGCGCTGCAGAGCCCAGCTCCGTGGTACTGCTGGGGCTTCCACTGGACACTGATAGGCATTGGAGCCAGGAGGCTGCTTTTGAAATGAAGCACCGGCTGAGCGCTGTGGGAGCCTAGCTTTGCAAGGCTGGGAAGCGCCCTTTGAAACAAACACCCCGCTGGTGTGGGCAAGCAGCCTGTCAGGCCAGGTCGATTCAGGCACCCTAGATTTGTCTTGGTTGCAGCTCTCAATTGGAAGCACTTTTTTATCAATCTAAATAGAGATTTTCTCACTTAAGCAATTGTAATTGGAACACTGGGCTAGAGTGTTGATTTGGGGGGTGGAGCCTCCAGTGCAGATTTTTAATAATTTAATGAGCATATTTAATAGCAAACATCCTTTATGGTGCAATCTTGCAGCTCTTTAGTGCTGGCGCTAGCTCTTGCACCGATGAAAGTTCCCTTCATTTCAGTGGGGCTCAATGTTGATACTAAGGCTAGTGCTGATGTAAAACAGCTGTAGGATTGCACTGCTGATGGGGTATCCGAGCCTGCAAAGAACTGCCTGCCCTTGGGACTGGTAGGGATTCTGCTGGGGTTGGATTGGGCTAAGTATGCTCTTCACATGGCTTCTACTAATCTGAGAAGTAAATAACATGAGGATCTCTGCTAGCGTTGGAAACCGTTTTTCATCAACCAGGATAGAGATTTTTCTCACTTAGCATCTGTATGAGATTGCAACAAAAAGCTGCCCTTGGCTGCTGCCAAGTTCACCCCAGGTTCCACATCTGTCAAGGCATAAAATGCTGGATATGAGAGTCCCCAATGAGGAGAGAATAGGTGTGGGAGAGGCAATCCCACACAAATGGGAAGAATTTTAAAACCAAAGATTTGCAATTAATCATGGATCCACAGGGGGTGCTGTGTACATAGGATGCCCACGGCCAGATGGGAGCTCTTGATCAAATTCTGGTACAAATTACTTTGTATCTGCTAACTCATCACTACTTTCTGCTCATGTACTTCGGTGCTTTTTGCCTTGATCAGTGGGTTGTAATAAATCTTTGGCCTGTAGATCAGAGAAATCTTTGGCGTATCAGTAACGCAGGAAAGCAAAATACAGGCTTGTCACACGGCCCTCCTTAGAAGTGGCTTGTAAGTAAAGCCTCTGTGTGATGGGGACCTTTTACTCAGCGGAATAGTCAAATTACGTTTTTCACAGTTACTCCAGCTGCTGAAAGATCCAAAGAGCAAAGGCTGCAATTTCCCTTTGGTTTGCTGTGTGGCAAAGGTTTGGTTTAGCAAATATATCCAGGGGGGAGACAGTTCCATAATTATGGGGCAGCTGCCAAGAACACCTCTGCGTGCCCAATGCAGGCCCTCCCACTCTTATTCTTCATTAGTGGTTTTTTTAAAATGTGCATAGGTGGCAACCCTGTCTGTATTAGAACCAGAAGCCTATAACAGGTCTCTGTCCTTGATCAAAATAATGTGAGTGAGTGAATTTTGCCTTTCTTCCTAGCTATTGCAGAAATGGCCAATTTTGTTTATGTATCTTTTTTTAAAAAAATCTGGAATTTTCTCACTTGGCTGTTATGTTTAAAGCAATGTTTACTTTGCTCAACCAGATCTTTCTTGGTGCCATTAGGGGCTTTGGGGGGAAAAACAGCACAGCATATTTCTCTGACAGATGTTACTTTTAACAGATTTTTTTTTTCCATACACAGGAACACAGCGAGCGGTTTAAAAGTTACATATCCAAAGATATAATCTTTCTAGCCACATGGTGGTGGTTATACTATTTTTAGAGTCAACCCTTCTGCAGCTGTTAGCTGATGGGATAAGCATGAGGCTCTTATTCACTGCAGCAGCATCCTGTGTCCCTGTTTCTATTGGCAGAATGATAAGTTGAACAGTTATTTGCTTCTGCCACATCAATTGGTTGATAGGCTGAGACTCTGTTGCAGAGGTAGTATAGTAATGATTTGATGCATGTCTTCATTGCTGCTCTAGGAGGGACCCGAGTGTCCCCGACCTTTGGTATTTCTATGTAACAATCAACAAACACTTTCCATCCACCCTACCTGGTCTGTTTGGTGTTGATCAGCTAATTAGTTTGCCTGGTGATGCTGATAACTTCTTTGTCTGCTCTTGTTAGGCTTGTTCTGGAAGCCAGTGGTTTGTGCACTATATATTTCATTTCCCTTTTGCCATGGTAATTGTGTTTTTAGATCTCCTGCCAGCCTTGAGATGAAGCACTTGTAAATGCTGCAGGAATTGATTGCACTTCATAAACACGATTGGAGGGCTAAGGTCTGGCTTTAGGATTTTTTTTCTTTTAAACATGTATTTGTAAAAAAAACATTTGAGATCAGACTGAGGGTCTATAGCAGAGGTGGGAAGTCAGCTGTTTCCTTCCACAGACCAATTTTGAATTCAGTAAAAGTTTGTGGGCTACGGGGAAATAGAGGGACTGAAGGAACACGTCTGGGGTGTATGGGGGAGAGAGTCTACTTTGTAGGGATTAAATCATGGGTGGGAAACCTTTTCCCTCCCAGAGGCCACCTTAAAAATGAAGACAAGCTCCAAGGGAAGCTGCAGAAGGGGTGAGCTCTGAAAGAGGAGGATCCAGATCATGGATCTATCCCTGTCTGTGTACACATTGCTGCTTCCTTACCCTGAGCTCACTCTTTCAGTGCTTGGGGCTAATGATTGGATCCAGGGGGCCAGATCAAAGAACTGGAAAGGGGCCAAATAAAAACTAGCCACAGGCTGCGTTTAGCCCCTGAGTGAGGTTCCTTGCCCTGGGCTAGGCCTGTAAATGGGAAAGGGGCCACATAACAAAAAGTTATGGGTCACTTGAAACCCATAGGCTGGAAATCTCCCCTTGCTGCTCTACAGCTTCAATTTAAGAGTACTTCAAATGAAGACGGAGCAGATGACAGTGATAGAACTTAATGCAGCACGCATTATAGCAATTGGGGAAAGGGCCAGTGTCGTCGTAGAGTACCCAGTACTCTTGGGCTGAGTGACGTGGCATCACCGACTTCAGCAAGTGCCTTTCAAATTCCCCTGGCTTAAATCTGGGTAGATCAGGCCTAAGTAAATCATTATACCTTTTCCTTGTTTATCTGGAAACCTCTGGCCACAGTTTGGATCTGTGAGAGATGCCCTATTTGAAGTCCGTCCCTCTGGCTACAAATACACCTTGTCCCAAGCACTGTCTTAATCCTCCACACGTGAACAAATGTCCTCGGCAGAGTTCCTGTCCATGGTGTGTTTGTTCCAAAGCTTTAGGCACTAGAATGCTCTTCCAAATGTGCAACCACAAACCAAGCTGAACTTTGCAAACATGGTGCGTCTTTGAAATCTGAGTGGCAGTCCAGGGCATATTTCCCTGTCGCTATAGAGACCAACAGGAACTAGACTGGCTCTGGAAGGTCCCTTTACAGATGTCTACATCTCTATGGTCTATTGGATGACCACGGAACAAATGGATTGGAACGTTTATCTAGATGTAACAATAGCTACGTGCAAGCAAAAGATGCATTTTGGTGGTACTCATTTCTTCTGTCTCCAATATGCATTTTATCAGTAGCAAAACATATGTTACACTGAAAGCGAGTGATTAGTGTGTTGTCTTGTAATACCCTGTCATTGTGGCTGCAAATAACCTCATTAAGTCCAGGGAGATGACTCTGGATTTACACGGGTATCAAACCCAGTAACTCTGCCTGATTCCATTTGCTTTTTCTTCCCTGTTTGTTTAAAATGTTTCCTCCTGGGAAACTTGGCCCCATTACTGGTGCTGGCAGATCATTTAATTCTGCATAACTCAGAATGCTGCTGCTGGGTCACCTTGAAATCTTCCCTCCTCCGCTGAGGATACATTCACCCTGTTTCCCAAAAACAACTGTTGTTAAAGTCGCATGCTGTCCTTGTTGCCCTACTTAGCTCATGTTCCCTGGGGCAATCTTGCTGTTTGTACACAAAGGTGACCAGAGCTGAAGGCAGTTTGCTAAATGAGGCTAAGCAACCCTGCATGTGGCAGCAAGGTCGCTTGTGCAAATAGGGATAATAATGCTTCCCTCCTAGGAGAAGTGGGAGGTTTACTTAATGAGTCTTTGGAACGTGTTTGAAGAGCCTTGAATAAAGGGCAAAAATAGTATTCTCTTTCTGCGCAGGTGTGTGGTACATTCCAGTCCTACATGGACTGATTGATGGGAGTTTTCTGCACTCCTTTTCCTGCTAACTGCTCCTCAGAACTTCCCTACTTGCTCCCCATTTTCATTCATTCATTCCCACAAAATGCCCAGGCACTTTACAGTCTTACACCAGCCCAATCTAAAAGTGTGGGTAAGAGACTCCTTTAAATGTGTTTCTTTGTCGTTTGTTTTGCCACTGTTTCACTTACAAAAGAGGTAACTAAATTCCCACGTGGGTTCTTAGGAACCTCCTTCCAGACAGATTCACCTATCCTGCCCTGTGCTTTGGTGATTTACGCAGTGATTCTCTTTGTGAAAAGTGACAATTATCTGCCTTTGGAAGCATTAGAGCAGGGGTGGGGCCAAATGCAGCCCACGGCAAGCTTTTATGTGGCCCCTTCCCATTTCCTGAATCTGGCCCTTGGATTCAGTTTTTACTTCCAAGTCACTGAAAAACAGAGCTCAAGGGAAGGGAGCAGAGATGAGGGCATGCAAACAAGGATAGGGGGATAGTTCTATGGCACAGATCCATTATTTGAGCACTCCTTTCCTTGAGTGCATCCCTTAAGCACCCCTGCTCCAAATTCTGTGTGGTCCTTGGAGTTTGTGCAAGCTTTCAAAGTGGCCCCCGGAAGGGAAAAGGTTCCCCACCTTTGCATTTGAGTCTCCCAGTGAAGCTGATGAGGGATGGCAGCTGCTGCTGTAATTCTTTTAATTTCCTGTGCAGGATGCAGTGATAAGTCCCTGCATGGGCAGAGTCTTTGCCTCAGTATTGTAGCCATACCTAGCCTTGAACCTAACTGAATCCCAGCTGAGCCAGATGGAGTCACTCGGGAGGGTTAAGTACATCTAGCTGGTGCTGGGCCTGGGCAGGAAGCTTCTGGCTTGGTGGGAGGAAGGACTATAAAAGCTTGAGCTCAGGAGGGAGCTAGATTCCTAGCGAATGCTCTAAAAAAGGAAGCTGGTTGGAATATATGGGACTTTGCTCATAGAAGAGGTCACAGCAGCAAATGGAACTGTTGTATGCAATTAAGGGTCTGCTTTGCACTGACTACAGGGGCACAGAGGAAAGATGTGTGACTGGAACAGCATTGCCAACTGCAAACTTATCATGAAAGAGACTATTTCTAAGCCTCACTTCTGATCTCACAGTGGCTGCTCTCTGCCTCCCTCTGCATTCTGCAGAGACCTGAGCTTGCTCTCTGCATCCCCAACCACTCTGCAGAGCTTAGCTGGGGCCTGACCATAAATTATCTGAGTGGCTAGGGGAGTGCCACCAGACTGGAGGCCAGCAGCCTGGGGGTGAGGTAAGTCGGCCCCCAATATTTTTAAAAATTCTTTTAAAAAAATTTTTTTTGCGAGAAATCATGCAAGACCTTGCACTGGGACAGAGATTTTGGTGAGATCTTGCTCCTGGTGTTTGATCTCATGAGTTTTTTAAATTCTTGGTTTAGCCCTAGCGGTGAGTGAGTCTGCTTCCAGCTCTAAGAGCATCGCTAGGCCTGGGTTTCAGGGTTGCCAACTCTAGTGAATTTATTGCAAAGGACATGATTTCTAAGCTTCACCCACGTTTTTTTATTAGTGTGACAGAGCACATCATACCTGGATGGTCACTCTGTGGATGAGCTAGTCCAGCATTGGAACAGTTTGCTGGAGGAGGCCATTGACAGGGTGGCTCCGAGACGCCCTCTGCCTTGGTCTCGTCACCGCAGGGCCCCTTGGTTTACCGAGGGGCTGCGGTGTATGAAACAAGGAGGCTGGAGTGACGCTGGCATCAGACTCGATCTGACTCCGACCGACTTCTCCATAGGGCCCACTTGCGGTCCTATGTTGAGGCTGTGAGGATAGCAAGGAAGGAGTTTCTTGCTGTCCTCATAGTCTGCGAAGTTACGCCCGGCGGAGCTGTTTTGGGTGGTGTGGGGTCTGGTCAGTCCGGCCTCCCTCCACCTGGACGGGGACTTGCTCCAGGCCTGCTGTGAGGAGTTTGTCATCTACATCGCAGACAAGATCGCTCGGATTCAGAGCAACTTTGACGCTGGATTAGGGGCAGTAGGGGGAGAGCGCGAGGGGATGGAGGCCCCGTCCGGTCCAGCTTTGTGGGGGGAGTTTCAGGAAGTGACGCCGGCCGATGCGGTGGATGTCTTGGGGGTCTGTGAGGGCCACCTGTTGCGAACTTGATTCGTGCCCGTCCTGGTTGGTGAAAGCCTCCAGGGGGACGGTGTTGGCGAGGGTAGTGAATGCGTCCCTGCAGCAGGGGAGGTTGTGGTGCGCCCCCTGCTGAAGAAACCATCCTTGGATGTAGATGCGCTCGCCAGTTACCGACCTGTCTCTAACTTTCCCTTTTTAGGGAAGGTTATTGAGCGGGCGGTGGCACTCCAGCTCCAGGTGCACCTAGATAACGTCGGTTTCCTGGACCCGTTTCAATTTGGGTTCTGCCCCGGCTATGGCACTGAGACGGCGTTGGTGGCCTTAGTCGACGACCTCCACCGGGACATGGATGCAGGATGTTCAACATTTCTCATCCTGCTAGATCTCTCGGCCACGTTTGATACCATGGACCATGGGCTGCTATTGAGGCGGCTGCGTGACCTGGGGGGTCTGGACGGGACTGTTCTTGAATGCTTCCGTTCATTCCTCTCGGGGAGAAGCCAGCCGGTGGTGCTGCGGGAGGAGACATCTTGCCCCCACGCCTTATCATGCGGCGTTCCACAGGGTTCTATTCTGTCTCCATTATTGTTTAATGTATATATGCAGCCCTTGGGGGAGGTCGTGAGAGGGTTTGGGGTGCGGTGTCACCAATATGCTGATGATACTCGGCTTTACCTCTCTTTTTCAACTGACGCAGACCCTGCTGTCTCGTTGCTATCCCAGTATTTGGAGGCTGTGGCAGAATGGATGTGGAAGAGCAGACTGAAGCTCAACCCCGATAAGACAGAGGTGATGTTGGTGGGGAGAGCGAGGAAGGTAGTGGCCCCCCTGATTGGGGGGGGGTTCGCCCTCCTATAGCTCAGCAGGTCCGGAGTCTGGGGGTGATATTGGACGTGGATCTCCGCCTGGAGCGGCAGGTGGAGGCAGTCGCAAAGGCTGCTTTCTGCCAGTTGCATCTGGTGCGGAGGCTGCGTCTGTTCATCTCCGGACCTGGCCTCCCTCATCCATGCCTTCGTCACCTCGAGGCTGGACTATTGCAACGCGCTCTACGTGGGGCTTCCCTTGGTCCTGGTTCGGAGGCTGCAGCTAGTGCAGAATTCGGCGGCTCGTCTCCTTTCGGAGACGGGTCGCCAGGAGCACATTACACCTGTGTTCTGGTTGCTAATAGTGTGCCGAGCTATGTTCAAGGTTTTGGTGTTGATTTATAAGGCCCTTCATGGTCTGGGCCCCTTGTACCTCAGGGACCGCCTCGCCCTCCGTGCCCCAGAGCGGCTCCTTCGGTCGGCCAGGGGTGCCTTCTTGGAGGTCCCCTGCGTTAAGCGGGGGGCCACAATGGAGAGGGCATTCTCAGTGGCCGGGCCGTGCATTTTGAACTCCCGCCCGGAGGAAGCTCGCCTGGCCCCAAGCCGGTTGTCATTCCGGCGAAGTTGTAAAACCTGGCTGTTCGCCCGGGCCTTCAGGGAGGGTGGGTTAACTGGGCTTTTATCTCCCCTTCCCGATTTACTGTTTTAATGTTGCCCGGGCCCTGTTTAATATTTTTATTGATGTGTTTTAAATTATTTTATATGTATTTTATGTATATTTTATGGTTGGAAGCTGCCCCAAGTTGTTCTCAGGAGGTGCGGGGTATAAATCTAATAAATAAATAATACCTGTGCTCTATAGTCTGCACTGACTTCCTATAGCTTTCTGAGCACAATTCAAGGAGCTGGTTTTGACCTTTAAAGTCGTAAATGGATTGGGCCCCATATATTTGAAAGAGCACCTTTCCTTTCATGCTCCACTGCGACCCCCTGTGGTTGGTCGGGACTCGGAGTGTCCTCTCTTGTGGGTACACTGTCCAATTTTGTCCATACAACAAGGACTCAAACATCAGCATATTCTGGAGGTGGTTTAAAACTTTTTGGCAGGTGTGGATAGAGGTTGGATGGGTGGGATTTTGGGGTGAGGGTAGGGATTTGTATTGTATTTTTATTTGTGTGTGTGCTTTTGTTTTTGTAAACCACCTGGTCCCTGAGCCTTCGGGGAAGGGCAGGTTATCAATTTTAATAAATAGTTATTAATCTTATGAGAGAGAGAGTGGCTTGGTGGGCTGCAGGAAGTGCAGCATGGGAGAGAGTTCAGCAGCGTTCCTCCCAGCCCCTGAGGACTCAGCAGTCATTTGTCTGTTTGGTTTTATTATTATTATTATTTATTATTTTATTATTAGTTTTAGTTTATGGTTTGTTTGAGAAAATAACAGCTCATGATTTTTATACCCAATGTCTTGATTTTTAAGAGTTTGTCTCTTGATTTATGAGACGGGATAAACGCTCCTGGAGTCCGCTTGAAGAAGACGAGGAATGCAAGGACTTACTCCTTCAGACAGACACCCTCTTCCTGCACTCTCCAGCGCCAACTACTGGAGTGGGAAAGGTTTCTAAAATGGTGCTGCCTTACGCACAATTGTGACTCTTGCTTGCACCAGAGTTCATGTTATAGAAACGTAGCTGCTAGGGGTGTGTAATTTGTATTATATAAACTAGTTAAATTAAACCATTCGGTTTTGTAACTAAGGTAATGAAAATGAATAAATAAGCAAACACAATTTGTTTGATTTCATCCATTAACATTTTTTTAACTTATTAAAAATAATAAAAATCACTGTCCATGTGTAGTGATTTTTAAAAAATGCGAACAGTAGAATCATTTACATTCTCCCCCCCCCCCCCCGAAAACAAAGGGGTTTTTGTAAACAAAACTGAATGATGTGCCTTCTACACACGCCTAGTAGCTGCTGCTTTTGGAAATTCCCCGTAGCCCTAGAGTTTGTCCCACTCTGGAAAGGAAGGTCCCCTGCTCGCCCCACCATTTTGGGAACAACTGGCTTAGCGCACACGCATGTGCTACTGACAAAACTAGGCCTCAGTCTAGCTCATGCTCTGGAAAGAGGCAGAGGAAAAGCTGCCAAACGGATTAATCCAGTATGAGCAAAACTGCCTCCATGCACTCATAGTTTCATACAGATTTTAGGGCCAACTTGCTGCTACAACACCTGCCACCACTTATTTGGAGCAAGTTTGGTTTGAACTTTCATTGTGGTGACTGTGGCAATATATTTATAGTTCTGATTTTCCTGGAGATCTGCGGAGAAACTGAGTCGATTAAGATGAGCCGTTCTGTTAGTCAGCAGTTTGTGTTGCCGTGGAAACCATTTATTTTCCAGTATGGACAGAGGCTGCCAGACAAGTCGGGAGCAATTACTGCCTTTGATTGGTTTCAAAGTCATGTGGTACCCCAGGAAGGGCACGTGGCTTGCAAGGGCTTTTGTTAGTGGTAATGACTTTGGACACATCTCTTGACCCTGCTGGCCTGCAGTTGGACCCCTTTCTCTCCCTTCTGACTTGTGAACAGCAAATGCTCTGTTAGGCTTTGGCCCTGAGCAATGCAGACAGGATTAGTGGAAAGTAGTTTTCACACCGGGCATGCGAAAACACTGGCCATTTTTAAACGAGCACAGCTGGGGAGAGGGCCTGTGTGCATTGAGTGGGATGGTCGCAGACTACCCACCCACGTGGGTAAGTGGGGACTCGGGAGGGATTTGAACGGGCCAGGGATGTGCATGTGCACCCATGCACATTTTAGCCTTCCCCCTGGCTGCACGGAGCAGTCTGGATTTTTCTCCGATGCTCTGTGAGTGGCCATGGGTGGGTGGTCCATGCGTCACAGGAGCATGTACACACACACACCCCACGCCACCTTCAGATGGGTGGACCTGCATGGTTGCATCTCATTTAAAAACAACCGCTGTCTTTAATATCAAACGAAAGGACATGGAGGTAGGGTTGCCAGAGATGCACATTTTTACCAGTCAGTGCATCCCTGCAACATGTATTTTTCATAAGTGAGTGGTAAAAATGTGCATAAGTGGCCAGTAAAAATGTGCATCTCTGGCAACCCTACATGGAAGTAATGACATAACTGTGGGGGAGGGAGGTGTGAACAGGGGGCACTAGCCTGGAGTGCGAGCACAGGGCATCCCCTGACAAGGGTGTAACTGGACAGGTGGTGCAGCTGTGCCAGGGCCTACAAGCCTGGGAGGGAGGGTCTATACTCTCTGGGGCAGCTTGCCCCCTCTGCTGCTGGATGATGTGTGCAGAGAGGCTGCATTCCAACCTAGCTATCTCCCTGTCTTTCTCCCCCCCGCCCCTCCCCAGTCCCACTTCAGTTATGCCAAGTAGAAGCAGAGGTTAGTTACTGGTCGGTACTTACAATGCAGGCTGGTCCAGGCTGTTAATGAATGTATTTGCAAACAAGCATACCTTGTTTTCTGTCCAGCAGGTCTGGTCATGTACGCTTTGTTCTGTTCTGCAGCCTCCTGCGTAAGCAGATGGGGCAGCACGTGAAGAACCAGCATGTATCTGTTTATGCAGCAAACACAACTAAATCCCCGTTCTGTTCTTTACCCTAAAAGGAATCCCAGGAGGATTTTCTCTGGGTCTGACTGATGTCTCCTAATCTGGTGCAGAATACCCAGTATTACAAGAAAGATGAGGAAGCAGGTGAACAACCAGATTGGCAGGAAGTGAGCAGAGCTGGGGTATTGATTGTTACATTTCAAGTGTAAATGTTAAGTACTAAGTAGGTTCTAAATGCTGCACCAATAGGATGTGATGACAGGCTCAAGGGGATTTGTTTCTGAAGGGGTGTGCTGCAGCCTTTTTTCCACTAGTGGGAGTCTGTTTACACATCTTGCATAGAAGCTTTAATTACAGGAATATGAACTTAGCAGGGTTTCCACCCCCAGATGCAAGATCCATCATACCTTAGGAGGAAGCTGTATCCAGAAAACCTGAGAACACAAGTCCTTTCTCAAGTAGCAATGGTGCATTTGGAGCCAATCTTGAGAGAATTTTTTGTCAAAGTTTTCTCTATGGCATCTGATACGAAGAGAACTGCTGTCTAATGCAGACAATGCTTGGGGGGGGGGGGGGAAGCAGGGAAATGAATAATTCTTGCATGGTTTTTCTATTTGTTGTTGAAATTTCATTGGGAATCAACTTTTATGGGCTACAATTAATGGGAGAGGAAGGGAAGGGGATTGTCTTGTAGTATTCCTTTCCAAATTTAAAACAAGCTTTTTTTTTTCCAAACCAGGGAAAGTTTCTTGGACTGAGGAAGAACTGAACATAGCACTTATACCCCCTAGATCTCTGATGCACCCCAATCCTCTAGCTGGATTGATTGATATTTCTAGGCCGCCCTTCCCACAAAGGCTCAGGGCAGCTTACAATAATAAAAACAGAATAAAAAAGCCATTTAAATCAATAAAAAACCCTGATATCCAACCCACCCCTACACCTCCCACCAAATTCCATCCCACCCTATTCCTGCCTGGCAAATGCCTGGCCGAATAAAAAGGTCTTCTAGGTTAAAACCAGCAACTTGAATTTTACTCGGAAAGCTATCAGCAGCCGCAGACTCTGGAGCACCAGTGTAATATGCTCCCAGCGACCTGCCCCCAAAAGATGATGGGCCACTGGGTTCTGCACCAACGTAGCTTCCAAACAGTCTTCAAGGGCAGCCCCATATAGAGCGCATTGCAGTAGTCTAGCCTCGAGGCTACAAAAGCATGGATGATGGTGGCCAATTCCAAATCTGATAGAAACAGTTGCAGCCTTCTCACCAGATGTAATTGGTAAAAGGCACTCCTGGCCACTGCCACAACCTGGCAATCCAGGTGCAGCAGTGGAGCAAAGAGCACCTTAAGGCTGCGAACCTGAGTGTCCAAAAGAGGCTGGACCCATCAATAACAGGGGTCCCTACGTCTCAGGTCACACCGCCAGCCAACTATCACCACCTTGGTCTTAGCTGAATTTGGCTTCAATCAACTCGCCCACATCCATCCCCAATGGCAGCCAGGCACTGGGTAAGCACCAAGACTGCATGGCCTGGGTCAGATGAAAAGGAGAGAGCGAGCCGTCATCATATGTCATCACTAGGGATGGGCGAATAGAACAGGGTTTGGAAATTCGGTTTGGTTCAGTTTGAAATTCGAGTTCAGAAATTCGGTTTGGTTCGGTTTGAAATTCAAGTTCGGTTTGGAAGTTTGGTTCAGTCGACCGAACAGATTGAGTTCGGTCGAATTCTAAACTTCTGAACCAAGTTTGGCCATTCAAAAACAGTTTTTTGTGTGTGTTGCCACTAGGGATGGGTGAACAAAACGGAGTTCGGAAATTCGGTTCGGTTTGAAATTCGAGTTCGGTTCGGAAGTTCGGTTCGGTCGACTGAACAGACTGAGTTCGGTCCGAACTTCCGAACCGCATTTGCCCATCCCTAGTCATCACCATATTGATAGCACCTCACCCCAAATCTCTGAACATTCTCACCCAGGGGCCTCTCGTGGATAGAAAATCATCCCCCCAAGTTGAGTAATAGACACTTATCATGCCTATTACATGAAGATGAAGCTGCACTAATGTCAAGGACGTTGATTGGAATGAGATGTACTATAGAAGTATGCTCTACCCATTGCCAGTCTGAAGTGGTTAGTTATTAACTATGATAAAACCAAAGTGGTGATTTTCTCTAAACTGCATCATAACCATACTTGGGTTATTGGGAAAAAGACAGAACAGGTCCCTTCTTTTTGTTACTTAAGCATTGTTTTTCAGTCAAGGGAGTCATGGACGATGCAGGCAAACTCAACAATTGAACAGGCTAGTAAGAGCGCATTTGCAATTAATCGCTGCTTCCGAGCGCAAAACTGCCAATTGGTTATTCCAGCAACTACAGTTTTTACTGCTAAAATAGGGGGGCAGTTGCTTTACGGTGCCCATCTTTGGGGTTTAGATAAAACTTTGGATATCGAAAGAGTCTAGTCCAAATTTTTGAAAAGACTGATGAGGTTTCCGCCAGGTACCCCTAATGCGGCATTGAGAGACAGGTAGAGTCTCATTGGCGTATCTGATATGGCATGCAGCTTTGAACTACTGGCTCAGACTTTCCTTTCTAAATCCAGAAGGTCTTTTGTCATTGATTTTTTTCTGATAGCTCTGCAAATGGTTGGCTACTTAAAATACAGGATAAGATACACCAAATGGATAAAGAGTCTGTCTGACTCTTTATCCTGCTGAGCCACTATTTCCTATACCTACGGTCTGTTTACCCTTATCCTTGCCACATGGACCTGCCTGCTGTCATTCTCATCATAACCAAGCCAAGCACGTGCACCTGAGACCTCGCATCTTCATGAATGTTAGACCCCTTGTCTCTCCCTCTGTTCCCCTTCCTATGTCTCTCCCCAAGCTCCTGTCTCTCAGACTGTAAGCCCTAGGGGCAGGGACCGTGTCTATTTTATTACTTTGTAAAGTGCCAGGTACACTGCTGGTGCTATATAAATGTTTGTTAATAATAATAATTAATAATA
>QEPC01013938.1:374857-400518 GCA_003113815.1 Sphenodon punctatus
CTATCCCCCCTACCCTAACCCACCCCACCCACCCCATCTCCCTCAGGAAAGGCCTGGTGGAACAGCCAGGTCTTACATTGTCTGCAAAAGAGGGGAGGCTGGCAGTCAAGCGGATCTCTGATGGGAGGGAGTTCCACGGCGCAGCCATGGACAACGCCCTCCTCATAGTGGACACCTGGAAATGCCAGGGGACCTCGAGGAGGGCGCCCCCAGCCGACCGCAGGGGTTGCTCCAGGACCCGGAGGGTGAGGCAGTCTTGCAGGTAGGTGGGGCCCAAGCCGTTCAGGGCTTTAAAGGTCAGCACCAACACCTTGAATTGGGCCTGGAAACCTACCGGCAGCCAGTGCAGAGAGTGAAGCACTGGTGTAATATGCTCACATTGGCCCGTCCCTATCAAGAGATGGGCTGCCGCCGCCGCATTCTGCACCAGCCGCAGCTTCCAAACCAGCACCCACGTAGAGCGCGTTGCAGTAATCCAGTCTCGAGCTAATAAAAACATGGATGACTGTGGTCAGATCCGAGTTCGAGACATACGGCCTAAGCCGACTCACCAGATATAACTGACAAAATGCTCCCTTCACTACAGCCATCACCTGAGCATCCAGATAGAGCTCTAAGTCCAGGAGCACCCCCAGACTCCGGACCTGAGAAACCAGGGGAGGGCAGACTACATCAATGAAGGGGGCCACCACTCCCTCAGCCCTCCCCACAACCATCACCTCCATCTTGTCAGGATTTAGGATCCAATCCCACACAGTGGACAAACACCGGGTAAGCACAGAGACTGCCGGGCCTGAGTCGGAGAAAAATGGGAGAGATCGCTGGGATGATATCTTACTCCATACTCCCTAACAACCACTCCCAGGGGCTGCATGTATACATTGAACAAGAGAGGGGATAAGATGGAACCCTGCGGTACTCCACACATGAGGCCCCGGGGGGAAGATTAAAACTCCCCCAGAGCCACACGCGGGATTCTCCCAGCCAGGAAAGAGCGGAACCATTCGAGAACAGTCCCGCCAATCCCTCCCGGTCCCGCAGCCGAGTCACCGTTGATCATGAGTTGTTGGTATCAAATGTAGCCGAGAGATCTAACAGGGTCAAACGACCCCAGTCCAACTCACGGGAGTGGTCATCGGCCAAGGCCACAAACGCAGTCCCCATGCCATAACCTGGACGAAAGCCTGACTATGAGGGATCAAGAAAATTAACCCGGTCCTAATGCCCTTGAAGCTGCTGAGTCACCACCTGTTCAATAACCTTCCCTAAAAAGGGAAAGTTAGAGCCTGGCCGATTAACTGGCAGGGGCGCCAACGTCCAAAGATGGTTTCTTGAGCAGGGGCCGCGCCACCGCCTCCTTAAGACAGCCCAGCACCTCGCCCTTCCCAAGGGAGGTGTTGATTATCCCCAGTGTCTCCTGGCTAGCCTTAACCAGCCAGGACAGGCATGAATCTAGTTCACAATAGGTGACTCAAACAGTCCCAAGAGCATCCCCCGCATCTGAGGGCGACACAGCTCGAAACTCATCCCGTAAAACAGGACAAGAAGGGGCTTCTACTGCCTCTGACCCATTCCCTGCTAAAAAAGTTGCATCAAAACTGTGGTGAATTTGTGCGATTTTTATCCGCAAAATAGTCCGCAAACAAATCAGTGAGCATCTGATGGTTCTACGTCCAGGTCGAGGGAGGCTGGACTGACTAGCCCCCTCACCACCCGGAACAGCTCAGCCAGGCAGGACTTAGCAGACACAATGAGGGCAGCAAATAAAACCTTCTTTGCTGCCCGCACCGCAACGCATAGGTACGTAACCAGACTCTATGCTGCAATTGGTCAATTTCAGCACGCGAATGACACCACCGTCACTCTAACCGCCGCCCTTCCTGCTTCATCCGCCACAGCTCCTCAGTATACTACAGGGAGCTGCGTTGTTGGCAATTCGGGAGCGGACGCCTGGGAGCCACACAGTCAATGGCCTCCGTTAGCGCTCTATTCCACCTGGATATGAGGTCATCGAGTGAGCGGCCATCAAGGTCAAAGGAAACATCCCCATGGGCTATCTGGAACCTTTCAGGATCCATAAGCCTGCGGGGGCGAACCAACCTAACTGGTTCCACAGCCTCCCGGGGGCTGACATGTGCCAAGATATCCGCCCGGAGGAGATGATGATCTGTTCACGACAAGGGCACTGTTGACACCTCCCCCACCAACGGATCCCCTACCTCAAGGCCTGTGCCTTGTGCTTCTAATGCATTGTGTAGGAGAAAAGAGATTGACCAAATACAAAGAGCTATGCTCCTTAGGGCAAGGCTAAACGTTTTTCCCTCAGCTCTTTTGGAGGGCCAATATAGGGGAGTCTCACTCCATTTAAGAATATGCACTTGTGGGTCAGGTGAGGTTGACACAGTTGCCCATACCGTATTGTTTTGTAGGCTATATGTGGATAATGGAGAGAGACTAATTTGTCCACTGATAAGACATTTACCAGGAGATCTCGGGAGGTTTATATGTCCTTCTTGTTGACTGACAGAGCTTCTGATATAACATCTTTTGTTGCTAAATTCCTTGCATATGCCTACAATATAAGAGTGTGATACCTTAAGGCATTGGGTTTGGAATAGAATGGCTTATTTTGTTGCACCCTTTCGGCTGTATGGATTGATTTTCTTTGGAAACTTTCCCCCTTTTTTTGTATTATGTGTACCACAGGAGGATTTTATGTTTCACTTATTTTGTATTTTTATTTACTTACTTGTTTGCGTAATGCCAAGACCTATGGTCAAGCATTTGAAATAAAATAAACATTCAAGCATTCACCCAGGGGTCTCAGCTACACATTGAACAGGAGCGGAGACAAGATGGAACCCTACAGGACCCCACATGGGAGCACCCAAGGGGCTGACAAGCCATTGCCCATCACTACCATCTGGGTTCTCCCAGCCAGGAATGAGCAGAACCACTTGAGCGGTCCCACATACCTCAGGCAGGTTCCTCAGCTGTGTCAACAACACCCCATGATCAATAGTCTCAAAGGCCATTGACAGATCTAACAAAATCAACAGGGTACAATTTCCCCCTGTCAATTTCCAAGCAGAGATCATAAACCGAGGCCCCACAGCAACACAGGCTTGTTGCCATGACAAAAATAAAAAGCTGACTGACATGGGTGCAGGAATCCAATAAGCACTGAGATGTGCCTGAAGCTTCAAGGCAACCACCCGTTCCATAACCTCACCTAAAAGGGGAAGGTTAGAGACAGGGCACTAAGCAGGGGAAGGATGACTGCAGTTTTAAGGTCATCAAACATCCTGCCCTCCTGAAGGGAGGCATTGACAACCATGGCCAGTAATGCCCCCAGTGTCTCCCGGCTGCTTTCACCAGCCAGGACGGCCTTGGAGTTAGTTCACAACTGGTTGGCTGCCCCCCAGTACATCCTCTGCATTGGTGAGTGAGATCGATCAATGCTGATCCAAGTAAATCGGACAAGACCAAGCCTTCCCATCCCCAAACTCTGACCCTGCACCCAAAGTAGCAGTGCCCAAGTTGACCCAAATACAAGCAACTTTATCTGCAAAGTAGGTGGCAATTTCATCACAGTGAGTAGCCAATGCCGCTAACTCTGGGCAGAGACAGCCAGGATTTAATAAGCTATTCACCACCTGGAAGAGCTTCACCAGATGGCACTTTGCAGATGCTATGGCAGCTGCGAAGAAATCTTTCTTCACTGCTGCCACAGCAATGTCATAGTCCCTTAAAAACAGTCTATGCCACAGTCGGTCAGCTTTGGCGTGAGTCAAGTGCCACCTGTGCTCCAACCGCCTACCCTCTCTCTTTAGCAGTCCCAGGTCCTCCGTATACCAGGGAGACCTCTGCTGCCGCTGTGGAGAAAGTGGATGCCTGGGTGCCACCATGTCAGTAGCCCAGGTCAAAATACCATACCACAAATCAACCAAGGGAATGACAAGGAGACCGTTGCAGTCCAGTGGGTAAATCCCCCAGAGAGTTCATGAAACCCTATTGGATCCATTAGTTTCTGAGGGCGGACCATCCAAACTGGTCCACCACCCCGACGGGGGCATGAGAGGGCAGGGATCTGGGCCTTCAGAAGGTCCGACCATGACAATGGTGTCATAACGACATCCCCAATAACTGGAACTCCTGTGTCTAGACCAGTACAGAACATAAGGTCCAATGTGTGTTCAGCCTCATGGGTCGGGCCAGATATTACCTAGGATAGGCCCATGGTTGTCATGGCAGCCATGAACTCCTGCTTTGCCCCCAAAAGGCCAGCCTCAGCATGTATGTTGAAATCACCCAAAACAATAAATGTGGGTGACCTCAACACCACCCCTGAGACCAGCTCAGCTTGAGCGGTCAGGGAGTCTGCTGTGCAGCAGAGTGTTTGGTACACCAGCAGAATTCCCAATCTATCCCAGACCCCAAACAGTAGATGGACACACTCCATGTTGGGCAGGTCAGACACTGGATACCTTCAAAAGACCAGATTGTCTGCGGATCACCGCCCTTTCCCCCCGGCACCCATTCCTAGGCTGATGCTGCACCAAGTACCAGCCGGCACCATCCATCTGGGCCAATACAGGCCCAGAAGCCTCATACAGCCAGGTCTTGGTAATATATACAAGGTCAGTGGCCTCATCCTGAATAAGATCATAGATGGCAGTTATTTTGTTAGTCGCTAACCTTGCATTAAGCAGCATCAGCAACCGAGAAGCTCCACTGACCTCAGCCCCCAAATATCGTGAGACAGAGAGAGACTGGGGAGAGGTGGGAACAGATATCAAGCATCTGCCTCTTTATGTGAGGGTATGGAGGGGGCGGGGCCCGCAGGGACAATGGAGGAGGGGGTGGCTTGGGGTGCCCAGGGGATTGCACTCCCCACACCCCTAGTACCTGTGTCTGTAGAGGCTTCCCCGACTTGCCGTCTGCTGGGCCAGCGATTACCTGATGAGAGGCACCTGTGGCGCTCTGAGCGCCTGCAGCTGAAGTGAGGGCTGGGTCTGACGCAAGGCACATAAGAGGAGAGCCATAAGGCGCTTTCCTTTGCTGGTGATCAGAGCTTCTTGGTTCTTGTGATCTGGCCTGTGAGTTGGAGAAAACTGTAGTTTGCTAGAATACCTTCCCTGTTCCTGTGTGAAGAGTGCTGTGTGCGGTGAATGATTGTGTTCAAGTGGGGTGTGTTTCTGTTTTCCTTCCTGTGTGCGGTTGTGCTAATCCCTCCCCGCTCCCCTCTGGGGTTCCCAGGGCCTGGGGTCCCTACCCCCTCCTCACTTGCTTCCCCTCCTGGGTCCTGTGTGGGTGTAGGATCACTATAACCGAGGGCGTGACATCCCCGATAGACCCACTGATGAATGGTGGCTGGGTCAGGTGCCTTGCAGCACACAATTGACCACACGGCGATACACCATACTGAGGGCTCTTGTACCACTAATAGTGTGTGTCTGTGAGTGGGGGGTTGTGTACTCGTGTCGGGTGCTCCCCTCCTTCATTCCTGTTTCCCCTTGCTATCCCATATTCCCCACAGTTACGAGCATCTATTCTCTCAAATGTATCCCCTCCCCGCAGCATGAGCTGGGCCCCAGGTAAGTGAGTTAGCTGAACTTACTTGGGCTATGCAGGCCATGGCCCTCAAGCTACCTGAGGTGTGTGGGCATCAGGACCACTTGGTGACAGCTGTTGCAGCCATTCCCCAGGCCACCCGTAGCCCCCACAGTAACTTCTCCCCCACCCCTCTTGCAAGGGGCTTGCCCCTGTGGGAACCTAAAGACATTAAGGTGGGTAGGTACGCAGGAGATCGGAGGCAATTCCAGGAATTCCTAGCCCTGTGTGAATTATTGTTTAGCATGAAGCCGCAGACATATAGCAATGATAGAGTGAAGGTGGCTTTTGTAATTAGTCACCTAGAAGGAATGACCTTAGCGTGGGCTACGTCTCTGCTTACAGGCAACAAGGCGGTGCTGGGGAATTATTGGGAGTTTGTGCAGGAGTTCACGTGCCTCTTCAACTACTCACGCGGGGTGGTGGACGCTGAGACTGCTATCCTGTGCTTGAAACAGGGGAAGGGGCTGCTGTTGGACTACGTAACCTGTTTCCAGCAGTTCACCTTTGACCTGTCCTGGCCAGACAAGGTATTGCGGGTACACTACCAGAAGGGGTTAAGCGAGGAGATAAAAGACCAGTTGTCCTTAACGGCGATGCCAGACTCTTGGCATACATTAGTCACCCGCACCCTGCAAATTGATGAGCGCCTGGCTGAAAGGTGCCGGGAGAGGAAGCAGGAGTGGGGACGTGCCCCTGGTGTTAGACCTGTAGGTGGAGCTAATAGCAGGGCTCACCCAGAGGAGCCAGAACGTAGGCAGTTGGGGGCATCTCGGGGACCTTTGATAGCAGAAGAGAAAGAGCGTAGGTGACAAGGATGCCTCTGTTTCTACTGCAGCGTCAGGACACTGTACCAGGGGGTGCCCCCAACCACCCCGCTACATAAGGAATCGGGAAATGCCCCGTACCAGGTGTGGACAGGGGGTCGCTCGGTAAGTTCCATGTGGAACCCCTGTTTGGTGAGCTCTGTGATGCAAACAGAGCTTCACCATTCCCATGTGTGTGTTCCACTAACCCTGTCTCTTTCCCCAACAGTTTCCGTAGTAGTGCAGGCCCTTATTGATTCAGGAGCCTTGGGAACTTCCTGGCTCAACCGTGGGCGGCACGGCACCACGTTCCTACATAATTGCAGTACAGGCCAGAACTGGTACATGCCATTGATGGTTCCCCCCCTGATATCAGGCCCTGTTATTAGGTAGACTGGGTGCTTTGGGGGACCATGTAGAAAAACTCCAATTCGATATTGTGGCCACCCCCATGCTTCCAGTAGTGTTGGTGTTGCCCTGGTTGCAGCTCCATAACCCAGCCATTGACTGGCAGAAGAAACAAGTGAGGTTTAGCAGTCCCGCATGCGTCCACTGTATTGTGCCCCGCCCCTCGGGGTGTTCCAGGGCACAGATTTTTGCAAGTGATGTTGGTTCCCACATTGTAGTGCAGGAGAGGGGGTTACCTCTGGAGTATGCCCAGTTCGCTGACTCGTTCAGTGAACTGGCAGCAGCAATTCTTCCCCTGCATTACCCCTATGATTACCCTATTGACCTTCTGCCAGATACCAAACCCCCCCATGGGCGGATCTACACCCTTTCAGAATCTGAATTACAGGTGTTGTGGGAGTATACAGAGACTAATTTTCACAATGGTTTCATTCACCACTACTCATCCCCTGCAGGTGCCCCCCTATTTTTTGTGCCAAAAAAGATGAGGGGTTAAGGCCCTGTATTGATTATCGGGGATCGAACTCTATTACCGTTAAAAATAGATACCCCTTGCCCCTCATTCCGGAGCTGTTGAACAGGCTCCAAGGTGCTCAGGTTTTCACCAAACTAGATTTATGAGGGGCATATAAGTTAGTGAGACTACAAGCAGGGAACGAGTGGAAGACAGCCTTTAGAACATGCTATGGGCATTTCAAGACCTCCGTGATGCCCTTCGGCCTGGCCAACGCTCTGGCCACCTTCCAACATTTTATGAATGATATTTTTAGGGACCTGCTGGACCTTTTTGTTATTGTTTACCTGGATGATATCCTTATATTTTCCCAAATGGAAGCAGAGCATATGACCCATGTGGGGTTGGTTTTGAAACAGCTTCGCCAGAGCCATCTATACTGCAAGTTGTCGAAATGTGTGTTCCATTTAGACTCCATTAGTTTCTTGGGGTTTATTGTTTCTGCTACAGGAATTAGTATGGATATGACTAAGGTCCAAGCTATACTGGGTGACATTAGGGCCGTTGCTGGCAGGGGTGGTCAATGTCTCCCTTAGGGAGGGGAGGGTGCCGAGCTGTCTTAAAGAGGCGGTGGTACAGCCTCTGCTAAAAAATTTTTTGTTGAGCATTGACTCCCCGGCCAGCTATCGGCCAGTCTCTAACCTCCCCTTTTTAGGGAAGGTTATTGAACGGGTGGTGACCCGGCAGTTACAGGAGCACCTGGACCAGGTCGGTTTTCTTGATCCCTCGCAGTTGGGCTTTCGCCCTGGGTTTGGCACGGAGACTGCACTTGTGGCCTTGGTTGATGACCTATGTCGTGAATTAGATCAGGGCAGATCCACAATTTTGATCTTACTGGATCTGTCAGCAGCATTTGATACCGTTGATCACGAGTTGTTGGTGATGAGGCTGCAGGACTGGGCCAGGGTGAGTGGAATTGTTCTTGAATGGTTCTGCTCATTCCTGGCAGGGAGAACTCAGTGGGTGGTTCTCGGGGAATGTACATCATCTCCCCGGAATCTCACGTGTGGAGTCCCGCAGGACTCTATTCTGTCCCCTCTCCTGTTCAACGTGTATATGCAATCTTTGGTTGAGGTCATGAGAGAGTTCGGCGTGTGATGTCATCAGTATGCCGATAATACACAACTTTACCTCTTGTTTTCGAATGACTTAGGTCCAGCAGTCTTGGTGTTCACCCGGTGCTTGGCAGCTGTGGGAGACTGGATGAGGGTGAGCTGTCTGAAGCTGAATCCTGACAAGACGGAGGTGATGCTGGTGGGGAGGCACGAGGGGGTGGTGGCTTCCGTCGTTGATGGGGTCTGCTCCTCTTTGGCCACCCAGGTTCAGAGTCTGGGGGTGCTTCTTGACCCACAGCTTTGCCTGAATTGTCAGGTGGAGGCTGTGGTGAAGGGAGCATTTCACCAACTGCATCTGGTGCGACGGCTTCGGCCGTATGTCTCGGACTCGGATCTGGCCACCATCATCCATGCTTTCATTATCTCTCAATTGGACTACTACAACGCGCTCTACATGGGGCTGCCCCCGACGACAGTCCGGAGGCTGCAACTAGTGCAGAATGTGGGGGCCCGTCTCCTGACGGGCTGCCGTGAGCACATTACACCTGTGCTCCATACTCTGCACTGGCTGCCTATTGTCTTCTGGGCCCAATTCAAGGTGCTGGTTATGACCTATAAAGCCCTAAATGGTTTGGGTCCTGGTTACCTGCCAGACCGCCTCAGATCTCAGGTTGTCTTGCGGCCCCTGTGGTTGGCTGGGGGCGCCCAGCTTGAAGTCCCCCAGGTACGCTGGGTGGCGATGGTGGAAAGGGCGTTCTCAGTGACCACACCTCGGCTGTGGAACTCCCTCCCGTTGGAGGCCCGTTTATCCCCGGACCTACCCTCTTTCTGTAGATGATATAGGACCTGGCTGTACCGCCGGGCCTTTGGGGTGGGGATTGGGTTATTTTTATTTTGAAACCGTCCTGTCCATTTTATATTTTTATATTTTGTAATATTTTAGATGTTTTTATTATTCTAGTTTTATAATTGTGTTGTACGGAGTGAGTGGGGGGTTGTGTACTCGTGTCGGGTGCACCCCTCCTTCGTTCCTGTTTCCCCTTGCTATCCCATATTCCCCGCACTTTACCTATGATGTCTCTTCCTCCTCCCTACCATACTTCCCCATGCCCACCACAGCCCCAATTGGTTTCACAGCTGTGCCAATAACTTCCCCCTGTGAAAATCCCCCCTCCTCTGGCTCCACAAGAAGCCGAGGGCATCTCTCAAACCAGACATCCCCAGAGAAAAATTGGCCAGGGAGGCAGGTAGGGAACCCCTGTGCTTATATTCCCCCTCTCACTGGGGGTCCATGGCAATCCATCCCACCCTCCTCCTCATGCTTGTACCATCACGGCACCCTCCTCCTCATGCCTGCACCCCCCCCTTCTCAATGGGGGGGGGTCATGGCACTCCATCCCACCCTCCTCCCTGTTCCTGTACCCCCCTCTCACTGGAGGGCCATGGCCCTCCATCCCACCCACCTCCTCATGTCTGTACCTCCCACCACTGGGGGGGGGCCATGACATCCTCTCCAACCCCCTCCCCATGCCTGTACCCCTCCTCTCAGTGGGGGGGCCATGGCACTCCATCCCACCCTCCTCCCCATACCTGTAACCCCCACCCCCTGGAAAGCCATGGCAGTCCCTCCCATCCCTGGAGGAGGTCGTGAGAGGGTTCGGGGAGCGATGTCACCAATATGCTGATGATACTCAGCTGTACCTCTCTTTTTCAGCTGACCCAGACCCTGCTATCTCGGTGCTATCCCAGTGTCTGGAGGCCGTGGCGGAGTGGATGCGGCAGAGCAGACTGAAGCTCAACCCCGAGAAGACGGAGGAGATTTGGTGGGGAGAGCGAGGGGGGGGTCAACCCACCTGATTGGGGGGGTTCGCCCTCCTATAGCTCAGCAGGTTCGGAGTCTGGGGGTGATACTGGACTCGGATCTCCACCTAGATCGACAGGTGGAGCTGGTGGTGAAGGTCGCCTTCCACCAGTTATATCTGGTGCGGAGGCTGCGTCCGTACGTCTCCAGGCCGGACCTGGCTTCCCTCATCCATGCCTTCGTCACCTCGAGGCTGGACTACTGCAATGCACTCTAGGTGGGGCTGCCCTTGTTCCTGGTTCGGAGGCTGCAGCTAGTGCAGAATGTGGCGGCCCGGCTCCTGTCGGGGACGGGCCGCCGGGAGCATATAACACCTGTGCTCTGGACTCTGCACTGGTTGCTAATAGCGTGCTGAGCCAGGTTCAGGGTATTGGTATTGATCTATAAGGCCCTTCATGGTCTGGGCCCCTCGTACCTCAGGGACTGCCTTGTCCTCCGCGCCCCAGAGCGACTCCTTCGGTCTGCCGGGGGTGCCTTCTTGAAGGTCCCCCGTGTTAAGTGGGGGGCCCCAATAGAGAGGGCATTCTCGGTAGCCAGGCCGCGTCTTTGCAACTCCCTCCCGGAGGAAGCTCGCCTGGCCCCAAGCCTTTTAACTTTCCGGCGGGCTTGTAAAACCTGGTTGTTCATCCAGGCCTTTGGGGAGTTTTTTTTTTAGGGTTTTTAGCTCCACCCTACCCTTATTTTTATTGTTTTGATTTATTTGTCCTAACCCTGTTTTAAATTGTGTTTTTTTTTTAAAAGAATTGTTTTATTTAATTGTTTTATTGGATTGTACGTCGCCCTGAGATGCCGTATGCATATGGGTCGACTAAGAAATGTTTAAAATAAATAAATAAATCCTCCCCCCAGCTCACCATTGCCCCTCCCACTCCACTCGGCCGAACCAGCTAAAACCAAGTAAAAGCAATTTAAAACAAAGCTACCACAACCCATCACCTCAACAGGCCCACAAAAGGCCTGTTNCCCCCCCCCCCCCCCCCCCCCCCCAGCAACGCACCTGTACACAGTACTGCTAAGTCCAATGTTCAAAAGCGGAGTCAGTTTTCTCCAAAACCGTACATTGTCTTCAACTCTACCCCTCACACATTTACACACCCCTCCAACATTCCCAGCACACAAAGAGGGATAGACGCTCTTCTGCTTCTATTGTAACCAAGCCAAGAACGTGTACCTGGGTTCTCGCATCCTCATGAATGTTGCTTCCCTTGTCTCTCCCTCTGTTCCCCCTTCCCTGTCTCCCCTCCCCCTGTCTTTAGATTGTAAGCTCTCGGCCAGGGACCGTGTCTATCTTATTTTTTGTAAAGCGCCAGGTACATTGCTGGTGCTATATAAATGCTTATAATAATAATAATATAATATAATATCTTTGGTTTTTTGAGCCACATAAAGCATCACAGAAAAGAGCAATTCTTATGTAAAGCGATGGCTCCAGAAAGCTAGAGCTTTGAGAAAAACACCTGGAGTTACAAGCCTAGCTGGTCTCATAAATCTTTCTCACTTTGGTCTCTGGGACTCCAGATAAAATTGTTGGGGTGCCAATGGTGTGTCTGGAAGGGTGTGATACCTCCCTTCTTCATGCGTCCTGGACTCTGTGGTGGAAGGGAGAAGGTCAGATGGGACTGGAAGGAAGAAGCTAATTCAGGGGGAATAAAAATCCACTTCCCAAACCCTGTGGAGCTTGTGGCGGGAATTCCTCATTAAAGGTGTTTAAGGAAATGCCTTGTAAACACTCACTGCTCCATTGAAGATGCACCCACAGGTTAGGCTACCGTATTCCCCAAGCCAATGAGAAGACAGGAGACCATATTCTGGATGATCCAAGCCTCTTGCTGCTACTTCTCCCTCTGGGAACTGTGTGAATCCTAAGGGCATACCTCCTTTGGTTACTCAGGTTTGCATCCTGCTGGTGTCGGGATACAGTCCTGTGACAGAATGATTTGGGAGCCATCTACCTTAGGAGGGAGGATGCTAAAGATGTTTCCTCCTCCTCTGGGGAATTACAATTGAGTTGGACCATCCTGAATAATCTTGGGTTTGTTTATATAAGCCTGGGTGGTTTTTGTTAGCTAGCCTTTTGTGACTATATCCTGCTACAGAAACTGAGGCAGTTGCCAGATGCGGTAGCCAAAAAGCATGGTGGTTTTTTTTGTTTTTTTTAAATGCACATGACCCTACAAGAACTGAAATAAATGTCCTGGTTCTACTTTCCGCCGATTTGTTCTGGTGTGAATCCAGAGTGAGTCCAGACTTACCCTGAGGGCAGAGCAGGGACCAACTGGCAGAGAAATCTGGATTTCCAAGATACCAATTGTCAATGAAAGTTTCAAATAAGGGAAGGAAGAAACAAAATCAGATTTCACAATAGTGAATCTGGCATCTTAGCAACGCCCTTGTAATCAACTTGTCATCTTGCTCAGAAGCCCTATTATTATTGAAACACTGAGCCTGCGGAGGAGGAAAACCTCTATGGGGCAAGCTCTTTCGCTTTGTTTTCACCTTGTTTGGTAAAAACAACAATCAGCCACACAACTTCCAAGCCAATAATTTCCAAGTTATTTTGTTATAACCTAAAGGTTGATATACAATAAAAATGTATTCATTCATTCCAAGCCAGTAAGCTTCGTTAAAGTGGGTTGAGATAGTAGACATGGACCCTTATTCATAGCATTTCTCCCATTGCCACCAGTGGGAACACAGATGGATGAAACACGCTGAGGCAGTGGTTCAAAATTATTTGGACCAAGGCATCATGGTCAGTTTTCCAAATTTCTCATGGATACACCCCCACCCCCCATACACTAGTTAAAGATTGCCATGGCTTGGTGCATGCTCATTGCAGGCTTGACATGGATGTTTTAGGTAGCAGCTTTGGTCTCTGTTGGTGCCATGGCCATCGGCTAATGACTTTTCAATAATGCCCATGACAGTCGACCCCTGCCCCTCCTCCAAACTGTGACCAAAGCCTCCTTTGCTATAGCTGTAGTCAGTTCTTCCAACCAGCTCTGGACCATTTACTATGGCCATGTATTGAAGATCACAGTCTGAGAATCACTGGGTTGAACTACACCTCAAGCAGAGCAGATGGCTTTAGTTTTTAGCCAAAATATTGTAAAGTTCCCCACATGCAAAAACTCATACATGATAGTGGGTCTAGCTTTCAGTCCTGATTTATAGTGAGTTTCCTCCATTTTTTGGAAGAATGAGAAATAAAACACTTAAATGAACAGGAATGGTGACCATGCACAACTCACTGATCAGTATGCTTATGCAGTTGTGCTCAAATTTGGCACATGTGATTTTTGAAACTGTGAGCTGTGCGCTCTACTTGGGAGATTGCAGCTGAGACCTGGCACGAGAAGTGCATTTTTAAGATGATTTGGAAGTGGGGAGGTAGGTGGAGAGCTGCATAGGGAACAGAAATTAATTTCCCCCAAGCCCTGCTAGCTAGATATTCACTGGCAAAAGCTGTTCCATTTCTACATCACTGGAAAGTTGAAGTCCAGACAGAAGAGGATAATGAATACAGACCTAAGTGGCACAAGAGAATTAGTTTTTTCCAGACATTTAAAAATGAATGTAAAGCCAAAATAAGTTTGGAGCCTCAAAATGTTGCACTTGTGTAAGCCCTACTCCTGACAATGGGATTTGCCCCAGCACAATAAGTCTTCGTGTTGATCTGACAGCCCAGGAGAGTGAGGTCCATCATTTGACCGTATTAGGGGTAGTAAAGCGGCCCTGACTTCGTTTCTCCAGTCCAGTGTGCCTCAGCTCTGCCCTGGAGTCGAGATCATTCAATTTCCAAGCCTACGTGCACTGTGGCTGCTGAGGATGTGGTGATAGCAGTTCCGGTGACATGGACAATCCCCTAGAAGCCCACTTCCTCACAGGCTGACAAAATGGCTATTGGCTAGTCAGTCACTGCATCAATCTGAATCCTTGGTAGAGTTGGGTCAAAAGTCTTGCTATGAATCTATTTCAATTAATACTGGGAACTGGAAGTCTGAAATTTTAAATTGAAAACTTCCGTTTTCATATTTGACTGGGCCTAATTCTTGGGAATTTCTGCTGCTCAGCTGCCATAATCTGTATGCAGGGGTGTCCTTAGACATGTATGATTGGCAAATGTGGCGAACACAGCTCAGAGGTTTTGGTGAGGATGTAAAAATGTGGATGTTGCTGAATATCTTATGGCAGGGGTAGAGCGGTGCTGGCCAATTTGGAGGAGCCTAAATTGCCTTTGAACAAGATTGGCAGGTCAAAGAACAACGTGAGACAGAGGATTCTGGATATTTGAGACTTTGGTGAGATACAGACCATGGAACACCTGGTGTGTTGACTCCTGGGGGAAACCTGTACTGCAGAAGACTTTGCCAGATCAAGCTACATCATGTGCTCAGCACTGGAGAGAGGAGATGAATATGGTGGAAGGACATGAAAAGAGAGACTACTCCCTCACACACTATCATGGTGGCATAGATCCCTCTGTCTCACAGCCCCCCTTGCCACATAGCGAGAACCTGTGAAGGAAACCGATGCTCCTGGCCCAGGATTACCTTGACCCACATCTAGCCTGGCCTCCCACTCCATCCTATCTAACGGCTCCCCTTTCCTATTCTTTGAGGCAGCAAGCAGAGGTGTCAAGTGGGGGCCTAGCTTTCACACTGTCGTGGGCCAGCCAAGAGGTAGGACACGCAAGATGGTCTCACCTAGCCTGACTGGGGCAACATAATAGAGTAGCTCCAGGTGTGATCATTATATCGAAAGATTGAGGGATGTTGGATTATGTTACTCTGAACGCACTGCACTACAATGGGCCCTGGGCTAGGAAGGACCAGGGTCTCTGAGTGCACCAACCCACAATGGGTCTAACACTAGGAGAGGCCCACCAAGGTCTTTGCAGAGAATGCCACATTCCTGAGATTTAGCATTCTGCCACTCCAGCCCCAACACACAAGAAATAAAGTCTGAATGATATAAGATAGCGTTTAGCATAGCGTTTAATTTATACCCCGCACTCTCTCGGAAACCGACTCGAGGCGACTCACAAAACAACAAAATACATTTCCTGGGATTTTTCCCACGCAGGGGACCCAGCACAGCAAAAATATCAGCAGTATACAATACGTTAGCAATACAAAGATCATAAATCCCCCTTGCTGACATTCTCCTTCCACCAACGCTTTAACAATCAAGCAGTTGGCCCCACAATCTAATCCTTCTGTCCCCTGCTGCCACCATGGAACATTTCACCCAACTCCACCCCTCTCTCACTGGGGGGGGTCAGCTGTACCCTCCTCTCCATCAGTAATTAACATTACCCTCCACACAATACACACATGCACAGGGTCTCTCGCCTCCGCCTCCTGACCCAGCCAAAGGACACGGCCAAAGGGCAGGCCCCTTCAACACGCGCCCCCAGCACGCGCCTCCGGCACAGCCTCTGGCCGCTTCCAATGTTAAGGGAAGCGGCCCGGAAATTGACTTGTCCAGGCCCCACCCCCACACGGGTGGGGGGGGAGGAAAAAGAATCCCGCGGCCCCCAGGTCTCACAAATGGGGCCCCCCAACCCCACAAACAGGTACCATCTTTATCCCTGAAAGGGGGGGGGGATTCCACGGTGCTGCTGCCATCTGCGCTCTCCTGGCTGGCCACCCTTCGCTCCCACACACCACCGGCAGTTCCGGGTGTGTGTGTGCTATCCTCTCAGTTTGAATTGTTGTCACTTTCCTGCTCCCAATATCCCTGCTCTCTGCCCAGGGCATTCCACAGATCCAGCAGCAGAAGTCTCTCCCTTTCTTTGAGACAACAGAACAAGTGCTTGACCTTGATAAGGCAATTGCGTAGCCTTGGAACCATCTCTGCAAAGCAGCCTCAGGTCCTGTTCTCCTTTCCTTGGTGCAACAGGGCTACCTGAGAGCCTGCTTATCCAGAAAATAAATATTGGATTTTTTATCCAGGGCTGTGTTATTTTCAGGAGCCTGTCTCTTACTTACAAGAAGTCAAGGCATTAGTTCTAGTTGCTGTGTTTGCAAGATATGATGAGCTCATTCTCTGCATAAAATGTGAACATCCAGGTATCTCCTTCCTTCAGGGTCCTCCTCTGGCAGCCTCTCAGAAAATGTGCTCTCCTTGCTGGTCAGGAGCAGACTGCCATCTTCAGATGCATGAAAATGAGATGGGAAAAGCTTTATTAAGTCGCCTCTTCTCTATTTCCCGCCTCTCACTTGTGCAGACCTGTTCTCATGGGACTTGTACTGTACAACTCAAAGCCTATGGGAGAATAGCTCCAGTTACTAGAACTCTCCCATGTGACTTTCTCACCCTTTCTCATTCCAGGCCTGGTGTGCACTGCTCTTTGCTTTGACAACACAAGATCCAATTCAGCATTCACGCCCCTCTCCCCCACCCCCTTTATCTGCAGAGATTAGAAGGGGGAATTACTGCCATTCGCTGGCTGAGATTTTTGGGTTATGAGGCCAGTTTCTCAGCCTCATTTGACATGTTATTAAAAGTCTTTAGTTCTTTTAGAATGTAATTATTTAAAGTCTAGTGACCCCCTTTTGTCATTTTAAAGCTTTCCTTTGATTTGTTTTCTTTAAGGCTACCCCAGCCAGACAGTGTTGGGCTAATGTCATGCTGTAGTTAGCAAAAGAAAATGTACAGTAGACTAGTTTTAGATGTACCAAGAGGGAGTGGGGATTGGTAGCTAGATGACTGTATGTGAGTAAAAACAGGCATGCCAACTGCTTTTGCCATAATGCTACAGATGTGGAGTCTTATCTGCTATCACCATTGCCACAGCCAGCATCGGGGCATAGCTAGGTGGGAATGGGTCCTGGTACCCCTACTGGGGCACTCCACTCCAGTGTGCATAACATTCTACAGGCATGTAGGGCCCCTAAACTCGGGAGCCCCACTGGGGCTGTACCTGCTGCACCTATTATAGCTATGCACTGGCAAACATCATTACAATTTACTAAATGGCATATGTGAGATCAGTTCTGTAGTGGAAACACAGACAGGACAAAATTCATATGCACAGGTGAACTAGGTGTGTGCGTGTCTAGGATGCAAGGCTATGGCGGAGCCCAAAACACAACACCCTGTGTTGCACTGGGAATCCAGGACAACAGCTCGTAGCAATATCCGGGCAATCCGCACCTGGAAATGACCTCCATTCCTCCTGGCCTAGTGCCTGAGAGAGAGTGTGCATCCCTGTGCGTGTGAGGGGATGGGGCTTAAGTCCCTCTTTGGCAGAAAAAAATGTTGGGAGGTCTGAAAAAGGCCAAAAAAAGAGGGGTGGAGGGGTGAACATGCACACTCGCTGCAGGGAAGCCATTAGTTCATATTGCTCCACCCACCTTCCTGGTCTTCACCCATCCCCCACCCAATCCGTAAGTCACAGGGCCACCGAAGGGGACAGGAAGTGATTACCTGGCCTCTGCGGCTGCTGGAGCAGTCGCCGCAGTGGCAGGATCCCAGCGGGGTCTGGATCTCTTCCTGCAAGCACTGCAGGGGAGTGAGGAGCATATAGAAATCAACCACTGCCATTTGCACCATTTTGCCCTGCCCCCCACACCATGCCGCCATGTTGCCACCCCCAACTCGCCAGTCCGTCATGTTGTGCCTCCCCACTCCCATGCATACTATTCCCATCCTCTGGCCCTGTGTCCCGGTGCTTTTCCGGCTTCTCCTTTGTGGTCTCATGGCCACCTGTCAAGACAGTAAACAATGGAAAAGATAATGAAATAACAGAAACATTTATCATGCAGCTGTATAAACACAACTGCCCCCCGCCCCCACCAGTGCATTAACTTACTGTTCTCCTCTGCCTCCACTGCCTCCTTTACAAAGGTGGCATCTGGGTCCTCCGTGTTCTCAACCAGAACCTTGGGTGGCTCCTGGCTCTTGAGAAGGAGGATGTACACCATGAGAGTCACGGTGTCTGTGTTGACTTGAGCTGGCTCTGGTGTGGCAGGGAGGGATGTCCTCTGGCAGTCAAGGCTTCTGTGGGGGTGAGTGCATTAGCTGTAGGAGCGGGAGTGGTTTGTTTATTTATTTATTTTAAAAAAATATCTCGCCCCTCCTGCCTCAGGCAGCTTGGGGCGGCTCACATCATACAAAATATAAAAACACTTAAAACAACTTTAAAAGGAGGTACCAATACCCACCCCACCCAAACCCATCTCCCTCGCCAAACGCTTGGCAGAACAGTCAGGTCTCACAACTTCATCGAAATGAGGAGAGGTCAGGGGCCAGCCGGGCCCCCAACGGCAGGGAATTCCACAGCCGTGGTGCGATCACCAAGAACGCCCTCTCCTGTGTGGCCCCCCAGAAGACTCGTGGGACCTCGAGCAAGGCACCCCCGGACAACCGCAGGGGCCAATCCAAAGTCTGGGATGTGAGGAGGTCCCACAGATATGCAGGGCCTAGGCCATTTAGGGCTTTATAGGCCAATACCAACACCTTGAATCAGACCCAGAAAACCACTGGCAGCCAGTGCAGAGAACGGAGCACCGGTGTAATGTGCTCCTGGCAGCCCAGCTCTACCAAAAGCCGGGCCGCCGCATTCTGCACCAGCTGCAACTTCCAAGCCGTCACCATGGGTAGCCCCACGTAGAGCGTGTCACAATAGTCCAACCTGGAGGTGATGAAAGCATGGATGCCGGTGGCCAGGTCAGAGTCTGAGACATGCGGCCAAAGCTGTCACACCAGGTGTAGTTGGCGAAAAGCACTCCTCGCCACAGCCTCCATCTGGATATCCAGGCGGAGCTGCACATCGAGGAGCACCTCCAGACTTTGAACCTGGGAAACCAACAGAGGACAGACCCCGTCAATGATGGGGGCCGCCATCTCCATCGGCTTACCCACCAACATCACCTCTGTCTTGTCAGGTTGTAGTGAAAGCAGCAAAAGCAAGAACAGAGTGATGACGGCCTTGGTCTATTCCTTGGTCCGGGGAATGCACTGCAGCATTGGCAGGTGGATCTGTAGGAAATGAGCGCCTGAGGTTGGACAGTGGAGGTATCAGTGCTGGTTGTTGCCTGGCTGTCAGTGTTAGCCATGGTCCTGGTGATGGTAATCCTCTGCAACTTGATCTGGAGAATGCAGCAGCTGGGAAAGAGCATCAGGCACGGACTGCCAACTAGGACGAGCAAAGAGAACACATATTTTAAAATGTTGTGGTGGGCTTTTAAGGCAGACGTTACATACACGGCAGTAAGTGCAAGAGGGGCCAGAGGTGGTTGCTGCTCAGAACGCTCTAGGGTTTTTGCCTGGAACTCTATGGTGCTGGCAGACCTGTACATGAGGAGGCTGCACACAACCTAATTGATGGGACGCAGACATGTAGGTGCACATTAGCCCGCATGGTGGACTCTGCATTCCCTGGGACTCCACCATGAGTGGGGGCTGCATGTCCGTGGGTGGTGGCCATGTGGTGGGTGGGGACGAACACCTAATAAACTGGTGGGTGGAAATCTCGTTTGTAAACGCCCATAGATTTACATTTTCTGTGCATGGAATGTTTCAACCTACTTCCTTTTAATTTTCAAATGTTGGCAGGTGGGCAGAGCTGGCCTTGCCACAGGAGAACCCTGGGTGAACCCTCTACCTCCAGGGCAGGGTCCAGGGCCCCTACTCTCTACCAGTGAGGACCCAAACATCACCACCTCTAGAGCCCTATGGAGGATGTTCTGAGGGGGCGGGGCCATGAGCAGAGGCCACCAGGGGTCCAGCATTCTGTCTTTGCCCTGAGACCTGCAAATGATAAGGCTGGCGCTGCAGGTAGAGATGTGGTTCTTGCCCCATGCTTTACAAAACAGGGTGTGGCTAGGTTGGAATGGGCCCTGGTGCAGAAGATGGAATGACGTCTCCTGCTTCCTCTCCCAGTGGTGTGGAACACAACTGCACCAGGGAGTCTGGGGCTGTCAGGTTAATGGGCCCCAGTTCAGCTGCTCTGCCTGCCCCTATTATAGCTACCATAGCCAAACCCTGCAAGTGGATCCAGTACTTCAGTGGACCTCTGTATGGCGGAATGGTCTGCCCCTGGGCACAGCCAGATGCAGGATTGGTGATTTACAAGGTAAACAACACAAGCACTCCAGGACTGTATTGCTCTGGCTGATCAGTGTGGGAGATTTCCACAGAGCATTACATTTCTTCCCCACAAACCCACTGAATCAGTCCTAGCATTCCCTGGTTGCCAGGTTCTTAAAATCTCCAAGCAACTAATTGGCTGCAGTTCTGAAACCACTTATTCTGGAGTGCAGTGATTGTCACCAGCAGAAGATTGTAGCTACAGGTTGAAGTAACAATATTCTCCTAAACAACAGCATTCTGTTTCCATGCAATTACTACCCCTACCCACTAGAAATATAGTCCCTCTGCAAAATTGTTTTTAGAATTTATTTCTTAGGTTTTTATTTTCCACGAGGTACTAGGAGGCTTTTAAAAATAAAATAAAATGAAGTAAAATAAATATATACTTCCTGCCATGGCAAGAGTATGAAATAATAATGCTTGCTAATAAAACCCAAATGGGATTTCCATTTAAATGTTTGCTTGAATAAATCCCACAGTTTAAAGGAACCAAAATAGCATTTCCCATAAACATTTAATTTTGTTTCTTGTTCTTCTTCTATACAAAGGTTTTCCTTCATGTAATTTACAAAGTCATTTTTCCTGAATTCGACATGGTGACTGTGATGTGAAATGAATTATGTTCTCTGGTCTGCAGGGTGGTGGAAGGGAGAAATAAATAAGTTTTGCCTTGGAACCTCATAATTCAAAATTGTAGCCAGCCAACTGGGCTACTTTGAAACAGTAAACATTTTTAATAGAACATTGAAGGAAAGAACTGATCTTTTTTTATAAAAAAATAAATAGATATGGTAAATGGTAAAGTAATGGAACACTTTTCTGTAGGGCTGAAACCTGATTCTCCGTTCTCAGTTCCTCAACAAGAAGGCTGGATTCTCGTGAAGAAAAACAAGAATCTTAAAAATCAAAATACGAGGGAGGGAGGAGGCAGGGATATAGTGGGAAACAGCTTATCAGGTGAAGAGAACCTTTGTGTTACTGTGAACCCAGTTCTTTTGATATGAGTACTCCCTTCACCTGATAAGCCGTATCCCCAAACCATATGTTTGCCATCTCTGTGTGTTTAGCACTACCTATTGTTTCTTAGTTTGTCTCTTACACCAATATATAATTTTACAGCTGTTTTTAAATGTCTGACACTGGCACAGCTCCCTCTCTCTTTACCCGCCCCCCACCTGCTACCCTGTCCTATCCACTCATACCCGTTCTATGCCCCCTCATATAGACCTGCCCTACATTTGCTCAGTTTATATTTCTACTGGCTATGTTACATGCCTGAGGAAGGGCTCTGTGTGGCCCAAAAGCTTGCTTATTCCCACCATCAGTTGGTTCAATATAAGATATAATTCATACCACTTTGTCTCAGCATTAAAAAGAGGAGAAAGGATGGGGGGACTGTGGGAGGGTCCCCAAAGATGGAGAAAAATGGAGAAGCTGAGGAGGAGCCCTTAGTGGTTCAGTGTAATTTCTCCCCATGTACCTCAAATGAGTTATAAATCCCTTCCCAGGAGTGGGAGTGACTAAAGGAGGAGAAGGTATCTACTTTAGACTGCCAGGGAGCAGTCCAGGGGGCTGTAGGGATGGTAAAACGGGTTGGGGTTCACCAGTTTATCCAGGGAACAGGTGAAGGGGAGCTGGGAGGGAAGGGGGTCTGTAGCAAGAAGAATGCAAAGGTAGGGGAGGGTCGGTATGGGGTGGGAGGAAGAGATCAAGATCAGCAAAGAAAATAAATGCTGAAGAAATGGTTGTTGGGCAAAATGTGAAGGAAGGAGGGTATATAAAAACAAAACATTCAGGGCACAGAATTTAAAAGCTGGCGGTGTATTGGCAGTAGAATCAGGATACTGCAAATCAGACGATAAAAACAGGAAAATCAACACGTGAAATTTCAGGACCATTTTGTGCACAAGGGGAACCTTATATAAATTGCTTTTCTTGACGTACAAATGCAACGGATGTGTTGGGTCAGGCTGGGGGACATCTTTATTTCTAAGAAAAGGGAATCTTGGAGCAAAAGCAAAACACGTACTCATGGGTGAGCCTATCACAGGCCGTTTTTACACAGACCCCCCCCCCCCCCCGCTGGGTGTGTGTGCAGGTGTGTGATGCGGTGTGTGTATGTGTACACGCCAGGGTGGTGGTGGCTGGGTGTTAGTCTGTGAACAGCACGGGTGGTGGGTGGGGATGTGTGTACACTTCTTACACACACCCATCTCCACCTATCACCCACCCACGGAGCCATCTGACAAAACAGAGAGGGGTGTGTGTCCGTGAGAAAGGAAAATAAGAAAAATCTCAATTATAAAATCTCAATTTATAAGAAAAATGTCAATTATTTTCTTATAAACTTGTTTAGACCTCTGTGTTTATGGCCGTTTTTACATGGACGCCCCTGCTGGGTGTGCGGGCGCATCCATGTAAATGCTGCGGTGGTGGATGGGGGGATGGGTGTGCACCTGTTGGAACACCATGGGTGGTGTGTGTGCACGCTCCACGCAACACCCACCTCCACCCATCACCCACCCATGGAGCCATCCAACTACTGGAAGAGGCTCCATGGGTCTTTTTGCACAGACGGCGGTGGGTGAAGGTGGGTGGGTGTTTACACAGACACCCATCTCCACCCACCATGGGAACGAGCGCACACCCACCTCCACCCACCATGGCCACATACCCATCCCCCTACCCACTGCAGTCTGTTTAAAAGCGGCCACAATTTCAGCACTTGTTCCTGAGCCCTGCGTTAAAAACATATAAAGATATGTGCAAAAAATATGGGCCCTTTTCACACAGAGACTCTATTTGAATGGTCCGCGCCCGTAGACTGATGGAACCGGAGTGGTTCCAAGAGGTTTTGGGGGATATACCCTCTGATTTGGATGGCTGTCCTATCAATGGCCTCGTCGAGCTGTAGAACGTCTTGCTGAGGGGCCATTGATCGTATAGCTCCGAGGTGTCTGCTTCCCAGGCGGCAGCACCGCAGGCCTCCCTGGTTTTCGGAGGGGATGCGGGTGCTGAAGCAGGAGGGAAGGCGGTTGGAGCCACGGTGGCATCGTTCACGTGCTGAAGCCGACAGGCTGTGGCACAGAGTGAGTTTACGAGCCTATGCCGTTGCTATGTGAACAACAAAGAAAGAGTTCTTTGCTGCCCTTATAGCGTCCACTAAATCCCGTCCAGCGGAGCTGTTCCAGGTGGTGTTGTGAACTGGACCCTTGCCTGTCCTGACTGGTTAAAGCCTGCCGGGAGACGATGGGGCCATTGCTGGTGGGAGTGGTCAATGCCTCCCTTAGGGAGGGCAGGGTGCCGGGCTGCCTTAAAAATGTGGTAGTGTGACCCCTGCTCAAGAAACCATCGTTTGATGTTGACTCCCTTGCCAGTTATCGGCCGTCTCTAACCTTCCCTTTTTAGGGAAGGTTATTGAGCAGGTGGTGGCTTGGCAGTTGCAGGAGCATCTGGATCATGTCGGTTTTCTCGATCCCTCACAGTTGAGGTTTCGCCTGGGATATGGTACCGAGACCGCGCTTGTGGCATTGGTTGAGGATCTTCGCCGAAAATTAAACCAGGGCCATTTAGCCCTGTTGATTCTATTAGACCTGTCGGTGGCGTTTGATACCGTTGATCATGAGATGTTGGTGACGTGACTGTGGGACTGTGCAGGGGTGGGTCGTACGGTTCTTGACTGGTTTTGCTCCTTCCTGGCTGGAAGAACTCAGCGACCGGTACTTGGTGATTATTTTTCATCACACCAAGACCTCTCGTGTGGAGTCCCGCAGGGTTCTGTTTTGTCTCCTCTCCTGTTCAACGTGTATATGCAGCTGCTTGGCGAGGTGGTCAGGAGGTTTGGCGTGCGGTGTCATCAATATGCTGATGACACCCAGCTCTACCTCTCTTTTTCATCAGACCCAGTCCCAGCAGTCTCGGTGCTTAATGGGTGCCTTTAAGCTGTGGGGGACTGGATGAGGGCAGGGCCGGTCTTTCCGTGGGGCGGCTAGGGGCAGCTGCCCAGGGCCCCGCCCCTTAGGGGGCCCCGTGATTGGGCTGTGTTTTTTGGGGGGGGGGCTGTGTTTTTTTAAAAATTAATTTTGGGGGGACTGCAGCCTTCACCTTCGGGCAGCATGTATGCCTGTTGGAGGAGCTGTCGCGCACCACGGTGCAGGACCCTGCCGCTGCCACCACTTGACCCACCCACCACGCTGCTCCCCCGGAGACCTCCCTTTCCTTCCCGCAGCACTGGGCCCCACATTTTCACCAGCCACTCTGGCCGCCGGCCTGGGCTCCACCTCCTTGCTCCCTCATGTGATGTCCCCCCTCCCTTCACGGGAAGTTGCTTTATGCAGCTTCCTGGTGTGGGATTCGGAACACTTTGCTGTTGGTGGGGGTCATGCTGCGGGCGGTTCCGGACCGGCTCTATTGGTGGTGCCGGCGGCGGAGCAGAGTCAGGCAGGTGGATGAGGAGCCGGGCCCGGGCCCAGTGGCGGTATGGAGCAGCAGCCAGCGGTAGCAGTGGGGAATCTGGAGGAGGCGGGAGTGGCCGAGAAGAGAGGTGCTGGCGGACCTGTCTGTGGCGGCTGGAGTCGGGATGGGACCGGAGGAGGCAGTGTAGTGTGTGTGTGTGTGTGTGTGTGTGTGTCTGTGTGTGTGTGTGTGTGTATGAGTGAGAGAGGTGAGAGCATGTGTGTGAGTATGAATGGGGATTGGGGATGTGTGAGAGAGATGAAAGCATAAGCGTGTGTGTAAGCTTGAACGGGTGTGTGTGTGTGAAAGAGAGAGAGAGGTGAGAGCATGTGTGAGTGTGAATGGGGATTGAGAGGTGTGTGTAAGAGATGAAAGCATGTGTGTAAGCTTGAATGGGTGTGTGTGTGTGTGTGTGTGTGTGTGAGGGAGAGAGAGATATGAAAGCATGTGTGTAAGCTTGAATGGGTGTGTGTGTGTGTGTGTGTGAGAGGGAGAGAGAGATATGAAAGCATGTGTGACTGTAAGCTTGAATGGGTGTGTGTGGGTGGGTGGGTGTGAGAGAGAGAGAGGTGAGAGCATGTGGGTTTGGTGTGTGTGTGTGTGAGAGAGATGAAAGTGTGTGTGACAGTGTAAGCTTGAATGGGTGTGTGTGTGTGAAAGAGAGAGGTGAGGGCATGTGTGTGAGTATGAATGGGGATTGAAGGGTGTGTGTGAGAGATGAAAGCATGTGTGTAAGCTTGAATGGGTGTGTGTGTGTGTGAGAGAGAGATGAAAGCATGTGTGACAGTGTAAGCTTGAATGTGTGTGTGTGAAAGAGAGAGGTGAGAGCATGTGTGAGTGTGAATGGG
>QEPC01013938.1:402241-436211 GCA_003113815.1 Sphenodon punctatus
GGGGGTGCTGTGGTCGTGGGGGAGTTGTTTCGTGTTTGATACGTTTAACTGGATTTTTAGTGCTTTGGTGCTTGAGACCCTTAAATCCAAGAACTGGAAAGGGGTGACACTGACAAAGTCTTGCTGAGAGCTGTGTTTGGCTGCTCTGGGCCTGAGGTTCAGTTCCCCATCCCTGCTTTCATGGGGGGTGCTGTGTCCGTGTGGGGGTTATTTGATTTATGTTTGATCAGCTGGATCTATGTTTGAACTCCTGTGTTGGGAGTGTAATAGGAATATGCTCCAGAGAAGGAGGGTTCAGGCCATGGATAATCTGTCCCTATTCGTTGTGTGCCTGCCCTCCTGTGTTTTAAATAAGAGTCTTTGCCTTTTAATCAGATCTGTGTCCTGGGCTCCCTTTCATCTAAACCAGATTTAAATTTTTTTTGGAGCACATTGTATTGATATGTTTAAAATAACTTATATGACAATTCTCTAATTGTCAAAGGGAAGTGGGTGGGGCCTTGGAAAATAGGAGGGGGCACAGGAAAGTGGGAGGAGCCATGGGAGAGTGGGAAGGCTGTGGAAAGTGCGTGGAGCTGAGGGGGCCCCGCATTTTGTGTTCGCCCAGGGCCCCGCAATTTCTAAGGCCGGCCCTGGATGAGGACAAGCCGACTCAGGCTGAATCCTGACAAGACAGTGGTGATGCTGGTGGATAAGGCAGTGGGGGTGACAGCCCCCATCATTGATGGGGTCTGCCCTTCGCTGGTTCCCCAGGTACGGACTCTGGGGATGCTCCTTGACTCGCATCTCCGCTTGGATGCTCAGGTGGAGGTTGTGGCAAGGAGTGCCTTCCGTCGATTACATCTGGTGTGTCGGCTTCGGCCGTATGTTTCAGACTCTGACCTGGCCACTGTCATCCATACCTTCATCACCTCTGGGCTTGACTACTGTAATGCGCTCTATGTGGGGCTACCTTTGGTGACAGTACGGAGACTGCAGCTGGTACAGAACGCGGCGGCCCGTCTCCTGGTGGTCTCCTAGGCCACTGGAAACATATTACACTAGTTCTTTTGTCTCTGCACTGGCTGCCTGTAGTCTTCCGGGCCCGATTCAAGGCATTACTGCCCACCTATAAAGCCCTAAACAGCTTCAGTCCAACCTATTTGCAGGACCGCCTCACCCCCGGGTTCTGGATTGGCCTCTGCCGTCATCGGGGGGTGCTTTCCTGGAGGTCCCCCAAGTCTGCCGGGCAGTCGCAATGGAGAGGGCCTTCTCGGTGGCCACCCCATGGCTGTCGAACTCCCTGCCAGGCCCATTTGGCCCTGGATCTCCCCTCGTTTCGATGCTGTTGTAAGACATGGCTGTTCCGCCTGGTTTTGGGGGGAGGATGGGTAAGGTGGGGGGAATGGGTTAGGGTGGTGGGTGGTTAGGGATTTTTACTCCTCCCTTTGTTGTTGTTTTAATGTTTTTTAATATTTGATGTTATGCGCCGCCCAGAGCTGCCTGTGGCAGGATGGGCTGGTTAGAAATTTGTAAATAAATAAAAAATTAAAATAAACACTGGTAAAATGGGTGCTACATTTTATTATCCATGTTGCAGGGCTGCAGGTGTGCGCTATGGGTGCCCTGCAACAGGGATAATAAAATGTAACACCCATTTTATCTGTGTTAGTGTCTGTGTGAAAAGGGCCATAAATGAAATAAAGCTTCCATACTTCCAATACTTACAAGTCAAACACTTTATAGAGATCTAGATACGAGGCAGCTCTGTCTACACCTCTAATGACATTTGAGGAACCGACCCAGTTGCAAGCCAAAACAAAAGGCTTAACTTCCAAGATAAGCCGTTTTTACATGGATCCCACCCCCCGCTGAGTGTGCAGGAGAGTGTTCAATGCAGGGGGGGGGGGGCCCTCTGTGTAAATGCTGCAGCGGTGGGTGAGGGAATGGGTGTTTGTCCATGCGAATAGCACGGGCGGTGAGTGGGAGTGTGTGTGCGCTCCCGACACACACACACCTCCACCTATCACCCACCCCCAGAGCCATCTGGCAAATCGGAGGAGGCTCATTGGGTGGAGGTGGGTGTGTGCCCATGAAAATGGGTGCACACCCACCTCCACCCACTGCGGCAGTACACCTATCCCTCCACCCACGGCTGTCCGTGTAAAAAGGGCCATAGGCCCTTTTCACACACACACTCTAACATGGATAAAATGGGTGTTAAATTTCATTATACATGTTTCAGGGCACCCATAGAGCACACATGCAGCCCTGAAACATGTATAATAAAATGTAGCACCCATTTTATCAGTGTTAGAGTGTCTGTGTGTAAAGGGCCATAGATACACTTTTGATTTCAAAAGATGCTGACGAAAAAACAGCCCAAATGAAAAGATGGGAGAAGGATTTGGAAACAAATTGATTTAGACGAATGGGTCTCAATATGGGAAAGATGATACAGTTCATCAATTTGTGTAGCCCACAAAGAAAACGTTTACAAGATATTATACAGTTGGCATCTGACCCAAGACAAAATTCAACACATTTATGTAACAGGGGAGGCACTCTGTTGGAGGGACTGTGGTGAAAGGGGAACATATCTACACATGTGATGACAGTGTCCTGAAATTAGTCAGTTTGGGGGTGAAATTATCAAAGAAATTCAGTGTATCACAGGTTCCCAAAATCCCCAAAGACCCTTTGACATGTCTGCTTAATGCAAAGGACCTGCAATTTGAATGCAATGAAAAATGAATTTCCTTTTTACTGTTAGCATCCAGACTGTGAAAGGGCAAACCCTCCTCCTCTAGAGCTCGGATAGATATAGTAAAATATGGAACATTTTGGTCATGGAAAAACTGTCCCATCAAGTGCGTACCCAAGAAAAATGGGGAAAAAACCCCGACACATATCTGGAGATTTGGGCTCCATTTCTATCATATTCACAGGAGAAAGGCTCCCCAGTCAATAAGTCAGAATCTCTGGCCAAGTTTTTGTAATACTGAAAAGAAACAAGAATAGATGTAACACTGATAATGTATGTGATGGTCAACACAAGGAATGGGGGTGGGGAAATGATTAGCTATGTATCCTGAGAAAGCATTGTGTTATGTATAAGATATATAATCTTTGTTGATATATTTCTGTTATGTGCCTTAATAAAAATAAAAAAGAAAATACACCCCCTTAACTCTGTCCTATTACTCTGCGCAGCTCCGCCTGGATCTCCAGGTGGAGGCTGTGGCGAGGAATGCTTTCCGCCAGTTCATCTAGTGCAACAGCTTCGGCCATTTGTTTTGGATTCTGACCTGGCCACAGTCATCCATGCTTTCATCACTTCTCGATTAGACTACTGTAACGCACTCTACACAGGGCTACCCATGGTGACGGCTCGGAAATTGCAGCTGGTTCAGAATGCGGAGGCCCATCTCCTAGTGGGATTGGGCCGCTGGGAGCATATTACACTAGTGCTCCGCTCTCTGCACTGGCTGCCGGTGGTTTTCCAGGCTCAATTCAAGGTGTTGGTTTTAACCTATAAAGCCCTAAACGGCCTGGGCCCTGCTTACCTGCAAGACTGCCTCACTCCCCATGTCCTGGATCGGCCCCTGCGGTTGTCCGGAGATGCCCTGCTCGAGGTCCCCCGAGTTTCTCATGTGGTTACGCAGGGGAGGGCATTCTCGGTGGCCGCACCATGTCTGTGGAACTCCCTTCCGGTGGAGGCCTGGCTGGCCCCGGACCTTCCCTCCTTTTGGAGAAGTTGCAAGACCAGGCTGTTCCACCAGGTGTTTGGCGGGGGAGAGGGGATGATGGGTGGGGGTTGTTTCTCTGTTTCCTCCTTTTTATGATTTAATTGTTTTAATTGTTTTTTATTGTTGTAAGCCGCTCCGAGCTGCCTGTGGCAGGAGGGGCGGGGTAATAAGTTTTAAAAATAAATAAAATAAATAAATAATATCATGGTATTGAATTTTAAATGTAATGAATTATCACAGTATGTTTATTAAGTAATAAATTACTTGTACACAGTTCTCTACCTTTTACTATATGTGAACTTCTCACTTCTCTACACCTTAGCAAATTTTCCATTCTTTATCACTTCAAATACTAGGTATCTGTGTCTAAATATCTTCCAACTTTTAACTTTCTTTGATTTCGCCATAGAGCAGTAAATACACAAAGTAACGAAACAAATAATAAATTGGAAAAAAGCAGGACATGTTCACTCGGTTTGTTGAAAGTCTGCATACGATAATGTTAGCTCACATATAATAAATGTTATTATACATATTACTAATTATTGCTTGCCCTTGCTGCGTCTGGATTGTCAGGTGGCGGCAGTGGCCAGGAGCACTTTTCATCAACTCCATCTGGTGAGGAGGCTGTGGCCTTTTCTTTCTGATTCAGATCTGACCACTTTCATCCATGCTTTCATCACCTCAAGGCTGGATTACTGCAATGTGCTCTACGTGGGGCTGCCCTTGATGTCTGTTCGGAAGCTGCAGATGGTGGAGAATGTGGTGGCTCGACTCCTTTGAAGGATGAGTTGCCGGGAGCACTTTACACTGGTGTTCCGAAGTGTGCGCTGGCTGCCTATAGTTTTCCGGGCACAATTCAAGGTGCTGGTTTTGACCTTTAAAGCCCTAAATGGTCTAGGTCCCACATATCTGAAAGATTGCCTCTCCTACCATGTCCCTTCGCAGCCACTATGGTCGACTGGGGTTGCCCTCCTGCGGGTTCTGTCTGTTACTCTTGTCCATGGGGTGGGGCTGCACGGGAGGGCGTTCTCGGATGCTGTCCCAATTTTATGAAACTCCTTTCCCCAGGAGGTTCGCTTGAGCTCAAACCTGGGCATCTTCTGGAGGTGATGCAAAACTTTTTTTTTATCTGTAAGAGCATTTGACAGGCAGAGATAAATAGGGCTTGATTGGGTTTCTGGGTAGGGTTGCAGGAGACAGTGGGAGTTTGAGGGTAGGGATGGGCATTTTTACTGTATGAATTTTATTGTGTTTTATGGATTGTAAGTTGCCCTGAGCCTTGTGGGAAGGGAGGCATATAAATTTGAATAAATAAACAATAAATTATTATATAGTATAATAATAATAATAATTAATAATACACATATAATAATTGTATCATCTCCAACATTACATAATTTTAAATAAAAGGGCAGTTAAGGAGGTGTATTAATTCTGATTTTATGCAAGTCAATTTAGACAATGAAGCTTTAACAATTCATTCCTATACTGAATGTTTTTAGACAGAGGTTATTGAGAATTATCCTTCCCTTAATGTTTTTTTTTGTTTTAATGGAAAGGTTTTCTTGGTTAAGTAAATTTTCCTGGTTTTTGAGATGTAATAGGATGTTCCAGCTTTTCTATGCCCTCCCCCGCCAACCCCACAATGGCCCTTTTCACACAGACACTTTAACACTGATAAAATGGGTGTTACATTTTATTATACATGTTGCTGGGCTGCAGGTGTGCTCTATGGGTGCCCTGCAGCATGTATAATAAAATGTAACACCCATTTTATCAGTGTTAGAGTGTCTGTGTGAAAAGGGCCTATGTCATGCGCCCTGCCAGCCTTCATGGTTGTGGAACCACGGTCACCTTCCTGCAACCCTCAAGAACCAGATATAAAGACAAAGAACCACATATGCTATAAGTTAGAGTATATCTGGTTCTTTGTCTCTGCAGTAATTAGTCTATAACACAAAATCTAAGGGAATTAATTGGAACTAGATATACAATATAATACAAAATCTAATGGAAACATTATTTCAATGTTTCACAAGAAGCAGCTATACAGTGTTTCTCAATTCAAGGTCCAGATACAGGCCCATTTCACATGAGATGCCCCCACCCATCTCCACGCATTTCGCTGCATGGAGATGCGTGGATACATCCATGTGAATGCTGCGGGGGATGGGTGGGGATGTTTGTGCTACACCCATCTCCACCCATCACCCACCTATGAAGCAATGGGCTCCAATGCTCAATGTTCTGTGGATGGAGATGGGTGGAAGTGGGTGGAGATGGGTGTGCGCCCGTGGGAATGGGAGCACACCCACCCCACCCACCATGGCTGCACACCCATCCCCCCACCCACTGCGGTCCGTTTAAAAAGGGCCCATGTTTGTGTTCCAACTCAGACAGTTCTTTAATTGGATTTTTCTCCTCAAGAATTCTCATCTTTTTAAGTTTTTAAGCTGAGGCCATGTATAGTGGAGGTATGCAAAGTCTGAAAAGGTACAAAAGGTTGCATACCTTCTCCATGTATAGTATAAAATACTCTGTACTTTTTAAAAAAAAGCCTTTTACCTACCACATACAAATAAGTTAGCTTAAATGTAGTGAAGTAAAACAAACCCAGTGGGATTGACCAGTGGCTTGTACAAACAATTAACATCTCAGTGAATTGTGTCCCCTGAATATCGGGGAATAGCTCCTAGGAGGAACTCAATTCCCAGCTAAAGCCCCTCAGATTGTCTGTGCTGAATTGGGAGCCAACAGATCTTGGAAGGCAGCCCATGTGAAATTTACCAGTACTAATTAACTTAACTTTAAAATAACTTAATAAATCTGCTTCAAATTGTGCATGTATCACCCTACCCCCTAGAAGAACACACAGTGAAATTTTCAGAAGGAAAGCTCAACCTATTTATTTGTAAAAGCATTTTTAAGTTTCTGTGCTTATAATCGACGAGTATCCTGCCTTTAACTATAGAGCGTTTCTCCAAGCTCTATAATATTTTGAAATTGTTTTTTCCTTGAACAACAGATTTCACTGGAAGGGTCCGACTCATTGTAACCAGGGGAAACATGCAGTTCTCCTTCAGCAGGTAAACAAATATGGGCGAGAGCAAGCGCTTCCCCTCTGTGGGGTCCACAGGAACTCTGCTTCTTAAAGATTAGCCCGGGTTCTCTCCTCTGACTTCTTTTTATAAACAAATCATATTGGCCAAAGGCCAAAGTAAATATTGCTGTACAATATGGGTGCAACAATAGCCAGTTACACCCTGCACCACAGGGGCCCAAACAGCCATGAGAAGCAGACCTCACCTACCTTTCCTTTTACCGTAATTGAACAAAGAGTTCAACCTATGCTGCTTTTGAGGAGTCAAGCTGAGTGCCTGGATATGAACAATTTCATACCTCCCAACAGCCCCTGTTTAGGAGGGACCATCCCTCTTTGGGAGCTGAATTGCACTGTCCCTCTTTCATAGGTAAAAGTCCCCTTTCAAGGGAGAGAGATAAAAATTTCAGTATTAAGTCTCAGGCACCTCTTTCCTGGTTGCCTCTAAGGGAAAAAGACTTGAGAGAGCAATGGGGAGATGTTGAAATGACAAGATATGAAGTGGAATCAGAAGCAGGAGAGCCTCTGCCCCTCTTTATACACTTGGGAGAGGGGTGTGTGCATGGAAGCTTGTGAGGTGGTGGACCTTATTGGCCAAGAGGACAGGGCTTGTTACTCTTTGGCCGCTTGAAATGTTGGGAGGGATGGAATTCCAGTTGGGCTCAGAGGCAGGCATACTGTTTGGTGCTGGTTGTAGATGGTTTCAGGATCAAACCCTAAAACTGGAGTTTGTAGCTATCTTGTGTCAGAATTCGTAAGACTTGAAGCAGCATCTCTGGCTTTCCAGGCACTGCTAGTTCTGTGTTGCAGCAGACAGTAGGGGTGTGCAATTTGTGTTAAAATGAACATGAATTTTGTAAAAAAAATGCCTCTTTTGAGAGAATCCAAAATGTGGACATGCTGCCCCCAGATTTTGGATTCTCAGAGACCCTCAGTCCTGCCCACTTCTCAGCATTTACATGCATGCACCCCAAGGTAGCTCTGCCTGCTCCCCTGCACTTGCTTGCACAAGTGCATTCTTACATGCATGTATGAGTGCCAGGAAGCCAGGGCTACCACACACATGCCAGGGGCCTGGCTAAGCTTTTGCGTTTGTGCATGAGCAATGGAGCTAGCTGGATCATTGGCACTTGCACGCATGCGCAGGAGCTTGTGCCAGCTGGAGGCTGGATGGGCAGTACTTTCCCGTATGTGGGATGGTCCAGCGCACACAAGGTAATGGCTGCAGGGGAAGGAAGGAATTGGGGAGGGAGGGAGAAGAAAGGGGTCATCTTCTATTGGCTGGGATGGGTGCAGTGTGCAAAGCAATGGTCTACCCCCTGCTCGAGAGCTTACAATAAGGACGGGGAGGGGAGACAGGGGAGGGGAAAACAGAGGGAGAGACAAGGGATGCGAATCATGCGACATTCACGAGACTGCGAGAACTCAGGTACCCGTTCTTAGCTTGGTTACAGTAAATTGCAGATAACAGGTGGGGGATAATCCTGGGTGGGGATGCTTAGCAGGAGTTCGGAAGGGCGGAGTGGAAGAGGTGGGTTTTGAGGAGGGACTTGAAGGCGTGGAGAGGGGGGCAAGGCAGACATGGGTAGGGAGGGAGTTCCAGGCATGCGGGGCAGCGAGGGAGAAAGGACAAAGGCGGTTGGGGGAGCAGGGGAGGCGTGGGAGGGTGACAGAGGGGATGGAGGAGGAGTGGAGTGCTCGACTAGGGGTACGGAGGGAGATCAGGGCAGAGAGGTAGCGGGGAGCGAGGTTGTGAAGGGCTTTGTGGGTGAAGACGAGGAGCTTGTGCAGAATACACTCGGGAAGAGGGAGGCAGTGGAGAGAGGAGAGGAGAGGCTGCACGTGGTCGAAGTGATGGGCAAGGTGGATGATCCTGGCAGCAGAATTTTGAACAGAGATAAGGGAAGAAAGGTGGGAGCGGGGAAGGCCAGCGAGGAGGAGGTTACAGTAGTCGAGGCATGAGATGACTAGGGCGTGGATGAGAGTTTTCGCAGAGGAAACAGACAGAAAAGGGCGGATCTTAGCAATGTTGTGGAGGGAGAAGTGGCAGGATTTGGCCATGGAGTCAATGTAGGGTTTGAAGGTAAGGTGCGAGTCAAAGATGAAGCCCAAGCTACGAGTTTGGGGGACAGGGAGGATGGAGACCCTGTCAATGGCAATTGACAGGGAAGAGGGAGAGGAAGGGCTGGGAAGGAAGATTAGGAGTTCAGTTTTTGCCATGTTCAGTTTGAGTTGGCGTTGAGACATCCAGGCAGATATATCAGAGAGACATTTGGTGAGATGAGCTTGAACAGAGGGGGAGAGGGAAGGAGTGGAGAGACAGAGTTGAGTGTCATCAGCGCTTCTTAACTAGTAGTGATTGACAGACATACAGAATGTTACGCTAATGCTACCAAACGTTTTGGAAGCAACCCTCAAAGGAAAGTGTGGTGTGCACTAGTGGGACCCTTGGGCTGTGTGACTGAGAAGGCTTGAGGATGGAAGACAAGGGTGTGAGACACTGGCCCTTTTTAAGTGGGCTGCAGCTGGGGGAGGGGGTCCATGGGTGCACCACTGTGGGGGCAGTGCAGATGCACATGGGCACGCACCCATCCCCCCACGTCACCCTGTATGGAGCAACCTGAGTTTTCGCCGGTTGGCCTGTGGGGGTGATGGGTGGAGGTGTGTGTTACGTGGAAGGGCACACGCACACCCACCCACCCGCTGCTTTAAAACAGGACATACCGACTCATGTCCACTGCGTGGGCATGCATGGGCATGCGTGGGTGCGTCTCATGTAAAAAGGGCCACTCACCCAGATTTCCCTCCCTTCCTATTGTCTCATTTTATTTGGCTCTCTTATTTGTCTGCTTTTCTTCTGTTCTTTGAGGCACCACCTTACCACAGTATTGTCTAACCTTTCCTGCTGGGGAATCTTTCAGTTTGGATTCCTCATTCAGTATTAGTCTGTCTCTCTGATCTACACAATTTCTGATCACAGCGGCACTGCTGCTAGGGATGTAGGGGACGGTGGGACTGCAGGGGGAACACCACTGACGTGTAGAGTGGTGGTTGTATAAAACGGAATAAATTTGCTGATGAATACATGCCCACCTCACTTATGCCCTGGTACTTGGTCAGTAAAATTAAAACGTCTCCAGTACCACAATCCTCAGGCTGTGCAGCTCATGACACTGCTACTCCCCGCCCCCATCTGCGTTGCTGCCTCGCCTGCTGCTGCCAGCCTGTCTGCTGCCGGAGGGATGGCTCTAGTATCATTGGCCAATTTGTAGCACAAAGCTGGCCAGTTACCATGTAGACACTTTATTGCACAGCACAGAGAGTGCAAATTCAAAGTTGTCGTTCATAGAAAACTGCCAATTTGCCAATGAAAAGTGCTTTCTTTAAAAACACTTATTTACAGGTTACATACCATTCTTTGTGTATTACTTATCATTTAATGCATAAAGTGCATTCCATGCGTTATCTGCAGTAAAATTCTATGAAACACAAAATGACCCCAAAACCCCCCTCACAAAAATTGGAGATCCCAAAAGGCAGAAAGACAAAATTTACCCCTACCCCCATGCATATCCCCTGCAGCCAGTTCATTGCCCTGATTCCTGGGCGCTTTACTGATCTAGTTATGGGGCAGCTCCTCAGCAGCCCGTGCCACACCTCCAGCGCATGCAGCTAACTGCTCTTCACTATTTAGACCACCCGACTGGAAGAGGTAGTTAAGTGAAACAATGCTCAGGTTTCTGCCTTAGAATGTACATGCAATCCTCCACCATTATAGCAATGGGAGCTGAGCCACTGACTTTAATGGATGGAGGATTGTGGCTTGTGTGTCTGTCCCACTCTCTGATTCTGCCTGAGCTTCCAATCCAGCCATTGCTTTTAGCTTGCTCCATCCTTTTCTGAACTGCCCTCCTGGCTATGATGACCAATCAGGACTGCCTGCCTGCCTGCCCAGGATCTGGTGCCTTGCACCTACTACCTCCATAATTTTTTTATGGACTGTTTCCAAAACCTTGCTTATAGCCATCAAATATTAACACTTTATCTTTGTACCAAATATCCAAATACCGGATGATTTCAGACGTGCCGGGCCACCCTTTGGTCATGGCATGGAATCACCTTTTAATCCCCCTCCGGAATCCGGCCGGCCTGTCAACAGACAAGCCGGCTGATTCTGGAGGGGAATCGGGGGAGAGGGCGGGGCTGTACAGCGCAACATGCGGCCGCACAGTCCCCCCCCCCCACTCCCCTGGCTGCCCGCCCGCCCCCCAGGGTATTGGCCACGGCCCGGAACTGGCGGCGGTACCAGCTGGTATTGTCCGCCAATTCCGGGCGGTGGAGCAGTAACAGACGTTATGTTACCACGGTCAACCACGGTGAACCCACCGTGGTTGACCGTGGTAATGTAACATCTATTGGGCCCCAAAGTGATTCCTGCCGGGTGTTCACCCCCGGCGGAAATTGCTTTGACCACGCTTCTGGAGCTCTGGATCACTTTTGGGCCCAACAGACATTATGGTGCCGCGGCCACCACGGCGGGTTCACCATGGTTGACCGTGGTAACATAGCGTCTGAAATTACCTACCATCTCCCAGGCCAAGAGACTTCACCAGTCAAGGAAGATAGTGTAAGGTTTACCTTAGGTACTGGAGGTCCAAGGTGGGAAACCAGACCTGAAACAAAGCAAGGGTTGACCAGCAGTTTTAGATCTGAGAAGGGGGACAGCCATGTGTCTAATGGAGGGGCAAGGCAGGCCTAGGGAAAGCCTGGAACCTGCAAGAACTTAGTCCTGGCCCTGTCTGTTATCCCCATGTGGACGGGGGGGACCCCATTCAGGCCACCACAGAGTGGGGAAGAGGAAGGTGTATCTGACCAGAATTCCGGGCCGACCCCAGGATTTGTGGGGCCACGTGCGAAGTCTTGGTGCGGGTCCTAATTTGCATAATTTGTCCTCATACCTTGGCTGCTCCCCCCCAGGCATGGGGCCCAGACTGGTGACCACACATGTTGCACATGCCTAGGGTTGGCCCTGCCAGAATCAGAACTGGGGCAAGGAAGTGCAGGTAAGAGCAGGGCTGGGAAACAAGTGGTGCAGAGGTTACATCTCCAGGTGAGTTGTACCTGTTCAACAGCTGCTTGCCAGGCAACCTCAGGAGTCCCATGGCAGCACCCAGAACCACAGCACCTGCTAGAACTAGGCAGACGTACACAAATCCTTATTCAATCTGATGGGCTGAGTCTGCCTTGGCTTGGGGTCCCCATGCTCCAGGATAGTCAGTGCGGGAGTTGAGCTGTCCCTGCACCCCTGAAGAATCAGTTGGCAATTGCAAAGTTCCTAATGGGCTTCATGGAGTCCCTGGCTCTTGCCACTTCTTTGGGTATAAAATTCTGCTTGAAGGGAATAGAGTTATGTATTTAAGTGGATTATAATTGTAGGGTTGGAAGATACTTCAAGTATCATCTAGTCTAACCCCCTGCTTCAAGGTAAGGTTTCCTCTGCCTACAGCATCTTGGACAAATGCTTGTCCAGGTGGGTTTTGAAAATATCCAAGGAGAGGCTCCACAACCCCGCTGGACAACTTATCCCATTGCCCAACAGTTCTTACACTTAGGAAGTTTTCCTAATATCTAACCCAAACCTACATTGCTGCATATTAAACCCATTCCCTCTTGTTCTCTCTTCTGTGACAGAGACCATGGCACTTTTGTGGCATCCCTTTAAACCTGTTATCATGCCCCCCCCTCTTTTGCTTGCTAGTTTGGGGAGGTTATTGCTTGTTTTTACTCTTATGGGGGAATGGGGCTTAGTATGATCTTCAGACTGGTTCTGACAGAAGGGTTTTTGTCAGACCATCAGAGAGAGAATGTCTATGTTTCCTAAAAAATGAAAAGTCGGTAACTGGAACCTGGGTATGACAAATCTACCTTCGAATAAGTCATGCTGGATCTAACAAATCAAAACCAGTCAAGAAGTATAATTGAGTGGCTGTGTTAGTCTACTTTATCCTGAAACACAGACAGGGGTAACTATAAATCCTAAATAAAGTCTGTGCTGCACGCAAAGAGAGAATCAATTTCTCATTGTCTCTTTAGGGAAATTCATTAAAAGAAAGCTGGAAAGTCTTGGTTATATTTATGCGTTGCTGTAAAAGAGGGAGATGTTCTCCTTTGCATTTTAATCTTATGAATAGTCATTTGTCAAGAAGAGACCTAACCAAGGCCAAAATGCAAATGTCTCCTTAAGCAAAAAGAAAAATCCTTTGGTGTGACTGCCAGGTTGTTGGGCAGACTGTGCATTTGCTAATGCATTTCTCTTTCTAAAGCATATACTGAATGGGGCAAACCTCCAGCATTGGAAGGAGTTGCCCGATGGAGTGGATGGTTCCTAGCAGATCCCCTTTTACTTCTTTGCTTCATCCTGTGTGTGTTGCATACATGCTTCATTGTTCTTTATTCCTGATACCCCTTGCATTGCACTTTGATACTTGTTAAGAAGAGGCATTAAGACACATGTGATGAGTACCTGCAGGATGCTGTCAATGGCATGGCTGTAGGAACTTGTGGGGTGGGTGGTATCTGGCAGGGCTGACATGATAGGACAATTACTTTCACATGAAGGACAAGGCCTCAAGGAAGTGAGTAGAGAGGCTCTAGGGAAGGGAGAAGCCTTAGGAAAGAAGCAAAAATAAGAATCCTGGAAGGACCAGTATACAAACGCAAGGTAGACTAACCTGTGTGGGAGGGGCTGTTCATTCTCTTTGGAAAGGACTGAGAAAGATGGATGGGCTGTGCTGATGATTAGGGGAAACCTGAACTTTGGATTTGGCAATACAGCAAAACCCATCAGGAGAGAGGCTTGGTGTGCTTGGCCAGGCAGGGCCTAATGAACTAAGGAGTTCTGGGGCAGCTGAAAGGAAGACTGACCCAGAACAAAAATTACAACTACAAGTTGTAGATTGTGGGGGTTAGTGATGTGGAGATGGTAGGGCTAGCTCCCTCCAGTGAGAGGGGGGTGGAGCTGGCCACATGTTCCCAATGATTGCTGTGGGACCTGCCCGTGTGTGGGGAGGTGTTGGAATGAGATATTAGTGGGGTATAAATATGTGATTAATGTTTTAATGTATTATTAGGGTATTATGTTAATTTGTATATACTGTATTGAGCTGGGTCCCCTGTGTGGGAATACACCCAGGAATGTATTTCTTTTGTGAGCCGCCTCAAGTTGTTTTTGAAGGAGTGCGGGATATAAATTAAATGGAAATGAAAATGAAATGAAATGAAATGAAAAAAGTTGTGCTGTTTGCAGGTGCAAATATATAGCCACTCTCTCATGCTGAAGACAAAAAATGAAAATAAGCAATGGTGTAGTGCAGCTGCGAGACACTAGGCTTGGTTTATGGAGCTTTCTGGCCTGTGTAGATTATTATAGTGGGCATCATTCTGGGCTATGGGTGCTGGGAGTAGGGTGGCCAGATATGCAGATTTCAGAGGACACATTAGAAATACAGGTTGCAGGACTGCATTGGCTCCAAATGCAGCCCTGCAACCTGTATTTCTCATAAGTGTTCTCTAAAATTTGCATATCTGGCCACCCTAGCCAGGGAAGAAGGTACAAAGGGGTGTGGTTTCACCCCCTGTCCCCACCCCTTTTGAGCTGCACCCTCTTCCCAAGCACCATGATACCACGATGCCCAGAAAAGGGGTGTGGTCATGTCAGAAAGGGGTGGGACACAGGGACCCACCCTTTTCCTATGTGACCACACCCCTTTCCAGGCATCATGAAGTCAAAGTGCCCTGAAAAGGATTGTGAACACATCAGAAATGGGTGGGGCAAAGCAAGTCTCCCACCTTCTGTGCTGCCACTGAACTTAATCCAACTGGCACCCTTGTTGTGGGCATGAAATCTATGACTCTATACAAGGAAAACTAACACCCAAGGATGTTAAAAAGCCTGATTCAGAGCCTGAAACCCAACTAGGAGAATGTGTGAAGTGAAAGGATTCCACATGGAGGTGAGTGCAGGTGTGGAATTCCTCCCCTAGCTGTGATGTGGCTGTGTGAGACGGGAGATAGTGGCCGCTGCTCAAGGCCCCACAGCAGACCTCACTGCATGGCAGGGCAGATGGTGACCGGGCACATGAGCTACCATACCTTGTGCAGCATTAATCCATTTTGCATTAACCCTTGTGCAGCATTAATCCATTTTGCATTAACCCTTGTGCAGCATTAATCCATTTTGCATTAACCCTTGTGCAGCATTAACCCATTTTGGGTAAAGCGGCTACATGCTGCGTCCTCAGCCTTTTTTCGAGGATACAGCGCATAACAGCCAGCTGCCTGCCCCGCCATGTCACAGGGAGAACAAAGGCCTGGTCGCTGCCAGGCACATGACGCAATGCATTGCGTGATAAGGCTGCCCAAGGCATAGGAAGTGCATCGTGTGGCTGCACCCATGGATTTGGAACCTGTGAAGATGACAGAGGATATAGGATGACTTGGCTTATTTGAACTGTGCTGAAATTATTCAGGAGTCAGAAAAATCCTCCCCAAACAAATCGGTGTAGGCCCCTGTGTTCTATTGAGGTGCCACCATGTGAAGTGAGCTGAACCTTTTGGAGGAGGATATGTGTTGGCCATGCTTCTAACATTTTCTTTTGAAACACAAACCAACAAATTCTTGTAGCTGCAAACCTACTAAAGTGAAGTTGGAAATGGGCAAATAGATTATAGAGAACTTGGGCGACTTTCTTGACCATGCTCTTTCCATGAAAACTCCGGTATCAGACGTGGTTCTGTGTTTTCCAGCTGCACAATTTGCATAGTCTATGCCTGTATTTATCCCAGACTGACCTTACCACAGTGACCTTGCCCTGGTGACCATGAGGCTTGATTTCTGTAACTCCCTCTTCTATGGGCTTCCAGTGGTGCTTCTCCACCGCTTGCAGCTTGTTCAGAATGCAACCGCATAGCTACTTTACTAGTTTGGGCAGCTATGATCATATTATGCCTTCTCTGCGTTCTCTGTACTGGCAGCGGTGGATTGAATTTGAGATTTCACTGCTGGTTTTTAGGGCCCTGAGCGGTATAGTCCCTGGCTATATTTGATACCCATTCCTGAACTCTTGTCCTTGTGGTTATCGGAGCACAGAAACCATCCACTGTTGTTTGGGGATCCTGCCATTGTGCTTTAAGTTGGCAGGCAATCGGGCCTTTGCTGTGGCAGGTCCCACAGTGTGAAATGTGCTCCTTCCATATATTCATCACAGTTCCTCCCTCCTCACCTTTAAAAAAGCACCTGAAGACTTGTTTATTTTCCAGGTACTTTTTAAAAATCCAGTTCTGTTTCTCCAAATGTAATTGTCTCCTCTCTTTTTTTCTCCCCCTTTTAAACTGTTCTTAACTGGATTGTAAATTGATTTTAGGTTGTTTTATTGTATTTTGTGAAGTGCCCTGAGCCTCCTTTGATAGGGGGCATGATATTAATACAATTATTATTAAAATGCAATTTAATAACAATGGTTTGTCCTGCCAACAAGATAGGCCCCCCTTTTTTTTAATCGGGTTGACTATAAAAGGGTATTAAATTGACCCAGTTGGGGGAAACTCCAGTTTTGTCATACCCTTGGTTTTCCACAGATCAGAAGAAAACAGTTCTTCTGTCAGCCTCTTTAGGGGCTCGGCTTGCTCCTGGGGCCATTTTTAAAGATCAGATTCTTAGAAGCATTTTGATATATAATAGAAATAAAACAGCAAAAAGCTAAAGGTTTTAATCTCTGAGCCATATGTACTGCCTAACAATCAGTAGGCTGTTCTTCTCCTCCCACAGGATAAACACTGGAGAAATCCTACATGCCTCCAAAAACCTACATTAATTTTTTCCATCTCTAGATTTAAAATAGCTTCACTATTCTGGACTTGCTCATGCTCCGACTAGTGAGAAATTTCCCATTGATTTGGATGGGAAGCAGATTATACGTTCTCAGCCAGTGCTAGCCCAAACCAATACCATCTCCACCATACCATGTGGTGAATGGGAGTGTGACAGATGAGGAAATATATAAAACTTTATGATGTGGACATTTTAGCTCTCATGAGTCCTGGCTTAATGAGCCAACCATGTGCTTCTCTGGTAAAGGTCAATGTTCTAGCTAGTTTGTATTGCGTGCAAGAGTGTGGAGTTGAAATCTGAGGGATCTTTACTGATCTTATAAACTTACATAAGTAATTCTCCTCCTCCCAGATAAAGATATTTTTGTTCCTGTAGCTCCTCGAGGCTCTAAATTCTGAGAATTAAACTGCTGATGTGTGTTCCCAGCTGAACAAGCCCACGGCTCCAGGAACCAGCTTATCTTAAAATAGGGCTGCAGAGGTGAGAGTAGGAGCCAGCTGTCCTCACCATCTGATATATATCTATCCATACCTAGCTGTCCTACAAGCTGATAGGTTCCTCTCCCCATGTGCAATAAAGTCAGTGGTTTCTGGTATCGAATTCGCTGACCAAGCATGCACCTCATTGGTTTCACCTGACTTGGGAATGAAACAGGACACATCAAGGCAACATAGTCACAATGGCTACCTGGCTCATGTATCTGATATTATATGCACCTAGTTTCTGCTTTGCTTCTACGCTGCTCCATCCCTGCTCTGAGTAGCAATAACTCTGCTTCAGTTTCCTGATTCCCTTTTATATTATTCTGGGTGGCCAATGAGGTGCAAACTTAGTCAACCAATCGCATACCACAACTGAAAGTTCAAATGAATAACTTGGTACACACAGACAGCTCACCTGTAGTGGCATTTACCAAAACCCCACCAAGCCTGGATTGGAAACTGTCAGGGCCTTACAATACCTTTGTATCATGTTAAAGGTTCACAGCAAAGTAAATATAATAATAAGATAGATTTCTTTTTACAAAATGTTGTACACAGGTCAGTTACTTAAACCATGACTTGGGTGTTGCCATTTCAATTGCAGAGTCAGAGTTTGGGGTTATGGAAGCTCAGTCTTGTCCTGTTTATTTGGATCAGTTTCAACTGGTATCACCCACCGATGCAGGGGAGGCGCTTGGGGTGATGAGGGCAACCAGTTGTGAATTAGATCCTTGTCCATCATGGCTGATGAAAATCAGCTGGGAGATGTTGGGGCTGTTGTTGGCTGGGGCTTTCAATGCCTCCCGAGGGGAGGGTGTCGGACACCGTTAAAACTGCGGTGGTCCAGCCTCTACTTAAGAAACCATCTTGATGCTGACTCCCCAGCTAGCTACCTGGCTGTCTCTAACCATCCCTTGTTAGGGAAGGTTATTGAATGGCAAAGATTTTGGCTTACTCGGTTGCTAGATTGCCCAAGATTTGTTACCTAGAAGACTCTGGAATGCCTCCTCTGGGGCAATCTCCCTGGCTCAGAAGTATTATTCAGACGTTAACGTCCTGTGGTTTTAGTTCTCTCTTTTTAGAGAATTACAGGTTTCTCTCAGAGCGAGACAAGTATACTATCAGGCAAAGACTTAGAGACATTTCATTTCAGGAGGACATAGCAAGTGTGCGGTTCTCTAGAATCACCCCCTCATATGTCTTATGGAAGTTGGAGGATGGGGCAGAGGTCTTTTTAACGTCAGAATTGAATTACAATTTAATGACCTCCTTAGTATGTCTTTGTTGTGAACAGATGCCCTCTGCAATGCTAGTTGGCAGGTGACGTGGCATCCCAAGGGACCAAAGATGATGTACCTGTCCCCTGAGGAAGGTCGAGGATATATTCCACTATGTGATGGAGTGCCCTTTTTTACTGATAAGACTAGCTTTGCTTGTTCCTCTTTTGTGCAAATTTTCCTTTTTCACCATTCGTGAGAAGACTCTTTGGTTACTGCAGAACAAAAATTGAAATACCATTTGTTATCTCGCTTTGTTTGCATATCAAGCTGACCATCTTAGGTGCAGGCACCCGTTGCTTTATGTATAATTAATTGTACGTATAATGTTATAATTATTTTATTTGTTACTATGTTATAAATGTAAGTTGTATATATTTTATCTTTGGCTATGTCAAGAGCAGATGCCACTGTAATAAATTTGAATTTTGGGTGGTTGTCCGACAGTTCCAGGCTCATCTCGATCTTATTGGATTCCTGGACCTGTTTCAGTCAGGTTTTTGTCCTGGGTACAGCATGGAAACTGCGCTTTGGCCTTGGTCAATGATTTGTGCTTTGAGATGGACAAGGGGATTCTACCTTATTGATCTTCTTAGATCTTTTAGTGGCCTTTGATAAGTTGATCATGAGGTGTTGTTGGCACGACTGCGGGGCCTGGTGGGGATGTGCGGGACTGCTCTCGGGTGGTTCCATTTTTTCCTGTCAGGGAAGTTCCAGAGGGCGGTGATGGGCGATTGCTCCTCACCCACTTGGGACCTCCCCTGTGGAAACCTGCAGGGTTCTGTTCTGTTTCTCCTCTTATTCAATGCGTATCTGAGGCCGATGAACGAGGTCATTCAGACGTTTCGGACCAGGTGTCATCAATATGCTGATGACACTCAGATCTACCTCTCTTTTTCATCCAACCCAGGTCTCATAGGGTGATTTCAGACGTTACGAGATCACGGTGAACCACACTGAACCACGCTCAACCCCCCCCGCGGGGCCAAAGGGCCCGGAACGTCTGAACGGCGCGCGCCAGATGTTCATCACGCTCAATACCCACATGGGGTCAGTTTGAACCACGCTTCCCGGGCTAGCCGGGGGAAGGTCTCGGGAAGCGTGGTCAAACCAACCACCACAGGGAACCAAGCAAAAGTAACGTCTGGACGCCAATCCCCCAGCGGAACCAAAAAAATGGAGCCCCGGCCGGGGACGAGGCACGCAGCGTCGCTGCCAGGCAACCAGCACCAACACAAACACCGGAGGGAGATTTAAAGCGAGAGCAGCAGCAAGCAAGCGTGGCGGGATGGAGCGAGGAGGGAAGCGGAAGAGAGCGGAGGCACGAACAGCGACAGCGGCGGGACAGGAGGCGGAGGACGTGCAGCCAGGCCCAGCGATGCAGGCGGAGGGGGCACAGGTGCAGGAAGGGGGCACACGGGAGCACCCGACCAGGGAGGCGCCCCGGGAACACCAACCACAGCTGCAGCCGGGTCGCGCCGCCCCGGGGACAGCGGCCGGAACAGGCCCACAGGAGGCACCCAGGAAACGGGTAAGGGCACCCACTGGGAGGGGAACAGGGGGCACAGGGGAACCCCCTGTGGAGGGGGCCGGGGGGACCCCGGGCGGAAGGCAGGGGGGCAGGGGGACCCCGGGCGGAGGGCAGGGGGGCAGGGGGCCCCCGAGAGGGCCCACACCCTCACCCAGCAACCAACCACCCCCCTTCCCCCCCCCAGACACGAAAGTCGGCCCGGGCGGACGAGCCCCAGGAGGAGCCCGGCCCCCGGCCCCCGGAGGCGCACCCCCAGGAGGAGGTGGAGGAGGAGCAGAGGCAGGTGCAGCATGAGCTGCACCGGGAGGAGGAACAGCAGGGGCCCAGCCGGAGGAAGGCCTATCACAGAGGGGGACAGTGGGGCCTCCAGGAGACCCGGGACTTCATACGGATCTGGGGGACCCTCGAGTACCAGGTGGAGCTCGCAATAAACCAGCGCAACGAGCATGTCTACCGGGACATCGTGCGCGACATGGAGGCGGCGGGGCACGAGCGCACTGTCAACCAGTGTCGCTCGAAGGCCAAGGAGCTCAAGAGGGGGTACAAGGCCCTCAAGGACAATAACAGCCGCTCCGGCCACGGGGCCCGCACCGCCCCCTACTACGATGCCCTGGACCGCATCCTTCACATGAAGGGCTCCATCGTTGCCCCACGCCTGGTGGGCAGCGCTGTGGTCCAGGGCAGGGAGCGGGCCGAGGTACCCCCTCCCCTCGCCGCCCGCCCGGTAGACACGAGCTCAGGGGACCCCCACCCCCAGGAGGACCACCCGGGACCCGCAGAAGCCCCAAGGCCCCCCCCCAGCAGCAGCCCGGAGACATCCCAACGCCGGGCCGGCCAGGCGGAGTCGGAGGTCGGCACCTTCACCACCCTCAGCCAGTGGTCCCAGGGGGAGCACTCCCAGGGTGAGGCGCCGGGCTCCGAAGGCTCGGAGACAGACATAGAGGGTAAGCGGGCCCCCAGGGCAGGGGGGGGCATGACCAGGGGGCCGGTGGCAGGGGCGGGGGTGGGGGCCCTGCTGCAGGGGCCACAACCAGCCCCCTTCACCCGCTCCCCCCTCTCCCGCCCGCAGGACATGGGGAGCCCCAGGACCGGGCCAGCGAGACGGTGCAGGCCCCCGCGGAGGGCACAGGAGAGCAGGTGCCGGACCCAGGTAAGGCGGGAGGGCTGGGATGGCGGGAGGGCCCCCCGGGCGCCAGCCCAGGGGGGCCTCCGGCCTCAGTGGGGGAGGGGGGGCAGGGGGCCCCGGGACCCGACCCCGCTAGGGGACAGGGCCCTGCACTGACCCACCCGCCCATTTCCACAGGGCAGCCCCCGCGCGCGGCGCCTCCGCCGGCCGCGGCCCCAGCCCAGCGGATGCGGGAGTACCGGGCGCGGGTCCGCAGGCGCAGGGAGGAGCAAGCGGAGGACATCGTCCGCAGGGCGGAGGAACAGGGGGAGCGCATGATCGCCTCCGTGGACCGCATGGAGGCGGCCATAGAGCGGTCCATGGAGAAGGCCCTGGAGACAGACCGCCGGCTGGAGGCGGAGGTGCGCCTGGAGCGGAGGCGGGAGCGCCGGGAGCACCAGCGGCAGCAGGGGCTGCTCAGGGGCCTCCGGCAGGACATACAGGGCATGGTGCGGGAGCACAGTGCAAAGATGGACAGGTCCCACGACATTGGGACCTCCCTGCTCCTGCATGCGGGCACCATGTGTGCCTACGTGATGGCCGGCGCACCTCCGGGCGCCCTGCCCGCCCAGGTCCCCATGCCGGGCCCCTCGGCGCCCCCGGGCCCAGCCCTGCCGCCCCTGGCGCCCCCCCGGCCCCAGGGCCCTCGCATGCGCCTCCCAGTGCCCCCGGGCCTCCGGAGGGTCCAGCCCCCCCGGGGCGCGACCGGGGCACCGGGCACAGCTGCCCATCCGCCGCCCGGCCCCCTGCCGGGGCCGGGACCGGCCCAGGACACGGCAGGGGACACGGACAGTGGGGGGGAGGGGAGCTCCCAGAGCTCGGTGGGCCCAAGCGGCCGCACGAGGGGTCGGCCCAGGAAACGCGGGGGGATGGTGGGAAGGGGGGGGAGGGGGAGGGCCACATGAGGGCGGGTGGTGGACGGGGTCACGGGCACGGGGGTGGGGAGGGGGCACAGGGTGATTGTGTGAACTGTGTGGGCAATAAAGTGGTGTAAATAGACAGTTGTCCCCGGCCCGTTTGTGGGGGGGACAGGGCTGTGGGACCGCGTGTACAGGGGCATTGGCACGGAAGGGGGGGTGGGGCCCCCAGGGGCGGGAAGGCCCTCACAGCGGGCCCCCCCGGGCGATGTGGGTTGCAAGGGCGTTCCGGATCCTTTTGGCATACCGGTACTCCCGGGGGTTCCCTGCGTTCACGTACAGGGGAACAGGACCGGGGGGCCGGTGGGGCTCGGGGTACTCCAGGGCCGCCCCCTCGGTCTCGCACACATTGTGCAGAACGCAGCAGGCACCGATCACCAGGGCGGAGGTGGGGACGGTGAAGTCCAGGCGGCCAGCTATACTCCTCCAGCGCTGCTTCAGGGCCCCGAAGGCACGCTCCACCACGGTCCGGCTGGCACACAGGCGGGTATTGTATACCTGCTCCGCAGGGGTGCTCGGGACAGGGTAGACCTTCATCAGCCAGCGGGTCAGGGGGTAGGCGGGGTCCCCCAGGATGCAGGGGGGCATGGGAACCCCCTCGATCCACCTCATGCCCATGTCCGCGAAGTCCCCCCGGTACATGCGGGCATAGAAGGGGGAGATGGTCATGATCCTGGCGTCGTGACTCCGGCCGGAGTTGCCCGTGTAGATGTCTATGAAGCGGGCCCGGTGGTCCACCACCCCCTGCAGGTGCAGGGAGTAGTATCCGTGCCGGTTCACATACTCCAGGGCCTCCCCCGCGGCCGGGCGCAGGATCTCGATGTGTGTGCCGTCCACGGCTCCGATGCAGTTCGGGAAGCCCCCGGCCGCGAAGCCAGCCATCACAGCGCCCTGGTCCAGGAGCTGGATGGTCCTGTCGAGGAGCACGCCCTCCACAGCCTCGCACACATCCCGCACGATGCAGGCGACCGTGCTGAGCCCCACCCCGAAGTGCTGGGACACGGAGCGGCAGGAGTCGGGCGTTGCGAGGGCCCAGACCCCTATGGCCACCCGCTGGACCATGGGGATGGGCTCCCGCATGGAGGTGTGCTGCCGCTCCAGCCAGGGCGTGAGGAGCTCCGCTAGGCGCAGCAGGGTGGCCTTGCCCATCCGGAAGTGGGACCCCCACTCGGCCTCCCCCCAGTGGGCCTGGGCCCGCTCCCACCAGGCCTGGGGCCGCTCCGTGACCCATAGGCTCCGCGCTATGGGCATAGCCAGCAGCGCTGCCCGGCGGAGGGTCTGCGTTGCCCAGCGGAACCGCCTCGCGGCCCCTCGGAGCGCAGCGGGCCGGGTGAGGCTCCGGCAGGCGGCCAGCCACGCCCCCCAGGCCCGGCGCCGAGCCCTGAGCCGGGCACGGACTCTCCTGCGGGCCTGCTGGCCCCGGAGGCGCACGCCAGCCCGCAGGGCCAGGACATAGCGCAGGCGGACGGCCAGGTGCACCCTCTCGGTCAGGAGGCACAGCTGCTCAGTGTGGTCACGGTGCCACTCAGCCGCGAGCGCGAGGAACATCCAGTTCCCACCTGCCCTATCGCGCTCCATGGTGCTGGGGCCCCGGTGGGGGCTGGGAGCGCTTATGGCGGCCCGGTGCTGGTGGCTCCGCCCGGGGGTCGGCCTCGCGGGCCTGCGCGCGCCCTGTGCCGGTGCGTTCCGGCTGCTCCCGCCCCCAGCACCCCGGGCCCCCTCCCCTCGCTGTTTGTAGCGGGATGGCCTTGAAGGTGCGATTAGGCAGACAGAGAGCTCGCTGTTGTTCTCTGCAGCTGTGCCGGGCCCGCACCCTACGCCTCGCTCTGTTGTGCTACAATGTTGCGGTGCGGGCCCGTGTTCCCTGTCCCGGGGGCCGGGCCGAGCCTCTCCCGGCCCTGGGCAGTCTGTGTGCCCTCCGGGCTCCGTGTCCCATTCCCTGTTGTGCTGGACCATGGCTGGCTGCCCATCCATGGGGCTCCCGCTGTCCGGCCCCCAAGGGGCCCCCCATATCTGGGCCTTCCGCGAGACCATGTCTCTGTGCGACCTGTGGCACACCCCTGCCGTGCAGCTGCTCCTGGCCGGGCCGGGGAGCCGTGCAGGTGCCTACGAGAGCCTGAGCTCCGGGCTCCGTTACTTTGGCCATGTGGTGAGCGCCCGTGATTGCCGGCTGCATGCGGAGGCCCTGGGGCTGGCTCGTTTCCCCGAGGGGCGCATCCCGGAGGTGCTGTGCGCCCATGTGCCCTGGAGCGCCTCGGAGACCGTGTCAGCGCTGGTGGTGTGTGGTCTGGGCGCCTACTCGGAGTGCCTGGCCGAGGGTGGCCCTGCCTTGGCCGTGAGCTACTTCTCCTGTGTTCACGGGGCCCGTGGGTACCAGCGCACCCGTGGGGCGGCGTTCCAGCGGCTTCTGGAGCTGGGGCATCTTCCGTGGCCCCCTTCTGCTGCCTGCTGTGTGCCGGAGCCCTCCGCGGTGGAGATGTCATCCCTGTTGGCGGTGTGGGCGCGTGTGGATGTGCAGCTGGCCCTCACCATGCCCGATCCCTTCGAGGCCTACTACCTGATCGCCCACTACATGTCCTTGCAGGGGTACCGCCGGGGCATGCTGCACTGGCCCCACCTGGTCCACCGGGCGGGCCACCCGGGCCCTCGGGCCAGCGGGGCCCCCGGCAGCGGCCCGTGAGCCCCGCGTCGCTGGCCTGCCCCCCCCGGCGTGGTGCCCCCGTGTGGGCTCCCGCCCCGGCCCGGGGGGGGGCCCTGGTCCCCGCTGGCCGCTCCCGACCTGCGGACCCCACCTCGGTGAGCTCCCGCCCGCCTCGCTGCTTGCTGCTGCCCCTGGCCGTGGTCCTGGGCCCCCTCCATCCCCGTGACTCCGTGGGTGCTGCCTGAGCGTCGCTGGTGCTGCGGAGGAGCACCGCTGGACCCGGCTGCCCTGCCTGTGCCAGCCTTTGACTGTGGGGCCCCCTTCCTCCTCCTCCTGGCGCCCCTCCGCCGGCCTCGCTGTGCTTTGGGGGCCCCCAACGTGCCTTGCTCCGGGGGTCCGCCCCCCCCCCCCGAGACTGCCTCTGTTCCTGTGGGGGCACCTCCTTGGACTGGACTGGACTGGGGTGGTGTGGGGGTGGGGGTTGCTGCTGTCTGTGCCTTGCCCCGTGGTGGTGCCCCCCCCTCCCTGCCGGTGTTCCGGGTGGGGTGTTCCGGGCGCCCCTTCCCCCCTTCCCGGCCTTTCCCTGGTGTGTGTGTGTGTGCCCGGGCGTGTGGCCGTGCATTGTGCCCCGCTGCGGGACCGCTGTGTGAGCCGGCTGTCAGCCTGTTCTCGCTCTTCCCCCCTCCCTTCCCGTTTCCCTTGTGTGGGCGTTCCCTTGTGTGCCTTGTGGCTTCGTTTGCCCTCAGTCGGCCATGTCTGTGTCCCGCCCCTGCCCGGTGCCTTGTGGGGGTTTAGCGCCCGGCGGGGGTTCGGCTGCACGTCTGTTGTGCTGCCACGGGCCGCGATGGTGCGGCCCGGTTCCGGCCCGTGGTCCCGTTCCCGGCACGTCTGTTTGGGTCGTTTTCCAACCCCCGGGCGTGGTTGCGCTGTTCGCCCCCCCTCGTGGTTCGCTGTGGTGAACCGGCCGCCCGTAACGTCTGAAAGTACCCTTTGTCTCAGTGCTTAATGCCTGGCTGCTGTTGGGGACTGGAGGGGGCTGAATTTGATGGTGACTGAAGCCTGACAAGACTGAAGTGATCATGGTTGGCTGACCCTGTGACTTGGAGGGGATTGGGACTCCTGTTATTGATGGGGTCTAGCCCCCTCTTGTCAATCAGGTTTGCAGCCTTGGAGTGCTTTTGGATCCCTCACTGCATCTGGAATATCACGTTGCGGTGGTGGCCAGGAGCGCTTTTCACTAACTCCGTGTGGCGAGGAGACTGCGGCCTTTTCTTTCTGACTTGAATCTGGCCACGGTCATCCATGTTTTCGTCACCTTGAGGCTAGATCACTGCAGTGTATTCTCTGTGGGGCTGCCCTTGATGACTATTCAGAAACTGTAGTTGGGGCAGAACACAGTGGCTTGGCTTTTCTCAGGGATGAGTCACCGTGAGCACATTCCACCGATGCTCTGAAGTCAGCACTGGCTGCCTAGAGCTTTCTGGGCACAATTCAAGGTGCTGGTTTTGACCCTAAAGCTCTAAATGGTCTGGGTCCCCTGTATCGGAAAGACCGCCTGTCCTACCTTGCTCCATTGCGACCCCTGCAGTCAGCTGGGAGTGCCCTCTTGCAGGTTCCATCTGCTACTCTTGTCCACAGGATGGGTGTGTGCAGGAGAGTGTTCTTGGTTGCTTCTGCAGTTTTGTGGCACTTCCTTCCGCAGGAGGGTCTCTTGAGTCCAGGCCTAAGCATCATCCAGAGGCGGGGCAACAGCAAAACCACTCATCTGAAAAAGCATTTGGCAGGTGGGGACAGGGGTTGGTTGGAGATTTTGGATGGGGTTGAGGACTGGGGGGGGGGAGAGGAAGATTTTTGGGGGGTGAGTGGGAATTTTTATTGTACAAATTTTATTGTTGTTTTATTGTCATTATTGGTGTGTTTTTAACTTTTTATGGATTGCAAGTTACTCTGAGCCACTGTGGGAAGAGTGGTATATAAACTCAAATTAAAATAAATAAATAAAATAGAAACTTCATAGTTGGAGCCACCTTAAACTAATCATTCGTATGTGATGCGTGAATCAACCAGGATAAATAATTACTCACCTAAATCTTCTCTTGAACTGAGCACAAACTCCAAGCCTTTTCTGAGTCTCAAAAGAGTTTGGCCTCCCCTCCCCGTCATCCCCTACCTTTTTCTTTAATTACAACTTTCCACCCAGGGTGCCTGAAATAATTCAGTAGATGGGGATTTTGAAATGGCAGGAGCAGGTGTGAAAGTAAATTGGCCAAATTCCACTAGTTTTAGAACAATTATTTTCAAAGTTTGTCAAAAGAAAAGTTGAAGAAAAAAAAATCTTCCTAAATCCTGCTCTTGGATATTTTCTCACATTGAATCTTTCCCCCTTCAGAGCTAAGACCCTATTATCTGCTTGTTGTGAAGTTGTTCTCATTTTGGTCTTGAGTGCATGAATTCATACTGTGAGTGGGTTTTATGGGAAAGTAAGGCCCTACCTGCTCCCATCTATTTCTGCTGCAGTTATGGCCAAGACAGAGAGACGGGACACATGGGGTTTATTTTTAGTAGGAACATTGTGATGCGAGGAAGCTCTTAACAGTACATTTTGTGGGGAACAAAACTTAGGAACTTGGTCTCCCAGCCCCCAGTCGAAACTGCCTCCTCCAGCAAAGGATTTGAAATAGCTGAATTTGGTCAAATTCTGGACCTAGCACGATATGAGGTATCACTACATGGGTGATTCAAACTCTGTTCTTTGCTTGTAGAACCAGAGTTTTAGGGCTGCAAGGGACCTTTGAAGATCATCTAATACAGTGGTTTTCAACCTTTCTGTGGGCAAGTTCCACCAAGACATGTTTTAAAAATCCAGGATCCACATAAGAAAGCCCAAGATCAGGAATGGCTGGGTGGTAGCAGCAGCCTGGGAGGTCTAATCGTAGCAGCAGTCGCAGAAGGGAGTTGACATGAGGCAGTGGTGAGCAGCAGGAGCCAAGATCCAGAGAGGTGGGGAAGCTGTGGGAAGTCACGTTCCTCCTCTCCCTATCCCATTCCAGCCCTCAGTGGCACAAGCAGACAGAACAAGTGGCAGGTGGGGATGCAGCAGGGGACATGACACAGCTGTACTAGGACTCCTGGGTCCCCCAGGCCATGCCCAGGAGCCATCTAAGACACCCTTGGAACCCACTGGTTGAGAATCTCTGATCCAGTCCATCTTCTGCCCTTAAGTAGGGTCAACTGTACTGTCCTAGACCATCCCTGAGAAGTGCTTAACTTATTTTTAAAGGTTTCCAGGGGTGGGGACTGCAATCCCCCTTGATATGTCAGTACTCCTGTGACTTTAGAGACACCACCTTGTTCTTTGAGCCTACCCTTAGTTACAGCTTGCTTTCATGCTTGCCTCTTTGTCTTCTTGAGATTGATTGCACTGACCCAAACAAAGATGGTTACCAGTGATGGAGTAGCCAAAGCATGGCACCTTTTCTGATAGGGTTCTTCAGCAGCAGGCACTGCCTGCTTAGTTGGACTGGAACAGCAGTGATGGTGTATTCTGCCAGCAGGGCCTGGAGCAGTGAGTTCTGTTGCTAAGGAGCAGACACCAGCCTTTTTAATACCCAACCCCTGTGAGCATGTCATGCACAACCCAGTTGTGAGAATGTTAGGAGCCATCTTGAAGAACCTTCTTTACAAGGCAACAACCTTCTGATCACTCACATGGGGAGGAGTTATTTGTAAACAAACAGCTTTATCTCCCAGTCCCACTGCTGCTGCAGCACTACTGGCAGGCAGACGGCAGAGGCAGGTGAGGGATGGGGACCCAGGCAGCAGGCTTCAGCTGTGGGCAGGAGCCTCCGGCCATGCAGGGAGAAAAAAACGCCAACAACAACGGAGCTCCAGGATTGCGGCCACCCCAGAAAACGCCGTCCGGGCCTAGGGGGCCTGCCCCTAAGTCTGGGCCTGCCCCTGATACTCTGTGAGTTGGGAGCAATCCTCTTGGAGGCTCAGGAAAAGGGTCTTCACTGCTCTGCTTTTACAATTGGCTGTAAGACCTGGTTCTGCCACTGGTCCATGGGATGCCAGAGAGTTAAAAGGGATCTCAAGAGTTGTCTAGTCCTTTGATGCAGGAGTCTACAGCTACAGCATCCAACCGATATCGGCATCAGCATTCCAAAGGACTTTTGAACTAAGGGCTTCTGGAGCCACAGTCTTACAGGAAGGAGAAAATATGTGCCTCTCATTGGCAGCCTTTGGAAGGCACTGTAGGCAGAGGACATGTTATCTCAGTGGGGAGGATTTGTAAGATTAGAGGATCTCGAGAGTGGAGTGAGGGGCAGAGGCTCTTCAGTGGGACACTGAAAAATTGATGTAAATCAAAATGCGACAATAGGGAAGAGAAATCTTTATGGAAATACAAAAAGTCTCTTAAGACATGTCGCCTGCTAAAGGAACTCCCAGCCATGGCCTGTGTACTGAATGGAGAAGCATCATGGTCACCATGTTCTGTTTCTGTCCTCCGAGCAGGGGTGCTTTTTTCCATCTCATTTAATAAGAGAGGAACTGGGAGGAGGAACTGTTCAGCAAATTGCAGAAATGGATGAGTGCCACATACACAAAGAACCAGCAAGCCCCTTTGGCTTTGGCAACGGGCCAGCTCTTCTCCATTCTGCCAAGTCAATGAAGCACAAGCACACACATAATGACTGTGTGAAAGGGACTGTTAGCTAAATACAGTGCCGAGGCATTTTGTCTCTTTAGATTCCTGTTTCCCACTTTCCCCCTAGTTCATGCAGAGAATAATAGCAAACATCATTACAGAGCCAGAGTCCGGAATGGTTCATGGTCCCTCCCAGAGGAAGCACAAGCCAAGCTTCGTACCTGAAAAATGCAGTGAGTGTTTTCCACATGAGCAGAGAACATTGCAGGCTCGACATTTAGTGACTGGTGATGTCAGCAGCCAGGGCTTTGGCAGAAAGAGGCATCTGTCACTGTGGGCCAATGAGGGGAGAGAGAGAGAGAGAATATGCAGACATCACTACAGAACTAAGGATATGTCCACACACAATATGCCATGTGTGGTTATTTACCTCCAAGTAAAATAATCCAGCCACCATTGGCCAATATGAACCTTTTTACTCCAGAGTAAATTATCACATGCCTTCCACAAACTCCTATCCCAGCCAAGAAGGGGTTCCAGATGTTCCTTAGTTTAAGGAAACATCCCTTATTTAAGAGTCCTCCAATTGCAATACTGTTCTCTTGAAGTTTTGACCTGGCAACCCTACAGCCTAGTGCATGGGGGGGAGAGCATAATGCATGGTGCATGATTCAGGAAGTCGTCTCTGACAAAAGACCATAGAAAAGCTCAGAGAGTGGCTGCAAAGAAATCTAGGATGCTTCTGGGATGAGTTGGAGGACTTATTACAACAAATCCATTGTCCACACAAATACTTACCTGGGATAAACTAAACCCCGTGATAAGTGACCGTGCTCTATCTCAAATAGAACTGCTGGGTTACAGTCACAAGCTTTACCACACATGACCACAAATTGTTTGTGTGGCAGCTGAGGAGTTAACCTGGGGATTAGTGAACAAGCCCTAAAAGTCTGAAACCAAACGCTATGGGGTTCAGAATCTTCCATCTAAATTTTGCAGCCTTTCATCTTTATAAGGAACTGAAGCAACTCCAACTTCTATCAGAGTCCATCTACCCTACCCTGTGTCATCCCTAAGATCCTCCAGAACCTTGATCTAGAGTAAAATTCTGTGGCTGAGGAGCCCGTCTCTAATTTTTACTGTTGTCATTTGGACTTTCTGGAGTGGGAGATATTTTAAAAAGGGACACTGTCAGCTTTATGGATTTTTTTTAAACAGAGCACCTCCACACATATTATGCTCTGAAATTTCTTTTTAAAAATTAATTTTGTAAAAAGGCATGAGGGTTTCTCTGCTTCTCTGCCAATGATTAGATGGGTTTCTTGGCAGGAGGGAAGAGAAGACTCTGAGCTACTTTGAGCTCCACCCCGTTGTCTTACATTTATTCAACACCAGCCTGCTTCCTCCTCAGTTTTAGATTTGCTGCTGTTTGTGTCTGCTTGAAATGTTGGAGAGTCAGGTCATGATCCACAAATTACTCACTCCTTATTGAGTTTATGAATCACAGTCTCAGACTTTAAAAAAATGACCAAGAGAAAAACTGCATTCATAACAGCTTCAGAGAAGGATTTGGATGAGCCATTTTGGAAAAAAATATACTGATAACCCCAACTCAAACAAACTAAATCTTTCCCTGCTTTTAGGACAATGCCTAATTTGGCTCATGGCTTATAACAAAGTTTAAGTGACTGAGAATGCGACTGAAAATGGCCACTGTTGCAGACAGGATACTGGGCTCAGTGGACAACGACTACTACTAATTAGTTCTCTAGTACTATCAGTCATACACAGTGCTGTAGAGATACTAGGGGTGGACTGTTTGGATTTGGATTAATCCGTAACTGCTCGTAATGGACTGTTATGGATTAATCCATGCCGAACTGCAACAGCGGGCAACACACCTGTTGTGGTTCAGTTTAAAATCTACTAAATTTTTTTTTAAAATTTAAAACTCCATGTGCATGCATAAATGGCTGCCAGACCATTCTGCGCATGCATACATTTTTTTAAAAATGGTGATGGCAGCATTGCTGCCATTTTGGAAAACAACAGTCAGTCTGCACGTGTGCAGAGGCCATTTTGCAAATGTGCAGACTGCTTGCCCTTTTCCAAAATTGTGTAGATGTTGCCACCGCCATTCTGGAAAAGGGGCACATGCGCAGAACATCCAATGGCCATTTTGTACATGTGCAGTGATTTTAATTGTTTTTATTATTTTATATTTTTAATTGATTTAAATATGGATTCATACTTAAATCCAGTAATTGCAGATACAGATCTGCAATGGAACTGAATCTGTAATTTAAATCGAATGATCACCCCTAACAGATGCACATAACATCAAGGAAAGTCCCTGCTCCAAGTAGCTTACAATCTAGTTAAGACAGATAGTTAAAAACAAGGGGTATTAAATGAACTATGGACTACAGTATGCAGTTTATTCAGTAATTAATTTATTCCAACTAAGATATTTTAGTTAAAAACTAGAATGCTGTTATGTATATAGTCTGGGTTAATGAACTAAAGGTGACCCTAGAGAAATGAGCCTTTAGGGGGGCGTTGAATACGGACAAGGAGGGGGCCTGATGCACTGCCTCAGGAAGATTGTTCCAGGCATACGGTGCAGTGAGGGGAAAGGTACGGAGTCAGGAGTTGGTGATGAAGGAGAAGCGCACAGATAAGAACATCTTGCCCAATGAACAAAGGTCATGAGAAGGGTGGGGGGGGAGGGGTTGCAGGGAGAAGACATTTATAGGGGAGTAGAAGAAATCTGAAGTCGAACTGAAGTGGATGCGGAGCCAGTGTAGTTACCTGAGAGAGGGGTTACATGGTTGTAGCAGTGTGCAAGGCAATTAAGTCTTGCAGCTGAATTTTGAATAGTTTGTAGCGGAAATATCAGTGGGAGGCCTGTAAGAAGCAGGTTACAATAGTCCAAGCCGAGATAATGAGAGAATGGATAAGGGTTTTGGTAGCGTAGTGCGTTCAGACAGGAAAGGGATGGATTTTGGCAATGTTATAAAGAAAGAAATGACACATTTTTGCAGTGTTTTGGATGTGAGCAGAGAAGGAGGAGAGGAATCAAAGATGACCCCAAGATTGCGGGCTGAGGGGACAGAAACAATGACAGTGTTCTCCTCAAAGAGACAGGGTGAGGAGAGGGGAGAAGTATGCTTAGGAGGAAAGATAAGAACTTCCGTCTTGCCATATTAAGTTTAAGGTGACAGTGAGACATCCAGGCAGTGAGATTTGGGACAGGATTCTGGGTGCGAGTTCTAGTGCAGAGAGGTAGCTCTGAGAACCATCAGCATAAAGATGGTACTGGAAGCCATGGGAGAAGGTCAGATTATAATGGAATGGGTGTAGAGGGAGAAGAGAAGAGGGTCCAGGACAGAGCCCTGGGGCACACTAAGTGATAGTGGTGGAGGAGGATCCACCAAAGGATCTAAATGCGCGATGGGAGAGGTAAATGGAGAACCAAGATAGGACGGAGTCCCAGAATCCAAAGGAAAACAGAATGTCAAGGAGCAGATGGTGGGTCACAGTGTCAAAAGCAGCAGATAGGTCAAGGAGGATGAGAACAGAGCAATGGCCCCTGGCCTTGGCCACAAGGAGGTAACTGGAGTCTTCGACAAGGGCTGTCTCCATGGAGCGAAGAGGGCAGAAGCCAGATTGGAGGGACTCAAGAATAGCCTGAAATTCAAGGCAGCAGACATGAAGAGCATTCCCAGGCAGTTCAGAGGCAAAGGGAAGGAGGCAGATGGGATGACAGTTAGCAGAGCAAGTAGAGTCCAGTGAAGGTTTTTTGAGTGGTGGTGTGACCACAGCATGTTTGAAGGTGGCAGGAATGGTTGCGGTGGAAAGTGATAGACTGAGGATGTGACAGATGGAGGGGATGACTGCAGAGGGAGATGGAAACAAGGAGGTGGGTGGGGATTAGGCCAGAGGAACAAGTGGTACGTTTGGAGAAGGGAGAGAAGGTGGGCAGTTTCCTCTTCTGTTACTGCAGAGAAAGGAGAGAGGATGGCAGGGGGTAATGGAAGGGGAGGGAGAGGAGAGGAGGGAAGGGAGGTTGGGACTCTGGGGAGGGGCTTAGGAGAGCTCACGCTGAATCTTGGGAATCTTGTCATGGAAGAAGTTAGCTAGAACCTAGGCAGAGAGTGAAGAGGTGGGCGGGGGAATGCAATTTGAAGAGTGTGGTGAGTGTAAATTAACTAACATATTCATTATTAATCTGGAAAAGTGGGTAAAGAGTGAAGTGGCTAAATTTGCAGATGACAGCAAATTATTCAAGATAGTTTAGACCCAGGCAGACTGTAAGGAACTACAGAGGGATCTTGCACAACTAGGAGGGGATTCACACGTGCGTTTAAATCGTACAGAAGCCTTGGCAGCACAGTGCGATTTAAAGAACCCCGCACTTCCGGGCTGGTGTGAATGCGCTGAGCGCGCACATTTCCACTTAGCCCGAATGTTTGGAGCGCGGTTTGAAAAGTTGCTCCGAGCAGCTTTTCAATCCGCACTCCAAACATTCGGGCTAAGTGGAAATGTGCGCGCTCAGCGCATTCACACCAGCCCGGAAGTGCGGGGTT